>CM042067.1:24049180-24459180 GCA_023512825.1 Liposcelis brunnea
TTCAGATGAGATAGGCTAAAAAGAGACAGGTGGATCAAAACCATCGCAAGCATAAATAATAAACCATAAAATTCTTTGATCCTATTAAAAAGGGTAAAATGGTTTAAAATTTGGTTTGGCTTACGCATCACCTGTACGTAACAACAATTAAATTTTTCTTTCCCCTAATAAATCGTCTAGACCTCGAGTTTTTTGAAACAGAAGCAAGACCATTAGTTGAATCTTGGTCGAATTCCGATGGTCGATTTTCAATTAAAAAATTGGACCCGGAAATTCGTGTTTAAAGCTTTGCTTTACAAGAGAGCATGTTTTTACTTGGCAAAAGGAAAGGGAGTCTTTCATAGAAAAATTATTCTATACAAATCACGTCTTCCGTTTTTAAATACGCCACAACTTTCGAACTGTGAAAATTTGCCGGACTTAGCTTTCGAAAGGATTGCCGGATCTCGCAAAAATTCCTTCGGATTACACCTTAAAAAGGTTAACCTATTTCGCTGTTTGAGTTTTAGCCGTTTCAAAGTAATCGAAAACACGTTTTGCCTCCTTCAGACAGTCATCGATTTTGATAATACTCGGCACCAGCAACGCAAAGAATAAAGAAAAAAGATTTTGGTCAAACCAAACAGAGGCTTTATCAAATGTGTAAATATTTTCGGGGAGAAGGGGGGGAGAATGAGATTAACTACAATTATATCGGTAAAAAGCTACCTAACAACTGTTGTTACGGTAACGGGTTATCCCCGACAGAACAATACTTATTTTGAAAGTAAACATGTAAGTATACAGTACAACAGTATACCTATTGCCTTACGTAAGGCAATGCAGAGGTAGAAATTTTGCTAATATCGTGATGAGCTAAATCACTTTTTACGTGAGGTTATGCACTAGGCGTTGAAGCTATTCAGGATTCAGCTATTGATGCATTTGTTATTTTTAATGTAGTCTAACGAAATCCCTTCATTATGTCAAGAATTTTAACAAAAAAAAAAAAAAAATAGGTTGCATTTTTTAATAAATTTTTCACAATTTTCCATGGTCAAAACTTAAAAATAATTGTCAGGGTATCGCTATTTAGAAAAGCTGCTACAAAATTTTAAAGCACTTGGCAGCTCAGTAAATGAAGTTCATAGGTATTGCCTTTAATTAAAATTGTAAAAAAATGTTAGTCAATGAATATTTTGTTTTTTCTTTGATAAAGGAACCAAAAAACGGCATTCTTAATTTCTTAGCAGGTGGTTTTGCAAGTTATTCTCCCTTTGAAACTCAAAAATTATATCACGAAATAGGTTATTTTGTTGACTTGCTAAACTTATGGGCATAATTAATCACCACCCTGAATCCATAGGAATTCCCCCATATTAGTATCATAGGTAAATGGCTTTGACAGTACAAGTAATAATTTTTTCCTCACTCCGTGAAGGAAAGACGGTTTTCTCTCACGGGGGGGATATTTTTTAAAACACAAATTTAAGGCTTTCTCGTGATAAAAAATATCTAACTATGCAATAAACGCAAAAGACTTGCCAGTCTCAACCTTTTTCAAACCAGGTCTCGTACACATCCTCATTGCACATCCGCCATTGTACAGATCCTCAGTCTAAAAGCACATTTAACAGGACAATCGTTTATTAAAAATAAATTCTAGATGCGACCTACAATAATTTCATGGTTTTTTCTTCCTTTTTGCAATATAATATCGATAAAATTGATGCAAGTAAAATTATGAGACCTAATCGCTGCACTAATTGTAAACAGTGCTTTTTATCCTCGAATCACGCACACAAAAGCGTAACGAACACACCTTAATCTTGACATTTTAAAACCCGAACCAAATACAGTATATATGGTAAAACTTAATCATTGCCAACTATCTTATGCTTATAATTCCTAGACTTAAAACAAATAAAATTCTCTAAATCTATTGATTCACTCTTAAAATGATCTAATTTAATTTTTCCTTCGATGGTTTTCCTTATGTTTTTTTAAAACAAATAAAAAATTTTTTAAGATCGATTGCGGCAATTATAATAAAATACCGGTGAACCTAATTACAATTTTGCATGAGTGGGTTCGAACTTTAGTCAACTTAAAAGGAGTAAAAGGGGGAAAAAAAGGAAAGATTAGAAATACTTGTCCGTATAAGCACTCGAGTTGATATCTTGCATCTTTGCCAACTCAACCGGCGCCTCAATGGCCCATCTGGTTCGGATTCTGGCCTTCCTGACCCTCTAACTATTCAAGGCGTGTTTAACGTTCTTTCTTTATCTTTTATTAATTGTTTTACTCGATATGAATCGGAAAAAACAGAAAACAGACCGTTTCCAAAATAAGCTTGAGCTTAAAAAAATTCTACAAAAGGAATTTCAGGAATGAAAACATCTGTTTATCGCAGAAAATTCGTATTTTCCCAAAGAAAAACCTAAGGTTCGTTAATGATTGTGGGACAACGTATGACAATTATCGCACGCCGACAAAGAAATTCCTTCGACTTGTATTTCGTTTAATATACTAATTAACACCCGACCATGGGAATATTTTTTTTAAGATGAGGGACAACCTTATTTTTATTTATAAAGAAAGGGTGAGTGGGGCTTTAAGGCTTTTACTTAAACATCACACAGGAGTTATTTTAAAAAAAATGATGATTCCCGATAAAGCCTTATTTCGCACAGTCAGTATTGGACATTGGGGACATTAGAAATTTTAAAAAAAATGGTTAAATAAAATTGTTAAATAAAAAAACTTTAAATAAAATTTAAAAAAATATTCTAGAAAGTACATGTAAGTAGATTAGAGAACGGAGTACTTTGATATATCGGGAACCGTTTCATTTTTTTTCGACGTGGAATAGCATGAGAATTTTCTGTTATTTCCGTTCTTATCGTCTGCAATTGAAGTTCTGTTCAAAGTAGATTTATTTTCAAAAAAACCAAAACAGCCCAAAATTCCCACCCCACCCCCCAAAAAATTAATTTAAGAAATGTGAGAGCGGGGGGTGAATTTGTAGATTTGCATCATCACAAAAATTTTGTCCCGCCTCATCCCTCTTTGGAAAATATGGTCACCTTACTTCACCCAATCTAGAGACAAAGTAAGATAAATTGGGTGATTTTTTTCACATGTTTGCTGACAAAGCTTTCAAACTACTGAACGGATTTTGCTGAAAAGCCACGGGGGGTAAAGCTCATCACGCTTTCTAGCTTTCGCAAATTCGGAGAAAATTTAAGACATACATTGGCGCCGGCAGACGGACAGACAGGTTGAATATTCGGTGGGCCCAATCCGGAAAACTTCATAGAAGCTCGAAATTCGCAAAAACAAAAGAATTCGACCTTTGGACGAATACAAAGCTTTAGAACAAGGAAAAAAATGTTTACCTTTAAAATTTGTTCTACTGGACTGGAATGATTAAATCGTACGACTTTCCTATTTTTCGCTAGAGAAGAAGTTTCCAAAACCATTTTGTTTCTTCTTTTTCCTGTCGATGTCCGTGTCAACTGCAACAAAACGAAAAATGTAAAATAATTTTAATTCAATCTGATACAAGTTTTTCAAATCGGCAAGCATTATGACTCTGTTTTTTAAATAATAATAAATTTATCTTGTTTTAATATAACTACTTTAACCGAAGGGACTCCTTTGGGCACTCTCCCATAAGTGATCGTTGAGAAGCTAACCTTGCCATTGGTGCCACACTGCCTGCCGTGATCGATTTCGCTAGAGGAGAAAAATTAATTTTAAAATGGTTTAGTATGTTTACCTACCTTAACTTCTGGATTTTGTAACACTTTTACGTTGCATTGTAATTAATCATTCGGGATTTCAGGAATAGCTGGGACGGGGAATCCCGAGAGCGATCTCTACTTACAAAGCAATGAAAAACTTATGAAAAGATTGCGACAGTACCACGCGAAACTATTTTAGAAAGCTGCTTTAAACCAGCTGAAGCTCTTATTAAAGTCGAATTTCGCAGATTTAGTTAAAGGAAATTTTTTAACTTAAGATTTTAGAAAAACATTAAAAAATCTCAAATTAATATCTATCAGAGTAAAAACGGAAAATGGTAGATCATAAAATTCACGAAATAAGCAATTGCACACTATTTTAGGGCCTGGAAAATGTGAAATACTCGAATACCCAGCAAGTTACCATTTTCGTAAAACCCAACGTTTAAACTTTGAAAAGTTTTTTTTATTTTTATATTCTTGTCGTCAAAAAAAGATGCACAATGACATAATGTGGTTTGCAATGAAGACATAAAGATGAATACAGTCGAACATATAAGAGATTTAATGAGTCATCAGCTGGGTAGAGACAGGTCGTTATCTGAGAACATAAAACCGTGAGGCGCCCCGGCCCAGCCATTTGAATCCAGTCGACCGTAATCCGAGGGAGTTTTTCTTAAGGAAACAAGTGTACCATTTAGTTCCTTGGTTGCAATGTGTCAAGAAAGAAAGGGAAAACAAATTCATGATTTTGAACAGATGTTGAATTTTAAGTGACTGTTTGATCCAATCTATCACAGCCTTTTAATATCTTCATCTTGCGCTGTTTCATTCTTTAGTTTCGGATTTTCTTTCACTTATCACTTCGACATAAAACAAATAAAATTTAAATACAAAGCAAACTAACGATCCCTAAAAAAGGGAGGAACTCGATTTTGATTTTTTTAAAGTCAGCAATACTTTGAGTGGGTGTGGTTTGCCATCGCATCGTATCAATGGACGTCAGGCGAATAATGGCCTTTTTTCCAGCTTTGTCAAGGAATCGCAGGTTCCTTTCTGCCCTTTTCGATTAAGTCATAAAGTTGTCGGCATCGGAATTAATTAAACATCATTTTTGTCATCATAATAGCACGCGATCAAAAACTGTCCACTTTGATCGACTTGTAATATAAATTGAACATGGCAGCTAATAATGCTTAATGCTCTCCCGCTTTCATTACATAAAAATACAGAAATTAGTCTCACCTTCAAAAAAGGGATTTGGACCGGAGACTGGAGAGAGAAGATTCCGACGAAGAGTATATGCTTCTGGACGAAAATGCAACGAATTATCTTGTCTTGTCAAACCACACCGGGAGCAAACGAAGATTTTGAAACGCTCCAAGGGCCACAAGAATGTAAAACTTAATTTACATAAAGGATGAAAAATTAAATTACTTGTCGCACAAGTTTATCATCTTGAACTGGTTTGATACTTTGTGACAATGAGAATTTCCTACTGCATTCCATGTGATTCAGTCAAGTCGTACTTGACACGTTTTTGAAATCGCCTATATCGTAATAGGCAGGGCCAAACCGAGAAGAAAATTGCGTGGGCCGAACGTCCGACGAACCATTTTTCTGTTTATCTCAAATTCCAATACAAGTATTCAGCTGTAGGTTTCTTTATTTCTTTAATTGAAAAAACCGTAAACAGAAAAACCAGTAAGCTGCAAACTAAATTTAATATTGTCTCTAAATCGATAGGTAAAGTCCCTTTTGCGGTCACTTTTTCAATTAACCATCAGTTCCGTCTTTAGAGGCAGAGGTACTGTACATGATACACAATTAAGCCAGTGTTTTGTCGGATTTACCTTCGTCGAGTTGTCTTTTCGAAATTTAATTATGCGGTTAAATTACCCGAAACTCAGATTTTTAGAATTTCGTAAAGCTGCTACACCACAACACTATTATCCCACGTAATTACACAAAAAAATTTCTTCATAAATATTTTCGGGGACGATGTCGGACAATCGAAAGGAATGCAAAGTTTGGCAAAAAAAACATATTTTTCGTATTAAAAAAAAATAGAATGGAAATAAATTCCGGTTTTTCCATCGTGAAAAGAAGAAAAATTATGAAATAGGAAAACAGGGAATGTATTTGTGGAAAAGTGCCAAGATATGGAGCGGATTCGTTTATCTGGGAAAGTAGACGCTGAGACAAACTAGTCATCTGGCGCCATTGCAAAATGAATAATCATCATGTATGGAAATAAATTTCATATTTGAAAAGTCCCACATTCCGCAATTGTTAAATATTTTCAGTAGACCTTTTATTTAATCATTCGCTCTAGTATGGCTGAACAAAGTTTTTTTTTCGCGAAGACAAAAGCTGGAATTGTGGTTGATTATATTTTTTGTCAGAATATTTTCGCTTCCCGGTCAGTTTCGATAAAAAATAATTCCAGCAAATTTTAATATTAAAAGTTCGGACCTGATTTTGCTTTTGAATCTTATCAATCGGGAGTAAATCATATTTGCAAGAGAAAAAGCTTTGATCTTATATCTTATTTTGTTAATGATAATCTTACCGTTTCCTTGGTCCTAGCAAGAAAAGAAAAGTAACGAGTTTGATTTTTCTAAAAAAAAAAGGCATCATGAAGTCAGTGAAACTTAAAAAAAAAAGGTGAGAACGTTGGCGTCAAAACTGTTAAGGTCACTCCAGGGGGGTCTACTTGTTTATTTCGACTGCGGGCAAAAGTACACTGTTATCATCAGTTTTCTTAGCTTAAGCAAAAATAAAGTTGAAATGGAACCGGCGTTCCGATTCCAAACGATGACAAGTGTTTTTGTCAATTTACAGATGTTCTATTTACTACGATTATCAGGTGGAACTTCACAATCATTTTTACAGCATCTTTATATTTTTTATTGATCATGGTCAAAAGTTTATCTCGCTCATAGCCGTTTTAATATTTATTTTTTAGAGGATACGACGGCTTTCACCGTCCGGAGAATCTACTTCCTACGCGGATTTGCTAATGAGTCGAAGGAGTGCACAGATGGTCGTCATCCAACGTGTGTAAGTGGGAAGCCGAGAACCGATACTCCTTTGTCGAGCATTCATGTGGAACGGAGCGATGCGACGACCCGGCGCCGTCCTTTAAGAATCAGCCAACAATTCGCCTGAAATCTATTTGATCTGTCACAAATTCGGTCTCGTAAATAAACTTTACCAAGCGCGTATTGACTCCCTCTCGCAGCTATCTTTTAACGTTTCCATCTCTTTTTTTCTAACGGCAACATTCAAGATGCTCGGTTATTTCGGAAAGCTTTTTTAGCTTCTTTGCTTTCTTTCGGATGAATCAAAACGTTTCATCAAATTAAGAAGACGATTAACGACGATCTGACCACCCGGTTGCTTTTCCTTATCCTGTTCATAAATCCCATTTGTTCTATCGTCAATAGAGGACCTCGGTCTTTCGATCTTTGCGATATCGCTACTTTCCTGAAAATTTTCCATTTTAGATACCTCGTTACGGAAAATTTCTGACTGTTATAAAAAAAAGACGGGCTGATAAAATCCATGGGAACTCTCAACTGATGTACAAACATGTAAATCCCCAAACCAGGTGTAAATTAAATGTCTCAAATATTTTATTTATATTTGTTTAGGTTTTTTTTTTTTGCTTTAAGAATTCTTTAAATGTCCGGTAGGCCTGTTCCAATAAATACCATTTCCACAATAAACATTAATTCTTGGTCAAAAACGTAAAATTTAGGAATGCAATCCACAATCCTGGAACTTGATGCAAGAAGATAAAGGAGCTCTCGAATGTTGAATGATGATTCCTGCGGCAAATACTCTTTACATTAAAGAGTTCAAATTTTCCAGTCAGTCCTTATGGTTCCGCCGGTATGAATTTGGAATTTATTAATATAGACTATTCATCCTGATTTATAAATCCGGATCTACTAATTTCTAAAAAAAATACTAAAAATTTTTGGGCACAAATAAATTTCACAGGGTGAACTTTAGATGATATAAGTATTACATTTAAGTAGTTCCAAAATTGATTTCGGATTTTTATTTATAAAGTCAACTCAAGAAAATTACTTCTTCGAGCACCGTGTAAAGTGCTAAAAATTAATCGTATAAATGATCATCTGCCAATGCTCCCACCATTTTTTTCTTCAAGTAAAATGAAGAGTTAAGCAGGAACAAAATTATTTACCCTTTAAAAATAATAATAAGATACACATCAGTTTTACGGTTTACACATGCCACACGACTATGCCGGCTTGTGCTTGACTTACGTTTCCGGTGTATCGTCTGTACCCGGAAATATTTTGGTTTTCAGTTGAGCTTAACCTATTAATACATCTTACTTACCATTCAGTGCGGATCCGGCATTAATATCCTCAAAAATATGCGGCTAATCGCATTGGATCCTGTTTTTTAAAACATAAATAATTTTAATTTAGCATTTTCGCAAAGCGAAAAACCGCGCTATATTACTTCTAAAAATCTTTCGATACGTTGCTCCAAGTTAGGCCTAATCGCTTCTCTTACCTGAAAAAAATAGAATCCGGGTATATCACATTAACAATAGTAGATAATATTAAAAATAATTTAAGAGCAATTTAAAGAGAGCGTGCAGAGTTTTGAACCCTAAAGCACGCATATTTTCCCGTGCGTGGGAATGTCTGAAGGTTATAACAAAGATTTGTAACCGCAGGAAAACGCAAAAGCCACAAACCCGAGCCCTAAAGGAAATAATTTCATTAAAACGGAATAGTTGCGTAAATAGTAGAAAATAATTATCTTACTAAAAATGAGGGTTTTTTAAACTTGATTCAAGTTTTGGGTGTTCGCTCGCGGATATCAGACGATTTTTTTTATCAACCTTTTATTTCAAAAAACAGTTTATCAAGAAAGTCCTGTACAACATTCAGAAACGATTCATCAGTGGTAGGTTTGCCTTAATATTAAAATTTCAACCTTCAGCAATTTGACTTCACCTTAGGAGAAAAAATAAAAGACTTAAAATTAAGTTATATGATCAGCATGAAATTATTTTGAACATATTCAAATCAAAATTTTTATAAAATGCAATGCATTAATGATGAATCAGAAAATTAAAAAAATCAAATGACATCAGGGTAAAGCAAAAATTTAAACTTGTTATATGAAGACTAAAAAATGAATTCAGTTTATATTGAACTGCTGTAGCATTATCAAATTTTCCAAATTCAACAAATACATGCTGCACTGAAGTGAATTCAAAACATATTGTTCCTTTATTTCACTTCAAGCTCAGCTTTTGTTTTTGATAAAATGGATTCAAGTAAGAGGATTTTAAAATTTGAAGCAACTATTTTCTATATAAAATTAAACTGCATACTTCTATAGAAAAAATTGAATTGTTTTTCCAAGGCTTCCAAAAGCCTTCTAACAAGGTAAGGGTAAGACCAAAAGTTTAGTTTTATACATCAATCAAAAAAAAGTACCATGCAACATAAAGTATATCAGGGTATCAGCCTACTACAGAATAGATTATTGACAAGAAAAACAAATCAACAAAATTTGTGCTCCTGAATTAAAAGCAAGTTCGATTTCTGAAAATACCTCATAATTATATTGGCATTTAAAACTCAATCAATATTTTTTTCAAAAGAGAATATAAATTAGAATTGTATAAGTGTTGCTTACTGTACTGCAGTTATAAACTAACCTTTAAATTAACAGGCGGGCTTCTTTTTCTTTTTATCTTCAAAAATATTTTTTCCCTCAGAGAATAATGGTAAAACTATAGTCATGCATTTACTTTTAATGAATAACAAATTTAAGTATTAAGGCTTATTACAATAAAAATCTGTTTGACTGACCTATAATTCATGATGAAATATACTAGTGGCAGTTTTAGAAGCTCATTCTTGATCAATGCATTTTAAACTTATAGGCTTTTAATAGTAAATAGCAGAAAAATTTTACTAGTTTTGTACAGGCTTTTAGGTTTTTCTGGCATGCATTTATGAATAAGTAGAAGAAAGCACTTGATCGACTGTTAATTTGCAACAACCATAACAAAACTTCAAAATCATTTTCAAAGATGCACCGGGGTCTACGACTCTTATTTCATTTCTCTTTAATACTACTCTGATTGCTTTTCAAGTAAAATACTAACCCGTTTCCCTTAAAAAATAGAGATGTATTACTAGTTCGGAAATTTCACTTCACCACTTTAAGTAATATTGTATCCAGTAAGCAGTGAGCCAAATAATTTGTTTCGGAAGTGTCCGTTTTTTCGTATATTCCTTGTCCGGTACTACTCGATCATTTATTTAACACTCGAAACCAAACCGTACAAACCAAACTCAAACACGAAATAATCATTCATATATGAATGATTATTTATCATTCATAGTAAATAGTAAACCACAGATAGTAACCAGCGAGGCAGCGACCACCAGCGAGGTGGATGGCACTGACTTCAACGACATTATACTTGCACCGCTTTCACGATTATTCCACCATAGCACTGAAGCCAAAACAAATCAACGTGTGGAAACAGTGGGTGCTTTCCATCTAGTGGCATATGCCGGCATATGCCACTCCTTTGACAAAGATACAGCAGCTTCTCATTTGTCAGAAAAAATTTTCTTGTTTTCTACTTTACTCGTTTTCTAATAGCGCATGCGCTCTAGCGTGGCATGTGCCGGCACATGCCACTAGATGGAAAGCACCCAGTCCGTCCAGTTAGAACAGTATTTGTCAATGGTCCAATTTTTCCTTTGTCAAAAATGATTCTTTTTGAACGGAATTCTAGACACTCACTCGATTTGTTTTTGGCTTCAAGACCTCCGTAAGGGCGTTTGTCTATTATTAAGGTCATCAGGCGTCTTTGACTCTAGGTTAGGGGTCGAATTCTGAAAGGTTCGTTTCGTTTCGTTTCGTTTCGAGATGTGTAGTTTTAGTTTATGGACATAGAGACAATAAGAATAGAGTGGGGTAAGGTAGAATAAGGTAGAGTGGTAACTCTCATATTGAAATTGGTTTTAAATCGCAAATATTTAGCTTATGTGTGATCCAAGTATTTCCTATACTTAACTTACAAGTATGAGAAACAGGACGCGAATTACACCATAAGATGTTACACCCCCTGTTTATGGATTACGAAACGAAACAAAGCCTTAGAATTCGAACCAAGGTGTGTTATTCAAGTACATGGTAAATGGGTAAGGTATAGTGGTTTTTTTGGGTATCCCTAAAACACGGACTCATGGACTCCACTCAGCATAGACCAAGAGGAGGCAATTTTTAAAGGTCGTCCTAGAATTTTTTTCATATGTTTAGCTTATGGATGAGATAGGAATTTCCCAATGTCATCCAGAACCAAATTTTTAACGAGTTACTGCTCACCGTAGGTTTCTGGTTTATACTTTTTCAGGGATACTAAAGTATATACTCCGTAAGCTAAGCATGGGCGCAACCAGAATGGATATACATTCTTACAGATGAGGTTTCCTGGTAGGATAAACGCAGTATATTTATTTTATGGTGGTTATAGGTTAGGCATGGCTTGCCATTAAAATATGGCACCTATTTAAGGATTTCCTCTTAACAAAGTGGAAGATCTGATACTAAGAAAAAGGAACAAGTTGTACACCTGTTTCGTCAAGAATCACTTGATATTATAAACATTCTTTGAGGGATAAAAGGTAATGTCATCGCAGGTAACAGAATGTAAACTTAAAAGTCGAGAGCTAAGGTATGGTATAATCAAAGGGCATCAAGAATTACCCGTTTAAAAATCCATTAAAATTGCAGTCGGTCGGTTTAGGTCATATCCCTGACATCTCCAGTTTGAATTTGTCTCTATATATCAACGAAGAAATTGTACTTTTCTTGGTGCTACTACCGCTCCCGCTGTAATTTTATTTTTTAAATTTTTCTGAAGCAATCATCAAGTAAAAACAATGTCGACCGCAGATTTATTTACTGATAGGTAGTGGATTAAGATCACGGAGAATTGAAAGTTACTTGTCTGTCATAAATAAATTCTACAAAAGATTTATCTGCATATGAAATGAAACCATAAGTTTAAAAAAAATACAATGGGATATTCTCGGTTCGAAGGCGACAGGGTGTTCAGTCGTCTCAGCGGGCCTGGCGCCTTAAACACCTGAGAACACCTTTCAGGTTTTTAATGCAGACTGTATACTCATCTAAATCATTTCAGTAGCGTCGAAATTAATTTTTTTCGAGACAAGGGAAATAATCTTTAAAAAGATTTCTTGCAAAAATAACTAAATCAAAAAACACAAAATATAAAATATCGTACAGAATTGAATATTTATCATTGAATGTTTTCGGAGTTAATCCCTTAATTTTAATTTTTATGGATAAGAATCATGTTTCTAAAAATCATTAAAAACGTTCACGACTTATCATTTTTATGACATAAGTGCACTAGACAAAACTTTTTCAAAAAAAAAAAAAAAAAAAACCATTTACTATTATAACACCTATTATAAAAACAAATGCCATTGGAAAAATATCTGATTATTTGCCATTTTCCTCCCTTTTACGATCCTCCGTTCTCTGTAAAATTAGTTAAACGTCACTGATTATTTTTTAATCCCAAAAAATTTCAAAAATAAATTCATCTTCAATTGGGTCAATTTTTTAAAATTTAATAAAAGTAAAGGGATTTTTGAGCATTGTTAAGGCACTCTGAATTAAACAGATAAGGTGCTATCCTTATCCGTCTGGATTTAAAATTTACATAGGGATGAATCCGAACCTCGGATGTGAGGGTGGACCTGGGACCTGGGATTAGAAATGTTTCGGCATTGGGATAGAGTTGAACAACTGTGTACTGTTGTCCCTTTGAATATCCTTCTTCCCCAAAATCTTTTCTTAGGACATCGTTTGACCCTCTGTCTCTCTCTTTCTTCTCTATGAACTATAAAATAAATAATATATCACTTTTACTTACTTTTCGGTAAGCAAAAAAAGAATAAGTAAATTCCTATACACCCGAATAACGAAGGAGTACAAATTAATTAAAATTCAGACTCGTGGGATCCAAACCGTCCGCCCTGAAGGGGTATCAACATTTTACTTCTTCAAACCAACAATTTTATGCAAAATATGAGCATTAAAAATACGTTTTAAAGGGTTATACTCTATATACCGTGAGAATAAAAGATAAAAGTTATTTTGTTGCATCGCACACATGATCAGCACCAGTGTTGGTTTCTTAGTTTTTGAAAATGTCAAAAAGAGTCCGATCCCCTTCATATTGCTGCTTTTATTCGTATATGAAAGGTTTTATGTCAGATTACATAGGAATCTAATCGTATATCAGAAAGAATGTCTTTTTTTCCGAGATAAAAATATTACAGGGTAGGCCTAATAGTCTTTTTTCTTTTTCTGCAGTTAAGTCCTATCTTATCGTATTCAGTAGCGTGCCGGGGTTTTGCGAGGCCATGGGCAAAAATACTTTATGAGGTCTTTTTCCCTTTCCCCATAAAAAAAGGTTTTCACTTTCATTTGCGAGGCCCTATTTAGGCCACCTAAGCGTGAGGCCGACGGCGGTGGCCACTCCGCCTACACCTCGGCACGCCGCTGATCGTATGAATGTAATTTTTTGACGATACGCAGAACATCAAAATTTTTAACCTTTAAAAAATTTTAAATACGAATATTGCATCAAGTCTTGTTGGATATTTTACAAATTTCTTGGTTAGTTGAATGAGTTTTTTGTGATCGCGAAATAATGATGAATCCGCATCATTCAAAATACAGTAAAACCTCCATATAACGTTAACGAACCTCCTTACAACGAATTGTTTCCCGAATTCTTCAGATAGGAGCAAATTTACATGTAAAATTATCTCTTCATTACGAAGGATCAAGGATAAATGCAATAAATGCATCCGGTATTCGATATAAAGTATTGAAAAAGTGACTTGAAGTGCTAAAAGAAGCTTTTTTGCCTTTTATAAGTAAGTTTTTTATAAATTTGTCGACAAACAACCTTCAGCCAAATAAAATAATTCTGTTAAAACTAACTAATAAACAATCTTTCTTGCAATAATTTTTTTTTCAATACTTAAAATCAATTTCAGTCGCATGTTTGCAGCTTAAAATTTTTTAAAAATAAAAAAAAAACTAAATTTTATACGTTTGAAAGTCAAAGGGTCAAAGGTCTTCCCAAAGACCTTTTTTGTCCTGTTGATTGAAATTAAAATTGAATCCTTCATATAATGAATATCCCCTATTACAAATTATTCGATATAACGAATCGTTTTCCGGTTTTTGAATATTCGTTATATGTTTTTTTTACTGTACAGGAAAATTTTCAAGATTCGAACTTCTGACGGGAAAAGCCGAACTTTTTTCGGCTTCATGCCGAAGACGGTAACATTCTATCTTGTAATCTGAGCCGTATCCAGAGGAGATCAGTGTGCGGTCATCTTTTGACAAAATGGTAAACCACGGTCTTATAAACAGGTCCGGAATCTCTTGTTTATTTCCATGGTAACCATGTCCCGAATTCTGTAGCCGAATTTAGTTCTATGTTTTGGCGCTGCATGTACAATTTACAACCAATAGGAATCAAATGTTGAAGGCGGCCATGTTTTGCCAAGAAAACTGCCACTGCTATTGGCTCTGAATTGAAACACTAGCGACACAGGTGTTAAAAAATGAACTATTTTCGGCGATATGATCGAGGACTAATCTGAGAGCAAAGATTCCGGACTTGTTTATAAAACCTTGTGGTAAACTAACTCACTGAAAGTCCCCCATTAAACTAGACGTTCCATTTTTGTTTTAGGGAAACAGCTATAAGATGGAACAATTGTAAATCACCGAGACGTTCATGAATTTAAAAGCGTCTCGGAATTTACTTTTGCTGAGTCTCCACTAGTTGATTAACTAAGAACGTTGATTAACCTCAGATTACTAGATGGAGCATTTGCCTCTTCAAACCGTACCCTAAAAATCTTCAGCTCGCTTCGGTTTTTTCGTTTAAAGTAGGTGCAATTCAATTGTTTATGTTTTTAGCTTATGGAAAAACAAAAACAAAGCAACGAAAAAAAACTAGGCGCATTCAAAATTTCGAACGCTTTCTACTGTGCCCCATAAAGCTAAGAACTGTTTCGTGTTCGACACGCTTTTTCGGACCCGAAGACGGCATATTCTCCATCTAGTAATCTTAGTGTTAAACCCTGAAATATGAGAGGAAGATGAATGAACCACTCCAGCAATATATTGGGAAATTCCGTCATCTTCAAAATCAAAGTACTTCCGGTAGGTTGATTAACTCAAGAACTTATAGTTAATCAACTAGTGGAGACTCAGCATTTGAAAGTTTGTAGAACTTCTTTTAGCGACGCAACAGAACAAAATGTGAAAAAAAGGTTTTAAAATATTTGAGGCATTGATTTCTAAGACCCGCAATTTAACATTTTCAAAAAAAAAAAAAAAAAAAAAAATATAAGCTTTATGATAAGTGTGAGAAGACTCCAGAAACGTAATGTGCTTTACAAGAAATATCATGGCACAAAAATGAACGTTTTAATGCAAAATAATTTTATAATTAATTAAAAATGTACGTTGTCCTCTTTTCAAAAATTCTATACATATTCTGCCCGATATTATTTTTGGTGAAAATTAAATTGGAGGCTTCCCGGATATGTTAGCTTAAATAATATTGCAACACAAATAATACAAATTACAATGATTTTATATAATGGGGGTGTTCATAAACCCCGGAGTTATTAACCTCAAAAGTTTTCAAGGTTAATAACCACGAAAAATTTTTTTTTTAATGTTCAAGTTCTGGGTTTTCTACTACAACATATTCTCACCAATAAAAAATTTCATCAATTAAAAACATCATTTAGCATTGCTCATCAAAAAAATTTGAAAAAATCATTCTTCAAACTGTTTTTTAGGCATTTCATATTTACAGTATTTCAAAATTTAATAGTCTCTTTAAATTTTATTCATGCAATCAGGGTTGGTGTTTTAAAATAGTTTTGGTTTTAAACACACATTTTAAAATGGTGCCTTAAATACTACACCTGTTTTAAACCCAAACTAAAAGGCTTGAAACAAACAATTCAAACAATTTGTTTCAAAACTTCATACTGAAGTATTTTTGTTTTTTTGAGAATTTTGCTTAAAGCCCTAATTCTGATTGCAATATTTTGAGTGAAAAATGTTGATCGAAAATCTGTTGCAACGAGATATCAATCATAATTGACAGAATCATTACTTTAATGTCCAAGTAAAATAATTATCTCATTCTAAAAAGTTGTTAGTTTAAATTTTAAACCAAAATTTTTATTTGAAGTCGAGTAAATATATTATTGAGAATTTATAAAAAAAGTTGCCTAGATTTACGGTTCTATGATGGCACATTTTAAATCATTTAATAATGGATCTATTTGTTCTTCTAAAGACAATATGTGACCTGTATTACTTTTGCTTGAAGCAATAAATGTTATCACCATGGGTAACTTGTTGATTTGAATTACTTGGTATGTAGAATATATGCAAATGACTGTCTTATTCTTTCCCAAGCCCAATTTGCTAGCTTGGTCCGTAGCCATTCCAAATGTAGAGATGAAACTAGGTCTCATAGCATGATCAGGTGCATCATCTTTGGCAACTAAAAAATAGTAAAAGTATTGATAGATATCTAAAGCAAATTGACAGAAAATATTGCCAAATGTTTAGTAACATCTTGATGTAACCATTAGAAATAAATAACTTTTTTCTCTTGAAATCAGTAAGAATTATTACTTTTATCAATTAAGTTGATCAAAAAAATTTCTACTAACCTCTTAGGATAGGAACTCCATCACGGTCCGTGATTAGAACACATAACAGACCGTCTACTTTACCTAATAAGAGATATAAATACTTCTTCATTTCCTGAGGAAAAAAAAAATTTTCTATAAACCGTGGATTATTACGAAGGGCTGTCAACTGAAAGACCGTAGCTTCGTACACATTTTTAACAGGAGCAATAAATAGGGCGAGTGCGGACAGCAGAAAAAAGAATTGACACTAATCTCCTAATATTAAAGCTTGTAAAATGTTGTTGGCGCATTACTTACTTCAACCATTCTCAGTAAAATAAATTAATAGCACGGTACAATTCAACGACTACAACGCCATATTCCATTTTCATTACATCAAGATTAGAGATCAGGTGATCCTTTAACGAGAGCTTGACGTGGCATTAGAATAATGTCCTGTGTGTGACACGTTCAGGCGACATTATTGCCGCCAAAACTTGTTAAGTAAAAAAAATTAAAAAAGTACTTGATACTTTCTGCAAGGCGTTTTTTGTTTTCCCGCGTTAACTTTGTTTCAAAACCACGGTCACAGAAGACCATGCACAAAACAAAAAACAGGACGTTGTGGAAAGCACCAATTTTAAAAATAGAAAAAAAAGGGCGATTTCTCAAATCCCTCAAACTGGTCATAGATAGTCATGGACGTTCCAAGATGGCTCCAGACGGTTTCGCCTCGCCGAGCTCCCCGAATGCACCCAGAAAAAAAGGAAGTAAAAAAAAAACACGTCGGCTTTAATTTATAATAAATATTCATTGTACAAAACTTGAATGCAAGACTAGTTCAATATGTAATAAGTATAAATCTTTTTCAGCAACAGCAACTGAAACTTATTGCTTCTGACTGGTTCCTGGTTCTTTCACAGGGGGTAGAGAAAAAGCCCCACTGCTGATGAACATTTGAGGAATGCTCTCCCCATAATATATTTTGTTATTATTTGCAAGAGCTTCATACTTTTTCATTTCCAAATATTCTTTGGTTAAGAGTAAACTGTTTGCTGCAGCTATTTGCTTGGTTTGATAAAAATCAGCATCAGCTTTACTTTTCTGTCTGGCCAAATGTATCTCATCTTTAAAAAAAAAGTTTTTGTAATTAAATATGAACAATAAAACAATTTGTTTCAATCTGTAACATACTAACCTTCAATTTGTGACATCCTTTGCAATGATTCCTTTTCTAAAATTTTTTGATCAAATTGTATTTTAGATACCTGAGCTTCTTTTTCTGCCTGAATAATCGCTTTCTTCCGTTCTGTCTCTGCATCTTTTTCCACTACTTTTTGATGTTGTATAGCAATCAATAATTTAGTCTTTTCACCTTCCCTAAAATAAAGAAAAAATTAGGAAAAATGTTGTAACTAAAATTAAAACTTGCATTACAAAAATAATAATTAATTACATCAATTCATAATTTCTCCGAATAGTTTCAGGTATTTTTGGCTTTGTTATCCTAACAGCTTGAATATAAAGCCCTGGTGCCATTTCATTAAGATCTCTTTGAAGGGCATTTTTTAAATTTTCATCAATTTGATCAAAAAGATCTATGTATACTTCATGTAAAGTATGCATACTACAAAACTGATTCAGCTCATGATGGACCTTGTTAAAAATAAGTGCCTTGTCATAATCCGCTGTATAATTTTTTACAATATCGTACACAGCTCCTGGAGTTAATATATTTACAACTTCAATTCTATCAAAATAAATCATGACTCCTCCACTAGTTCCGCAAGGTACATTTTTTACTTCATCTGTTTGTAGCGTAACTTGAACCGATCTGAATGTTGTAATAAATGGAATCATCATGTGAAATCCAGGTTGGCTTGTATTAGATAGTAAAGCTCCACCCTAACAAAAAACATTTTTTACATTTCAAGAGCATCAAAATTCAACAGTAATCTTTTTTAAAAAAATAATTACCCTATAATAAACACCAACATGTCCTTCTTCTAATTTATGTAAAGAAAAATGAAGAATTACTGCACTGGCTCCTAAAAAGCCCATAAATATTATCAGCCCATCCGGCATTTTCTGCAAGTTAAAAATTCGAAATTTTCAAATCCAAAATGTTTTATATTATCGTTATTTTCAGAATATACTATCATACTGTAGTTGAGAGTGTTTAATTATGCATTTTAAAAACAAAAATCAATATTTTGACTTATTTATGAAGCAAAAAAATGAAAATGTTGACAAGTTTTACCGGTACTTGGTAGGTTATGTATCATAAAAAATTCTACCATTTTTTCATATAAAACTGCCATCTTAGAATTGACCGAAGCGAAACAATTTTTAAATAATGATTATGTACATACCTCGAAAACAATTACTAGTTGTAAAAAATAAAGAAGCAATCAGCAATCACCTAAAATATAAAAAAAGATTTACATTTCTCACTCTTTCCTCTTCGCCATATTCCGCAGCCATTCGTCGGGAGCACATTACAATTTGGACAGTGGTGGGCGGAAACAACCGAAGTTGCACGATTTTATGTATATTTTCCGGCGGGAATTTCAAAACTTCACTTTTTTTTCTAAAATAGTCGTCAAAGGAAGGCAAAAAACGGATTAGACGGAGTAAAAAAAATAGAAGCAAGATATGATTATTTTAAATTGCGAAATAAATATAGAGTATATTTTTACTTTTAAAAATTTATACTATTTCTTACTTTTTTTCCCATTCTTTCGTCTATTTCCTTTTTTCCCATCGTCGGAGTTTTCGTCTTCATTAAGCAGTTTCACATCTTGAATGCTCTCCCTTAAAACTCTAAGTTCATCTATAGCCACTCTGAGAAGTTTTCCCTCTGGAGAATTACTCGGCTCGTATAACAACATAGATATAGCATCTTTAAGAAGATTTTCACATTCTAATAAGCGGCTTAATAATTCTTCCGATGTTATTTCACCGCTGTCGTACTCACGATTTGCCAACATAACTTTTGGTGTATGAAGTTCGTACATTGTTATGCCTACAATTGTTAATCATTAACAAAAACGAACAACTTCAGACATGCAGTAAACTTTCCTTCACGAGCTTTTTCATTTTCCTTCCATTTACCTCGCAATCTAGAAATTCCAGGCTCTATTATATCTAAAACCTTCAGCAAATCTAAACACAAATTAATCTTTCTTTGCATCACTTTCCTGCTCGGACTTGGTTCTCTCAAAATAACATCCCTATAAAGAGCTACCAGATTTTGCTTAATTTCTATCATGACTACGTTTGTTTGAGGAAAAGTTCTTGAATATCTTTTTAATAAATTTTCCATAACCCTAGAATCGCTGTTATCAGCGTCTTCTATTTCTGACCAAGCTTGAGAAATCGTTTGCTTGATTAATCTGGGGTGATATTTATGATTGCATTTTTCGCAGATCCAATTACTAGCTAAATTTTCTTTTACTAGTGGATTATTTGGGACGACAGATCCTTCGTGGCACCTTGAACATATTATAGAGCTCATGTAGGTTCCTAATTCGGTAGGATCGGAACACCTTTTACATTTGCATGAAAAATATTTCCCTTCTCTTAGACGATGCTGCCTTTCGGATGTGCTCTAGAAATTTAGTTTTAAAAAAAGGTTTTTTCGAATACGATATTTTTACAAAATTAGGATCATACCTCTAAAGTGCTGGCGTAATTATAAAGAATAGCATCTCCGGCTTTGATAGGAACGCTGGCATGGATGGTCATGATGTAATCGTCATCCACCGATAAATGGGTGTTTCCTACGCAGTCGTGAGACATAAGAGCAGCTTCTAAATATACTCCTCTCAGCCTTTCGCCTTGCCGAGCGGTATGAGTCATCACTGCCGGGTTCGGTCCTCTTAATTCGAAGCTATTTACATCTAATATCCCGCAAATTTTTTGCATTAACGAAAAGTCGTTTTCTGATTTCAAGATCCCCACAGATTCCAATAGCTAAAGGGGAAAACAATAACTTATTTCAACATATTTATACATCTACAAAATATGCAAAGCGGGGACTTACATCTACTACTTTTTCCTTATGGTGCCTCCATATTAGTGTACTCTCCCGTTCTTTTATATGAGATTCTAATTTCATAAAATCTTCCCATCTTTTATCGTAGGATTTTTCTTCCGATTCTGGTCTTAACAAAAGGCACCTTAAGGGCATCACTATTTGAAGGTTAGAAGCCAAGGGCAAACTTTTGGAAGGATTCTTAGAAAAGGAAAGATAAGAGTTGCATTCGGCTTCGGAATGAGAGGAATTCGATTCGCACTCCGAGCTACAAATCGGAGCAACGCCACATTTGGAACAAAGTCTGGGTGATTCCGAATCCGTGACGGTTGCCTTTTTATAACATCCTAAACAAAGAGGAACCGAATCGATCCTCGGACCGACAACGACAGGCGATTCTTTAATGATAAGCTCCCCTGGTTTAATGTCCCTAGAAGCCACCATATACCTTCAATAAAAAAAAATATGATTTGGAATTTGACAAATTACCGATGAGTCTTTTAAAATTTTTAACCGGGACTTACCTCCCTAATTCGTCTGATCGTTCGATTCGATATGGCTTACACGAGTTTTTATGCACAGCCCAATGTTCTTTTTGATGTTCTTTTCCGCAGTAAAATATTATTCCACAATGAGCACACGCCTGGGAAGCAGGTTCTTGACAAACGGCACACTTCCCTGTTTCCATATTTTATTTATAAATTAATAGTCCGATCTCTAAAACAAATTAAGAATCAACACTAAAAACTAAAATCGTAAAACTGCAACACTAAGGAAACCTCTAGATTTATTTTCAGACACGTCTAATTTTAGAAAATTGGTCTCGCATAGTGAAGAGCTCTAAAGCCCTGCTATACATTTAAATACTTTTTATTAAGACATCAAGTTTTATTAAACGGTTTATGAGCTAACCAATCTTTTATAACTGCAGCGATGATTTATATTAACTGGAACTGTGTGCTATATAGTCTGTAAAATACCTTATTTTCCCCATAGCAGGACATAATGAATAAAAAACCAGGTAATGTTATTATTATGACATATTTTATTTTCCAAATTTCTTTTCTTTGGAATAAAATGAAAAAATTTTCCATAGATTATTCATCTCTTTATTCATTTACCAAAAAAGTAGTTTACAACATATTTTTCGGGGAATAATGGAAGAGCTCACGCGGTAAAGGTAAGTTCAAAAGAAACAATAATGGTGCTAGCGCGTGCCTCTTCAGGTCTCACATTCATTTTAATCTCCGGCAACTTGGCGTATTTTCTAAATAGGGCCTTACCTTACATGATAATCTGAAATCGTAGGAAGCTAGAAAAAAACGTGGATAAGCTATAGCGCGTTAGCGCGTATACTTGGCCATTATGAGAAATGCGCAGAGTACTTTTTAAATTCAAATGGGGTCGGGCGAGTGTTTACTATATGAGTATAGCTTCTTTTTTATTTTCACTTCTTCGCTATTGTAAAGAAATCGCTCAAAATGGGAAAGAAAATTCTTTTCCCGGGTTCAGTATATAAGGAGAATCTGCTCAGCAATTTTAACTTTAGAATAAGGAATAAAATCATCCAAGTGGTAATCAAAACAGCCTTCATTTCCATCGAAATTTTAACGTCGATTTTACCTTTACCGCCGATTTTTGTTTCGGTTTATCCACAGTGATACCGCTTTTATTTATATCCTGTTACCTTTATCCAAAAAATGATTAAATATATGATAGTGCAGCTTAATCATTATCCTATAATGAGTTTTAAATCGCTGTTCATCTTTTTGCGCATATTTTGGCTAGGTATGTTTATTCCTCCCTTCTCAAAATGTGATTAAAATTGACTAAAAATAATTTGATGTTTTAGTCATTAGCATCACAAAAAAAAATTTATATATTTCTAATATTCATTTTTAATTAATGTTAATTTTTTTAAATTACTTTAATCACTTTTTGTCATATTTGCACCAAATTTGACTACAAGTGACTAAAGAAACAAGTGATTAAGCTTGAAATCACTTTTAATCACTTTTCAAGTAGGGCTTCGAGCACCTTTCCGGGAAATAATTATAGTTATATATTACACAGTATTTTTTTTATTACCTATTATTACTTTTAAATTGCTTAAGGAATTTAAATCTATTTTTATAAAAAAAATCATTAAGAAACGAAAACAAAACAAAACCAAACAAAACTTCGATTATTTGACCCTAATTATATTAAAGTGTAACTCGGTCCGAGTAATCGGTACTAAATTTTTTTTCACTTTGGAAGAGAATTGATCGACTCTTTTAACTGCTTTAAGGACTCGAAGGCAATTTTCCCGGTCATCCCTTCCGCGGATTGAGGATCTTCCAAAGAAAGAATTACAGCAGATTCTTCTAAATATTTCGCAGCTTCTTCTAGTTTTATTCGTAATGCTTTCTCGTCGATTTCCTTGTACTGAAATTGATTCCGAGCAAATAACACGATCGGAGCGTGAAGCTCATACAAGTTCCAACCTAAAAAAGGATATTTGCTTTTTAATATTATTTGCTTGCTCCAGCTGCTATTTTATGCTGGGCGTGGAACTTATTACGTCCCTAGTTTTGATAGGGTGTTAATAGGGTTGACATTTCTCTCAACTGGAGAAATTCCGTCAAGATGAGACCCATATTATTCGATTAGAGTGACATTCAATAAAACCTTGTGCTTGCCTTTTTAGATGAATCAACAGGATATGACATACCTCTTTGCCTTGAATATCCTGGTTTGATTATGTCCGCTATTTTGAGTATTTGGCGGCAGAGATCGATTTTCCTTTCTAAAATGATATCGGGAAGATCTTCAAACATATACCCTTCCGCTCGACCGTACAATTGCGTGAGGGAATATTTCATGTTTAGAAGAAAAGCATTGTTGGGATGAAGTACGGATTTGTATTTTTTTATTAAAGATTCCCTTGCCGCTACCGGATCTTGATGTTCCGAATAATCCAGTTCGTCGATTTCTTTTTGGATGATTCGAAAAACTCTCATTACGGATTCACCTTTGGTCGAGAACTCGCACAACGAGCACTTCCATATCGCTTTTTCATCTAAAAAAAAAAAATAATTTTTCATCGTAATCTCGTATTTATTGGCTCGTTAATTTTACTTACCTAGAGAATTGGTTGACAAGACCCACCCGTTATCGCATTTGCCACATTTGAGAGTGCTGAGATGGGTTCCCAATTCGGTGGGGTCCGAGCATCTTGCACAACAACATTCGAAAAATTTTCCTTCCCTTAAATGGGCTCTTCTAAAAAGAGTGGGAGCCAGAGTGTGAGTGTAAGATAGTAATATTTCTTGTCCCTTTTCTAATTTTACGGCAGCCCTAACGTATACTTGAAATTCTTCGTTAATTTCCGATTTCCCAAAAATGCAATGCCTCACGTTCGGAACGCAAGAATGAGCCAAAAGTCCTGTTTTTGGGTAAAGACATCGAACTTCGTATCCTAATCGGTTTTGAGCAGTAAAAGCGTTTATTTCCAAAATTCCGCAAGCAAAATGTATTAAGTCTTCGGGAAATCGGTCTTGAAGTTTGCATATTTTGTGCAAAAATTCCACGACGTTGACTTGTTCGACCCGCCACACGTCCGTTCCTTTACGTTTTTCTTCGTGCGATTCCATATTCTTGACTTCTTTTTCCCAACGATCCGGATCTCTTTCTTTCGCCAATAGCACCCTCAGCGGCGTTACGCATTCGTATTGGCTGCAGTTCGTATACAAATCCTCTACTGGTGTAAACTTAACTCCGACCGACGAGAAAATTTGACATTCGTTGTCGGCATGAATGCTTTGTTTTTCACATTCTTCATTACAGACGGGCCAACCGCAAGTTGTGCACAAGACGGTGCAATCTACTCCCGAATGACATCCCAAGCATATCGGAGGAGAATCGGACTTCGGTCCGTAGCTAACCGGAGGCTCCGAAATGATTAAATCTCCGGGTTCGAGAGTTTTAGATGCTACGGCATACCTATATATTCGTACAACAAATTATTTGATTTACGTATAACGACGCCATTAAAACAGACAAAAAATTTTTAAAACAAACCCACCTGCCATATTTCTCGTTTTTTAAAATTTCATAAGCAGCCGCACTTTCACTCATTTTCCTTAACGAAAAAAAAAACCTAATTCTTATTAATACTTATTCAGCTTCAGCTTAATCCAGACAGGTAAGACACATAAATATACATCTACACTTTAAGACGTCTACAGGGAAATGAAACTAACAAAACATTATTCTCGTTATTTTTGGCAAGCTTGATATATACTGCTGTACTAACCGTTTTAAGAATTTATTTATATCGAGATTAATTATAATTCATCATTTTTAATTCATCATCACATACAACTTTAAATCACGTCTTTGTTAATACATAATAAGTTTAAATTAATCATATTTTCACGTGCTTTATTATTGCTTACGGTGAGTTATTAATTAGAACTCAACAAGTTTAAGGTTTCTTTTTTATCAGCGCGCGCGAGCAAAATAAACGTAATTTTTGACAGAAAAGAATAAAGACTAATGACCAAAATGAATGTCTAAGAGAGTGATTTGGCTTTCAGCTGCCGCCCTCGAGTTGCCAGAAGTCGTCAAGTAGAAATTATTACCTTATAAGTAAATGGTACTTAAAAATTATCAGTAATAACTATTCTCTTCAATATTAGAATATGGTAGATCAATTAAAGGTCATGTCTACATAATATATCGGTATTATTTACTAAAAATGCTTAACTGCGTAGTAATTTTTCCAGAAAGTAAAAAAAGCTTGATAATAAAAATATAATTAATACTTGATATTATTTTTTTTTCATGGCGAAAAATGACCACATTTTTTTAATGCAGTAGAGCTGGAAAAAAGTAGGTATGACATATTTGGTATAATTCATTGTAGAATTATCATAGAATTTTTGTACTGGAAAATACTGATGGTATATGGTAAATATGACGCTAAATTCACTCAGATCTGATGTACTTTCTACTTTCTTCGATAAAAACTACTGTATCTTAATCGAATTTAAAAGCCTGAATTTTTTTTTTTTAATCTGGCACAAAGTTTGCATCAAAAGATTTTACTTAATATAATATGTTTTCTTATGCGTTTCGTTAAATTAAGAAGATATTGACAAAGAAATTAATTTCAAAATCTAAAGTTCAACATCCAAGGATTTTATATAAAAAAAAATTTGGCATTAAAAAGCAGTTTTTCTTTGAGAAATAATCATTAAGAAAGCATGCTTTCAGCAGTTGAATCAAGTTGGCAAGGTATTTTGATCCAAATGACAACACATGCTTCTTAATTCCAGGAATTTAATCATTTTCACAAAAATTCGAAAAAATCGTAAGAATGTTTTCAAATGTCGCATAAATAATTTAAAAACGATTTCAAGGGTTTACCGAAAGATTTGGATGAACGAGTTTTCTTGTGAGGTCAACAGCGATGATCGCAAGCTTTCTGGCAAGACTTTTTTTTAAACTCTCTGGGAAAACGACTTTTGGCCATTTTCAAATTAAAAATATTTACTTTTGTTTTTTAATGGTCAATGAAACCATAAAAAACCGTACGAGGATATTATTAGTTCGTTTACCGCCAAAATTCTATTAACCAAGTCAACAAGTCATTTAATTTGAGAAAAAAAATTTTGCGACCGAGACGGTCATTAGGCAGGCGAGTTTTTTCAAATGTAATTATAAATTAATGCCCTTTTAGTTACGTACAAAACGAATCATTGGGATCCTAATGGCCCTTGGCCAAACTTTAATTAGGTTGGGCTCAACACAGACTCGTTAACATATTTATAAAAAAATAAATAAATTTGATGGACAACTAGCTGGACTGTTCATGAAATATATAACCGAACCGAAGAACTGAATCTGAATAAACCTTAATCGAGATAATATCAAATAAAGGTTTAGTCGAACTTTGAAAGAATAAACCCTTTTTATCGGTATGCAAGAAACTTTATCGCTGTTATCGGAAAATCTTAAAATATTTCAGTGTTTTTGGCCTTAGAATATTCGCCGATAAATGTGAAAGTGAACGAATTTATAATTATACGAGTTAATTTTACAGTCGCATATTTTCGATCGAAAAAACCATTTATCAAGCTCGATCTAAAAATATCCTTGTTGTAGGGACAATGTCTATTTAAAAAAATCCAATTAATTATCCTGCGAATGCAGACGATTCACTTCTGACTTCTATTCTGAAGCCTTCATCTTAGCCGTTATTTCTATTTATCGACTTTTATAAGACACAACTATCAATTTATCGGAGAGCGTGTTTTTCATTTTTTTTTAAAAACTGTCTTCCGCAATATAATGAATAGAATTAAAGCGGTAAAAAATTATGAGCTGTGTCGGCCGGTCAGTGGCTGCACCACTTTTATTACCAATAACTATTTTCCACAAGTTTACAGTATCGCTTTAGTTGTCAAGAGAGGAAAGTCTAAAATGCTTACAGATGCAATTGACGTTTTCGTAAATATTACTTTTCGGAAAGCTCAGAATCTGCTCCAGCAAAAGCTGGAGAACAACTCGTGTTAAAACTAGACTACACTTTCATAATGATAATGGTCATCATTCTCAATCTCAACGAGCTTAAACGTCAAATAAGGGTAACAGCCAGGAGTATTCTACAAGCTAGAAAGTCAGACTTTGTCAAAGATCTTTAAAAGAAAACAACAAGGGATTAAAATTTGATTAAATAGTATAAACCGGAAAAACTTAGTGACGATGAATTTAATATGCTAATAAATCATGACATTAAAACTTGCGAATTGAAAATTCCCTTGTTCGATAAAGATCTTGGGTCAAAACCTGATACTGCCGAGAAAAAAGCCCAATTCAATGTAATACTTTTTCAATATTGGGAATATATTACATTTTGATTAAAATTTTAAATCGTCAAAAATGGTTACCTCAAAAATTAAACTGACAATTGTAGTTTTCTTTAGCAAGTACAATGGCGAAGTCGACGTGCACGCTATTGCTTTATCGATCCTTTTGTCCGACTAACAAACATGATTAATAATTTCATAATAAATTTAAACAGAGGCCGTAAGTCCGACAAGATGCCAGTATTTAATCGTTTTTGAAGACTGCAATCGTTGCAGTATGATATAAAAGCGATCCTTACCCATTTAAATCGTCGAGGCATTGCTTTATTTAATTTTGACTTATAGAAATTTTCTGTTAAGCACTCAAAGTGGTTTACGAAAACGGTATTGGTTATTTCTGAATTGTATGAACTTTAATCCAAAGTATTAATAGTTTAAAAAAAAAATCGCTTATTTTGCGATTACAACCAGACTAAAATTTCCTTATGCTTAAAATAAATATTTACATTTTTGTTTAGACACCAAGGCAGATGCTCTACGGACCTGCCGTAAAAGCACGACGCCTTCAAGTTGACTTTTAATTCTTACATTATAAATAATCTTGATCGAAGAAACTTTTACGAGCCATTAATTTTTCAATTAATATTATTCTCGAGTGTCAAGTTCATTTAAAACCGTGTGAAAGTATTTCTTAAATATTATCTCACGCGGTTTCAAACATTCGAATAATCGGAGCAAGTTTTGATAGTTGTTCCGAATATTTTGAATAAGGCGATTGCAGAATTTGGATGATTTTCGTTGATATCTGATAGCTAAAATGTTGAGATTTTTACCAAAATTAATCCGTATATTTTATAAAAATATTTTTATATTTTCGAATTCTTTAATTCTTGCCCCTGTATAAATCGCCCACAGATCCTACGAGGAACGAATCAGCCTGGCTTTTAGGCGATTTATACATAAAAACTTGTTGCCAACAGACATCGGTAAAATTAGGCCGGGTTCTAACAATTTTAAAATTTTTAATCAAGGCCACTTCCAACTAGCCCTTTTATTCTTAACAACTACAATCCCGAGTCTGATTGCGGATTTGTTATATGCTGTTATAACCCCTTTGCGCTTTATAAAAAAGCTTCCAAAAAAAACCTGTCCTTCTACCACTTCTCGATTTAACCAAACTGGTTATTAAGATTAATATGTGGTTCGCTGTACAATATAAGTCAACTAAAATAGGGAACATCCGCTTCAGTCTTTGACAAATTATGGAGAAATATAAATTGTAAAAAAAAATTGAGAAATAAAAAAGAACGTTATTTGTACGGCACAAGGATTTTTTCCCCTTTGAGAACAGTAATTCCTTTTGAGTTACCGAAATGTAAGCGACAAATCGGTCGTCAGCTTACCATTTTCAGAAAATTAATAGATCACATTTGATGTAACCACATGTTAGTTGGACGTTAATGCGAACAATAATAAAAGATAACTTAAAAGAAGCTCGGTCAGCCTTATTTTTAAATATTGTCGTTTTTCAAAAGAGCCGATCTTGCAAACGAACGAAAGACACCTTAAAACCTTTAAGCTACATAATTAGGCCGAATTAAAAACTTTTTCATGGCCTGCTCAAATCTTTTTATCTCGTTAAAAATTTTAATTATGTTACTTATTCTACTAGGGGTCTTTATTATATTAGATTCCTCGACTGAAGCTTGAGATAGTGCTATTAAAATGAAAAAGAAACGAATTTTTCATCCAAAAATGCAACCGCCTCATAAAATATAATAATACACGGTTTCGTTTATATCATTCCGCCTGGAGTGTAAAAGGGGAAAGCGCCAAACTGAGAATTAATCGGAGTTTTCGGGGACGCGCACATGTAGAGGAAATCGTCTGATTGCAAACGAGTACGATTTAAGGTCGGTTCGGAAGCCGAGCGATGTATTTTAGGCAAGGACCTCAATAAACTTTCGAGTGACGCCAAGATTTGTCGGAAAAGAGGCCTTTCGTCTCGGTTTAATTTAATACAGTCTTCGACTAATCTACGTAAAGCTTTTGGAGTGTCCGATCTTAAAATGTTCAAGTCCGGACGCAACTGGCCTCTTCCCACCATAAAAACTATTTGATCTTTGTTGTTTAAGTGAGTGTAAGGCAGCTGTCCGGTAAGAAGCTCGTAAGAGACTATACCGAAGGCATAAACGTCCGATTGAAAACTGTAAGGATTTTCGTCTTGCATTCGAATCACTTCCGGTGCCATCCACAAAATAGATCCCGACGGCTGAAGAAACTGCTGGGATCCCGACCATCTCGTTTTCACCGTGGCTAAACCAAAATCACCAATTTTAACGGTTAAATCGTCGTGTAGGAAAATATTGTTGCTTTTCATATCGCGATGAATAATATTTTTGGCATGCAGATAATCCATCCCTTGAGCGGTTTGTCTACTGATTTCGATTAAAGTAAGCAATTCGAATTTCGTCTCTTGGACGTGTAAATGTTGATAGAGACTGGAACCTTCGCACCACTGAGTAACGATCGAGAGTTGGGGTTTGCTCACGCATCCCATGAAGAGAAGCACGTTAACGTGACGGGTTTTCCTTAAAACCGCCACTTCGTTTTTAAAAGCCTGCAATTGGGCGGGGGTGGGATCTTTAACGTTCAACGTTTTGATGGCCACGGGACCGTGCCAATGTCCCTTGTAAACTGTCCCGAAGGAACCGGATCCTATTCTTGCGCAAATCAATATTTCGTCGGCGGGAATTTCCCAATCTTCGATCGTTTCCCTAGGAGGTCGAACTTTTTTGCTGCTTTCGTCGGCGCTTCTCGCCCTCGGCCGCCAAGGTTGCAACGTGTTCGTCGGCGAAGCCTGTTCGCTTCTGGAATTAAACTGATGAGTAGGGCTGCTTCCCGGACTGCTCGTCGTTCCTGCCGGACTCGCGAGATTTTTTAGTTGAGTGTAATTTCCGAAATTCACGTCTTCGCTCAACGTGAAATCTCCACCTTGTTCTACTATGTGAATGCAAACGTTGGGAGCGGAACTCGATCGCTCTCGCTGACTTAGAGGTTCGTTACGAGCTCCATGTTCTCCGCCGTGGTGAGGAATCACTTGAGGTTCGGATATCTGAGGCTGAGCCAATAAAGTCTGGTAAGCAATATCCTCCATCCTTACTTGCTGACACAAGGGGGGAACTCCTCCCGCACATCTTTGATGAAATCTGTAACCGCAAGTCCTACAGTAAAATCCCTGAAATAATAACTTTCTACAACATTCACAAAATGCTAATGAAAAAAAAGTTTTCCGTACAAAATTATGTGATATGCTAGTGGTTATGGGAAATTTTTCAATTAATTTCACTACGATTTCCTCCCCCACATTACAAGTGTCTTCGTCCCAAGATATTCTCTTGTTCTTTAAGCTTACACTGTAAACATCACACATTATAGGAGTAAGTTTTCGAAGGTTCATGGCTTTAGCCAGAGCTTCCCGAACTGTCAATCCGGGCTTGGCTTGGATCGTAGTTCGTTGTTGGTTTGGCAAGAACGCGCGAACATAGCACTTTAGCGGGGATCTAGGCGCTAGTTTTGGTGAATTTTGATTTCCGCTAGATTCTTCCTCAGCAGGGTACAATTGTTCCATTAATTCATGCTCTTTCATCAAAAAATCATGAAGCTTGCTTGTTAATTCTTGATATTCAGTCAAGTACATTGATGGGGGATGTTGAAAGCAAGCAAATTTAGCATTCAAGGCGTCAATGTTGTCCTTGGTTAGTCTTATGACGCTTCGAATGTTTTTTAGCTCGTCCAAGAGTGCCGAGGCGTCGTTTATTCGGCACCTATCTGTTGCTATTGTCGTCATTTTGAAGACTACCTGAAAACCCCATACAAAGATATTAGAAACTTGGCATAAAACGTTAAGTGTTAATATTAATCATTCCTTATAAAAAGTAACAAATATCAATTTTAAAATTCAATCCTCAAGTGACTGCAAATAAATCCAGATCGTCATCTTCAATATTTATTTATTATTATTTTAAGCAGAAACTAAATCTGTAATTATTCATCATTAAACTTGCACATGATAAGAATAAGCAATATTCATATTGTTTCAAACAATACTAAATGGACAAATTAGATTCAGATGGAAAAATTTTATAGGGAAGTAGTCACAAGTCCAGCTAAACTGCTGGACAGTATTTTTTCAGCTTTTTCTTGAGGATTTCGGCTTACCGATCGACTAGGTTAAAACGAGAATAAATTTCGATGCTCACAATTATTTTTAAAGCATAATAGTTCGCAAAAATCTTGTGTGTAAAAAAGAGTATATCGGGCTCAGTGCTCCCAAAAAAAAATAAGCACTGTTCCTTGACCCAGTTGCAAGTTTGTCAACACCAAGTTCTAAGAGCGCATCGGAACCATACTTGCCTTTAAATCACTAATACACTGTATTTACCGCATTACTTCAGTTGTGAACATAATACAATTTGCATTTCATAGCTAAAATTTAAAAAAATATTTTGACACTTCTTTGCTTGTTTATTCACTCTATGACTGACATGATGATGATGACGATAGAGACCTTTAGCGACCATTTTCTGAATTAAATAAAATTGCAAACCGGCTTGTGACGTCATAAATGTCAATTCTGGTAAAAGGAAAAGGTATAGAGAAAAGAAGCTTTTTTTTTCAGTTTTTTACAAGTTTGATAATCAAATTAGTTTTGGTGTTGTTAAAAATATAAAAAACTTTGGCACTCTCGATTCGTGCCGGGTTATATTAGAAAACTCAAGGTGGTTGTTAAAGCGAGAAATATGATTGTTCTCAACCTAGGACAACACGATATTTATAATTCTCCGTATTGATTTTTTAGTTGTTCGTGCGAATCTATATGGAGACCTCTGATGTCATCGTCGAATCCCCGTACGTGAAATATTCGGAAAACTACATAGATGCAATTTATAAATACAATACTACAAAAGCCCGAAATGTAGGATCTAAAGTTGTCGTCTCACCTCATGAAATAACTCTAAACATAAAAACTGAGAGGAAGTTACCCAAATTAGGGTTGATGTTAATAGGATGGGGTGGGAACAACGGTTCTACTGTTACAGCTGCTATATTAGCTAACAAGCATAAAATCACTTGGAATACCAAGACCGGTTTAAAGGAACCTAATTGGTATGGATCTCTCACTCAGTCATCCACAGTTCTTTTGGGATATTCAAAAAACCGGGAGCCGGTCGTGGCTCCTTTATGTAAACTACTTCCTATGGTCGATCCGAACGACATTGTTATAGACGGTTGGGATATTTCAAATTTAAATTTGGCAGAAGCAATGCACCGAGCAAGAGTCATTGATTATGATCTTCAAAACAAATTAATCAAGTACATGGAAAATATGGTACCAAGACCATCAATCTATTGCAAAGACTTCATTGCTCCAAATCAAGGAGAAAGAGCTGATAATTTAATAATTGGCTGCAAGTGGGATCAGCTTAATCAATTACGGGCAGATATTAGGGACTGCAAAGTAAAAAATAACCTAGACAAAATAATAGTTTTGTGGACTGCAAATACTGAAAAATATTCAGATGTCATTCAAGGTATCAATGACACAGCAGAAAATCTTTTGTATGCAATAAAGGCTGACTCACCATTGGTTTCACCATCTACAATGTTTGCAGTGGCAGCTATTTTAGAAGGAGTAAGTAAATAAATACATTAGATAGACATTTTTTTGAAATTTTTTTTTCATATTCTTTTTTTTTTAGTGTGCATTTATTAATGGATCTCCTCAAAATACTTTTGTACCTGGATGTGTTGAATTGGCTGAAAAGCATGATGTAATCATAGCTGGAGATGACTTCAAATCTGGTCAAACTAAATTTAAATCAGTACTAGTTGATTTCTTAATCAATGCTGGAATAAAACCTGTGTCAATTGTCAGCTACAACCATTTGGGTAATAATGATGGAAAAAATTTATCTGCTCCTCCACAGTTTAAGTCAAAAGAAGTAAGAATTTTTTTTCAAATGTTATACAAGGAATGTGATAATTTATGTTTTGGTCAATGCTGTTTTTTCACATTCAAAATTTAACCTTGCATTTCAAAATTAAACAATTAAAAAAAGAATAGATGGATGAAAGATTGTTTAAATTATTTAATTTCTTTTTAGGTTTCAAAAAGTAACGTAGTAGATGATATGGTTTCGTCGAATACGGTTTTGTACAAAAAAGGCGAAAAGCCGGATCACTGCGTGGTGATCAAGTACGTCCCGTACGTAGGAGATAGCAAAAGAGCTTTAGATGAGTACACGTCTGAGATATTAATGGGTGGCCACAACACCATCGTCGTTCACAACACTTGCGAGGATTCCCTTTTGGCAGCTCCGATTATTCTCGACCTTGCTATAATTGCTGAGCTGTGTCAAAGAGTCACGTTTCGGGTGGCAGACGAATTTAATTCCGAATATTCCGGGTTTCATCCGGTATTATCAGTATTAAGTTACTTGTGCAAATCTCCTCTCGTACCTGACAACACACCGATCGTAAATTCTTTGTTTAGGCAAAGGGCTTGCATCGAAAATATCTTTAGGGCTTGCTTGGGACTTCCCCCAGAAAATAACATGCTTTTGGAGTACAAGATTAAAAATCTGCTTCTTACAAATAAAGAGAACGGTTTAAAAAACGGTGAAGCTATTTAAACCACGTAGTTGTCGAAATGATTTTTTATACAGTATACCAAAAATCGATGAGAAATAATCATATATTTTCGTACTTGGATAATAATGTTACGAATCATCAAAAAAATTTATTAAGATTTTAAAAAAATTTTAAAATGCCTAAAATTTAATCAATTTGCCTAATAAAAGTTTCCTCATAGAAATCAGCAGCGTCAAAAATCTCTAGTCTGTCGAAACGATCAAGAAACAAAAGAATGCGTAATACTAGTCATTAAAATGAAATAAAAATAATCGTGAGTTGTGCTTGCACAGTCGTTTATCAAGTACCGATATTTTAAGCACTGTAGTTTTGAAAAATACCTGTATATCTTAGCAAAGCAGTGTACGAATTTATTTTTTGATCTCAGTCGAGCGCCGTTTTAATTTTCTTCAAGCTTAAGTAAAGCAATAATTGTTTCTTTTATTATACTTTCTATAATTTTATGTTTTGGTAAGGCTCGGTTTTTGCCCCCTCCCTTTTCTTTATGACTATTTTAACGCTGCTTTAAGCACACTAGACTAAAAGTGATGTATGTACAAAGTTTGTCATTTTCTTAGTTTATTTATTTACCGATTTTTTTTCTTAAATTTTAACCTACACTTTGAATGCAAGTGCATGAAGGAACAGAAAGAAATGTGTTTGTCATAAATTTAACTCATGCAAGTCGAATGCCTAATCATTTTCGCCAGGACCGAAACATCGGAACATTGGAATATTGTTACGCCAAAAAACAGGCCTCAAGCGCGACTGTTGTCGACTAAGACAGTTTATAGAGTGTAGATATCAAAGGGAAAAAGATTACTTCGTACAAAAATAACCTTTGTCCGATCATTTGTTTGTTTATTGTAAAACGAAGAATATACCATGTGCTAACGAGGAAAATAAGAATTATTTTTTTCTATGTTATTTTCTTGGATCCAATAAGTTGCCACCATTTCCTTGCGGCTGATTTTTAGTGGGCTAAGGCCTTTCAGAAATGACATTATTTAAATGTATTCCTTATTATTTGGCACAAGAAATTATTGCAATAATTTTACATATTACTTAAAATATTATAATAATTACAACAAAGAGAAAGAAACCACCTTTAAATAATATTCTGAAATTGTTTAGAACAAGGTCAACTATACAAGTAAAATCCGAACTTGTACAGCTTTTTTGCTAAAGATGTGCGACTAGCTTCAGATTTTACTTTTACAGGTAAGCCTGCCAACCGTGAAACATTTTAGAGAGATTATTAGGATCTCGAGCTTGCTGAATTAAATAGTTGACTTGTCCTGCGATGTTTGTAGGTACTCCTCCCTCTGCACCTTGCAGTTTCTGTTTCAGTCTAATTAGCGCTCTCTCCGCCATTTTATTTACCTCCACGTCGGGTGACGATTCTTTTTTTTAAAAAAAAAGGATTAATTTTTCTGCTAACGTATTAGAAAATGAAAAAAAAAAAAAAATAAGTAAATAAATAAATAAACATACTTTCTGAAACGGAGCAAGTAGAAACATTACTATCACTTTGCTTCGACATGGCTTTCTCCGGCGTTATCGTCCAGGCGTACAAAGGATCGTAAAGCAACACTTCCAACAATGTCAAAATAGTGTCTTGATTGTTGCGAAGAACTTGCATCGTTTTAACGCAGGCGGAACGAAATACTCCTTCTACTCCCGACAGACCCATCCCGTCAACGATGTCTCTGCTGAGTCGAAACGGTACGGCTTCCGGAGTCGGCAAAGATTTTCCTTGTTCGAAAGCTATTCCTAAATCGATGTGTATCACTTCGGCAGTCAAATTATCAATTAGTATGTTGCACACGTGGCGATCTCCTATGCCCAAGATATAGCCGATCATGGACGATGCAGCTACGCTTAAAGTGTACGCCAATCTTCGCTCGAACCAAACTTCCGCGGTAGAGAAATTTTCCGTAAAGTAATTATGGAAGGCAGGGCGAAATTTTTCGCATATATCCAAGAAAACATTAAGCTTTTCTCGGTTTGTCGCTTTTCGCTCGGCTAAAGTCTAAAAAATAAAAATAAAAATTCCATTTATCCAAGAAAATTTTATCGGCATTATCAATATTGAAAACGAAGGGGTTTTCAAACGACTTACCCTCAGTCTCATTCTGCATTCGGAGCCGGTGATGTCGTCGGGATTAAATTTTCTGTGAGCACCGGAAACAGCATCTTTCCCGACCAAATAAACACCAATAGGTTGGGTATTGTCGCACCATTCTATGATGCCGCTTCGCTGAGATAGGGGAACGACCTTGTAAGTCCTTATTATTAATTTCCTTTTACTGGTTTCGGAATTTTGAGAAAGTAAAGAATTCATTATGGTGAAGACCTGCTGCATGACGGCATCCTGTCTCAAATCGTCTTTTCCTTTAATCAGCAAGGCTCTTTTCAAACCATCCGTTCCTAAACATTCAATTTTTTTCGGAGCCGTCACACCTCCAACGTTATAAAAAAAATTTCCAAAACTTGCGATTTTTACTACGTCTTGATAATCGCAATTTTTTCTGTACGGTAGACTTAGAGTCGGGACCATGACCCTATCCATTTTTAATTTTTGGGATATTTTTAATTCCGACGGTATCATTATGGGATCTTCTACATTCCTGGCACAGGTGCTCTTTGGCATTGTGTAGTGAGCCAGTTCGATCACGACACTACAAAATCGATTCATTTCCGCTATGGTACCCATGAGCTTTTCATCGCTTTTCTGGAACTGGACAAGCATTTTTCGAGCAAAAAGCACCCTCGGATTGACAAGTTTCTGCTGATCCTTGTTCGTGTAAATCATATCTTCGTACGATTTTTCCAACGCGAATAAAAGGGGTAAAGTATGGTAAGGATGATCCACTAAAATCCGCCCTGGAAAAAGAATGGGAAAAAAAGGAAATCTACAACTTGTAATAACGGCACAAAAAATCAAAATCAAACCGATTACTTACTGATAAGAATCGCGATCGTATCGATTTCGGCCATCCTCGGTACTATTTGTGGCAGAACACATAAAAATTTGTAGGTCGGGATCGAACCCAACATGTCTTTCAGTTTTCGCGTCACGTCCTGGTCGCTCGAGTTCGATAGCCATAATGATACGACTCGAAAAATTAACAAATCAAATTTCTCCCCCTCTTTTAAAACCAGCAAATAAAATTTTACGGCGAGATTTAGAAATTCATCTTTTTCTCTTTTGGCATTTCTGATTTCTGTTTCGTCGATGGCACTCTGTCTTTTGGCCAAATAAGCAGCTCTTCTTTCGTCATCGTCTGCATGCTGGCCTTCTAATCCCGAAGCTAAATCTTGTTGCCTCGTTATCAAATCCTGTTTGATCTCAAAAAGGGGAGACGATAAATATTCGTGCAACTGTTCGTAATTGTAATCAGCAAATTTCGCCAAAGAAGCATAAGCATTTACTTTATTTTTTTTTTCTCGAGCTTCGTCGATGGCCCTTAGGTAATAATTTTCAATAATGTGCTCCGCGTTTTCCGATCTCGTACTTGCCATCCAATCCCCGTACAGGCGTAACCCTTTCGCTTTCAAATCGCCTCGGATTTCCATTCGTTTTAAATAATGAGACAAGAAAAATTTCCCTACTTCTTTTTCACCTTTTTCCCAAGAAATTCTAGCTCTTTCCATATTCATTTCGGCTGCGATTTTCTCGGGAACGCCTTCTAAATAATTCAAATGACTCAGGTTCCTTAGAGCTATATCGTAACGCTTCGCTCTCCTTGCAATTTGAATCGTTTTGAAATACATTTCGCAAAGAATCGATTTTAAATAATTGTGCACGTCGACGCTTTTGTTTTTCTCGAGCTCTGCCTTTAAAATGATGCATCTTTGGTTTAATATTGACTCGACTAGTTTAAATTCGGGTTGCTCAATACTGTCTTGCAAGCACCATTTTCTATATAATAATTCTATTTCTAAAACATCATTTTTTTGAACGGTCCTTGCAAAATCCTCAGACTCTTTCAAGCTTTGAAGCATTGCCATCGGCCCGTACACATTCTTGCTACATTCCAGGCTGCAAACTGATAATTCCGATAAACAGCATTCTCTGGCTTTACAGATTTTACTCTGAAAACTCGTGAAATCATCATCGTGAAACGCTTTCAAAGCAAAATACTGCAATTTTTCGAAATCGATTTGATCTTTCTTTAAGTCGACGAGGGACCAATCTCCTAATCTTGAAGCGCATTTGTATTCGTAACCAATAAATTCTTCTTTGTTTTTGCTGGATCGAATTAAGCTGTTTAACGTGTAAAACATGCCGGATTTTTGCAAAGAATTAAACAAACCGTTTTCCGAAAGGTTTCGGTTTTGAGAAAGTTGGATATCGTGATGTAACATGGATAAATCCCACTTTTTTAAATGCTCGTAATGTTGTATTTCCGATTCGGAGTCCAACAAATGATTGTTACCGCATCCGTGAATCCCGTCGGGAATCCCAATTTTAAAATAACATTCTCTTAATATTTTCGCAACCGCCATAACGTCTTTCGGATATTTTTCGCAAAGTTGATCAATGTCTAAATGTGGATTTTCCATTTTCATTTCTTCGTACCACAATTCGGCGTACAAAATTGAGGTAAAGTAAGCTGAACAATAAAAGGCAGCTTTGGCAACGTGAAGATAATTAATATCCAACTCGGATCTGAAAATATTTCAAAATTTCATTGCTTTCACGAAACCCCTTTGGTTTGTATAATCGTGCTTACTTACTTGTAAATCCCTTCGTGATTCCTTTGAACCCTAATGTAATCGACGACGTTAACTAGACATTGAACCGACTTTTGATTTACGGTCGACAAGATTTCCTTTTCTGAATCACAATGATCTTCAAAAAACTTGTTCATATAAAAACTTGTAGTTTTCTTATAAATAACGTTAATGTTTGTTAAGCTTAGTAGTAAGTCTATCAACTTTGGAAAAATCGTTTCTGCTAATTGCCAATGTACTTCAACGAGTTCAGATAGTGTTGACATCAGACCGGAGGAATCTGTCAAAGCTTTTAAAATTGCCTTTACTAATTTGACGATCCATTTTTCGTGTTCGCTTGGTATCCATAAATATGGCAAGTCCACGTTGGCTCGAAACGATTCCGGGTCGATTTTTAAAGACAAGCTCTCGGCTTTCGAACTTCGAAATAAAGCAACGCAATCACGATTTTTTTTCGGTAACCCTTCGTTTTCGAGGAGTTTGTTTCCTTCGGTAGTAGAAAGTAAAGCGTACAGAGATTTAAAAGCAAGTTTTTTAACGATGTAATCTTCGTTTACGATCAGATCCGATAAAATAGTTAAAGTGCATTTTAAAAGTTTTTTAAATGCATTATCACGATTTTCAATTTCGTAGGAGCTGGTTTTAGGCTTTAAAACTAACGTCGTCAGGTCGGCCGGTCCTAATTCTCCTAAACATTTCGCAGCCTCTGTTTTGACCTACAAAAAAAAAAACCAAATGATTAATAATTTTTAGGAATACATGACCGAAATTATAGGAAAAAAACTTACATCGAAATTTTTTTCTAAAGTTAATTCGACCAACATACAAATAAGCCGATGAATCAAACTTTCGTGGCAGTCTTCGGAAAATCCTCTCATTTTTTTCAAGTCCTCGTACATTTTTGCCAATTCTTCTTTCCGGCTAGAAAGCATTGAATGTAAATTTTTTAAACCTTCTAACCGACAACCCGAATTCCTACTTTCTCCAGCGTTTAAAAATCTTTTCATTTCGTCTCTCAAAGATCTCGAACCGGAGTTTTCATTCGACGTCCAGTAGCAATTGGTTTCGGAAAAAATCTCTTCCGAAGGCAAAGGATCTAACAAAAGAATCATGGACTGCAATTTATCGAAATTATCGCGAATTAAAAAATTTAAAAGATCCCGTGCGTCTTGATTCGAGTTTTTTACCATCGGAACAATAACGGATATAATCACCGGTAAATATTCGATAAATATCGTGTGAAATTTTTCAAGCTGTAAAGCAGAAAACCTTTTTAAAAATCTGCACGTCATAATGGTTAAATTTTCGGAATCGTTTTTTCGTATCATATAGACTAAAGTATAAATCACATCACGAATAAGGAAATGGTTTAATCTCCTAAGAAAGGCATCATCTTTCGTTTCGTTGCCTAAAAGTTCTAGGAAAGCAAAGTACTTGTAAGAAGAGATTATCCTGTCTACGTAAGTAATTCCCATCCATATTTCTTCAGATAAAACTAACAAAATTTTTTGGATTGCAGAAGGAGTTTTTAAAGCGATGTATCCTAAAATCGATCGGTCCCGAACCGGAGATAAATCTTGAAAAATCTGTTTAATTTCCTCCTTCCCGTAACTGAATTCATTTCTTTCTTCTTCAATGTTTATAGCGACATCGCAAAATTCCTGCAAGTATTTTTGATCGTACAAGTTTTTCATTAAAAAAGAAACGATTTTTTCCAGATTATCGTTCAATAATTCGTCCAAGCTCTTCGGATGCAGCAATTCTTCGATGAAACGCTTCAAATCCTGAGCTTTTTGCAAGTTTTCCGAGCTCATGTTTTCGTTTAAGCGTGGCAAAACGTATGCCATTAGTTCCGGCAGGCATTTTTCTATGCAAACATCGAGAGGCACGTTTATTTTGGAAGATGTAGCTTTAACTATGTTTTTCTGTCCGTTAATTAAATAATGTGGCACGATCACGTCCAGATATTTCGAAATGAATTCTTCCGACGTTTCGCAACCAAGCAAATAATACGGAAAATCCTGAAAGATGTAATCGTCATAAAAAAAGATGTCAATTATTTGATTGATTTCTAGTCTCTAGCGGGATATTCCACTTACCTCGAGTTCATATTTTTCCCGGATCCATTTGGAGCACAAATACCAAAAATTATTTGAGATTAAATCTTGCGGCTGTTGAATACAAAGTTCCTTACATATCACTCTGAATATATTTTCTGTTTGATCTGAAGAGAAACAATACGAGTTCAAAAGAATACCCAGCATTTAATTTTTATTTGTTTGTTTGCGTTTTCTCTTACCTCTCGGCACTTTTTTCAAAGATACAAAAATGTTTAGATTGAGAAGAGACCGTTTTTGCCAATAAGCATTCGAGCAAATAACGTTTGTCCAAGCTATAAGGGAGGCGGAGGCCATTACCGATTTTGAATATTTATAAACGGAATCGTCGCCGGCAGTATTATATTCCTTGATCAGCACATCATGCAATTTTTCGATCATCTTTTTTTGCCACCGCAAGATCGAAACGTCTTCAGAGGCGTGAAAAAGAACTCCTATTGTCTGTGCAGCCAACAAACGCACTTCGTTACAAGAATATTTTAAAAAAAATATGAGATTTTCAGATACTCGTTGGCCGTCTTCTTTGACGGCCCAGCTGCCATCTAAATCGTGCTTTGCTATTTCGCTTAAGCAATCAACATATTTCATTACGACTTTGGATCCGAAAGATTTCTTTTTAACGGTAACATCGAAATCATTTATTAGTTCTAAAAATTTTTTTCTAGTTCTTGCGGTACCTGTTCGATGTAAAAGAGAAGTCATCCCTTTCAATATTTCCAAAATAATTGTAGCTACCTCAAAGTCATAATGCTTGGCTTGATATACGGTTTGTAGGGTCGAGATGGCACCGTCTAAAGCTTCTGCTCCGATTCCACTGTACTTTGTCAAGTTGTACAGTATTCTGAGACTCTAAAAAAGAAAAAAGAAAACTCACTTCTATAATGGTTTAAATTAAAAAGAAAAAGCCAAAGGCCAATGTAGAAGCATTTACCAGATGTAAACGAAAATCAGAATTTGAAAATTCCGACTTATCTGCCATTATTAAAACCCTCATCACTTTCAATAACAAGTCGTCCTGGAAAAAATTCGAATTCGAGGAACCAGGGACAATTACGAAACTACATAAAGCCTCTCCAATGTTCAGGGTCCGTTTTTCTTTTCCAGAAAACTTGTTCTGGAGCAATACAGATTGATTTTTATCCAGCAAATCACAGAATCCTGATTTGAAAGTCAAATCGGCTAGAAAATACAAAAAAAATAAATGTTTGTCTTTTTAGCCAAATTGATTGAATCATGTTGCGATATTTACCTGAGTCGTTTTGTTCGCGATCGGTGGTGACATTTGAAAAATTTTCCTGAAAAGTAGCCAACAAGTGATTTAAAAAATTTACATTTATGCACCGTAGTTCTCTAAATTTTATGTTTAGCTCATCGTGAAAATCGCACTTGTAAAAGTCGATAAAAGGTGCTAAATTAATCGATGTCGTTTTCATTAGTTCCAGACTTTTGTCGGAGCACAAAAGCAACACTTTTTCCAGTTTAGATATTATACCAGTTTCATCGTCGACGTCCAAACGGAAATACTTGAAATATGAAAGAATGTAAGCAACTAGTCCACAAAAATGCAAAGCATCGCTCACTATTTTATACTCGTCCGTTTCTTCATAACTATCATCACTTAATTCGTTTATCAATTTTTCGATGCGAATGTTGATCCAGTCGAATAAATAATTTTTCACACCAACATCAATTTTAATGCCGGATAGACTTTCCTTCCATTTAAATTTTTTGCCGTTAAATTTTAAGTTTTCGAAAGACACCAACATATAATGCCGAGTTACAAGTTTATAAAAATCGTTTTCATTTTCTCCTACCAGCTCTTCGTCAAGCCTTAAAATGCTCGACTCGCTTCCTTCCTCTGATCTTTTAAACGCTAACGACATTAATACTTTACATAAGTCTTTAGGCGGGTACTTAAAAGAATTGTGACCTAACCATCGGATAATCCGGCATTTAGCGTTCGATTCGAATTTCTCCGTTTCGGCAGTGTCCGGTAGAGCATAATTTCGGCAGATGGTCAGCAAAATATTAAAATTATTAACGTCGGATTCTAATAATTCTTCACGAAATAAATCGACGAAAGGAGTGATGTCCTGTATTTTAAAGTTGTCAATTAGAGAGTTGATTAACAAATAATGCTCCGGAAATGCAAGACTTTGGAATGATCTTAGGAAAAAAAAATCAAATAAATCATTTATTTAGCTAAAAATTCAGAGTCTCTTTAGGACGAAAACATACCTTAAAGTAGTGTCGCTTATTTTATTCCAGCTTTCGGACAAAGATTTTGCGTCAAAGTCACCAAGACTAATGTCGCCAATTTTTTCGATTGTAAGTAGAACGGAAAGACATCTGAAAGTATAAACGCACAAAAACTGAGTATGGGAACGGAATAACAGTAAAATTGTAAGATATTTCATTTTGCTAACCGGCAGGTTCCTTTTATGACTTTTTCATCCGTTTCATTTGTAAAAATCTGACATAAATAATCGACGACTTGCTGAAATTCGTGTTTCAATACGGTTGAATATTTCTTTAGAAAAGGTTCTAAAAAAATTAACCTAAAACAAATGTAATCATGGATTTTTTTTTTTTTTTTTTTTTTTTTAAAAGCAAATTAAAAATTACCAGAACCAAGCATTTGTCGTTGTCAACTCTTGCAAAATGTTCCGCAAATTACAGTCAAGTTTAATTTGTTTAGCTTTTGCAGAATACATTTTAACTGAAACTGGAGTGCATTGACTGGATAAATCGTACGAACGTTTTCTTTTATTTGATGAACCAGATTGACTGTAGAACATATCTACTGCATCGTTGCCTCCATCCAAACTTTCAAACTGATCAAAGCCAAAATTAAACATCTGCAGATTAAATAAAGAAATGAAAGACAAATAAAAACAGGAAAAACAATTACTACAATAATTTACATTATACAACATACCAGATAAGTAATGTCAACTAAGAGATTTACAAATATTACTTCCACATCAGATTTGCTAGGATCTTTTAAAATTTCTTTTATTTCTTGATGGCACAATGTAAAAATTTCTTTTATTTGTCTCTTCCATTTCTTCCAATCATGTGCATATGATAAGGCACTAGACTCATTGCTTCCACTAGGGCAGTGAACATTTACGGCAGTTGCCAAAAAATGATAAATATGCTTGTTTTTTGCAACTGTTTTTGGTTCATAAAAATTAATAACAAAATCTAACACATCTTCTGTAAATTCACAAACAGTGTATCGAAATTCTAGTGCCATTTGTCGACAGAAAATATTGGTTAATCGCAATAAAGCCATCTGAAAATTTTGTGGTGGACATCGTTCAGTCACATAAATATTTTTTATGAAAACAAAAAGATCAAGAAAGTTATCAATTATCACAGAATTTTTGCTACTGATTCGAATGATTTCCGCTAATACTTCTAAGAAAGTGATGTTGGAAATTCCGGGGGAAGAAATTTTGTACTGTTCTACACACAGGTTTTTTAACTCTGAAGAAAAAAACAATTGCTCATTAGTAAAAAACAAACAAAAAGTATTATTTCATATTTTATAAAATACTTACCAATCCACATTTCATTTCTGATTTCGCCCCAAAATTTTCTTTCATTTAAAATGTATCTATTCAAAATGCGTAAGTAGGTGCTCCCAAAGAGATCTTGCCTGTTTTTCACTTCAAAAACACTGAGTACATTGGATATGATGGTGTTGTAATTAATGAGACCAACACCTGAGCTAACCGACCCTTCAATAATTTCAAGAATTCTGTTTTCGTATGCCTCTTTAGTTTTAGGTGAAAGTTTCTTGTTTTCTCTATGTAACCTATCAACCTCTTGGAAAACAAGTTTGTGAACTCGAATAAATATCAGTTCCCAATTAAGTTCTTCATTTTTTGACAGTGAAATTTGGTTCAATTCTTTTAAAACTTTTTCTTGATTTAAGAAATCTCCTAGCTTTTCAAAAGCATTCTGGAAATGAAAGGTATCACAAGGTGAATAAAATATCATAGTTTTCGAATTTTTCACTACGGCACTTACCATACGACTTTTGCGCTTATCCGCACTTAAATCGTGATAGACATCAATTAATTTAATGCTTGACATTTTGACATTTGACAAACACGTGAAAATAACATTAAAAAACCAGATAAAACTCGCGTAGACCCTCTTACATTACTTTAGCAAAGCAGAACTTCCCTATTTTTTCTAAAGAAAAATACTGTATATACCTAATTAAATATCTAGTGACAAATATGAATATTTCGGTTGTTGTTGTTCGAGGTTAATATCATCAGGAGGAAGGATAATAGGAAGGGAATAAATAATAAAACCGCCATTATTCCGTCTAATGACACGGGTCATGACGTGACGCCAAAACGAAAAGCGGTATATAGCGGCATGCGGCGGCAAACACAAACATTATTATTTCGCGGACTTATTGGTGACCTTGCTCAAGTCGACAATAGCAAAATTCACACCTCCTCGATTTTCCGAGATACGCTGATGTCCGTCTGCGTACTTTTCTAGTAGATGTCTTTATCTTCTAGATGCTTGTAGATGGCTTTGATCTACAACGTACGCGTCTAATTAGATAAACATTAGCGTATCTCGAGCGAAGCCTACAAAATGTGAATTTTGCTTTGTGCTACTTAAGTTATTGCCTTTCTCAAGATATCGCAACATTCAGCCAGCCACCCACCATTTACCATCACAGAATATTCAACATTCAGAACATATGCAAGCATTTTCTGATGGTTTTCAATGCAAAGGTGTTTTCCTGGATTAAAAACCTGGAGTAGCGAACTCTGAGCCTAAACCCTGAACGAACCGAAATTCAGCCAGGTCCTACCATGAAATTCGCTTTTTCCGAACGTTGCTTTTTGAAAGCAAATAATTAGTTTAACTGAAAATTACAGTAAGTTAAACTCAAAGCAGCAGCCACGACTTAAAAAGGGGCCAAGGAAAACAAAATAATACTGGATAAAAAGTGTCTTCTTTAAGTCACAGATTTTTAGCCTAACTAACTTAACCAACCATGCTTGGCAGGCACTTTAATCAAATTTTTAGAAACTAGAATTCTGCTTACAATTTTTGCTTTGATTCGTTTTTCAAAAGACATCAAATACCTAAAGTTTATCAGAAAAATGTTATTGAATAGCAAATCATGAGGATCATATTTTTCCCGGTTTATAGTGACGGTTGCAGTCAGCTATGTTTGTTCGGTTTGTGATTTTCCAATTTTTCAGAAAATGACCATTTTGAAGATTTTCGGAGTATTTTTGAGAACTACTGTAAAGGAGATTCTTTTCATTATATCCATTGGTCCATAATGCTCCGGAAAACTAAAATGTTATCAAGATTTTCTGAGGTTCCCAAAAAAAAAACCATCAAAGGATATGTGCTCAATTTTTTTAAAGCAAACTTTTGAAAAGTTCTCTTATTTTTTATGTTCAACGTCCAGATTTTGCTTGCAACAGCGCCGATTTTGTCAATGAAAGTCATCTGAAGCCCAATTTTCCTCTATCATTTTATCTTCATAACCAAATTTATATAAATAATTTAAACCTTTTTAAATAAGCCCGATCCCACTAAAATTAAGGTAAAAAAATTATTTCGAATCCAAACAATATTTAGAAAAATATATTTAATTCCTTATCATTTCAATCCACTTTTCACCAAAATCCAATCGAAGATGCCAACGAATAAAACTTGTGGCTGACCGATTCAAGTTTTTTAAAAAAAAATTAGATTTAAGAAATATTTTGGTAAAATAATTATTTACCGTGGTAAGAGTGAAAAGAAATGGAGAAAATAACGACACTAGTTTGTATTTTCATTTTTTTAAACACAATAATCATCACTTTACACTAATATATAATTCGATCTTGTCTCTCTGCACGCATGAATAAACAAGTTGAAAGAAAATTTAATTAAGCTAAAATTTTCTTTTACAATCATCAGTCATTATTTTCAGTAGGTTCAAAAACGCAATCGCAAATTTAAAGAACTGCAATGAAAATTAATAAACTTATCTCGATTTTCCCCCTTTTTTGTAGAAAAAATATGCTGTGCAGCAATTAACAAGAGTGTACAAGCCTCCTTTTTTTTAAAAAATTTCTAACTTAAGCTTTATTAATTTAGTAAAAATTCATTGTATTTACACGGCTGATGAAATAAAACAAACTTTGTAATGTTTATTTTAATTTAATTGCTGTCTAGGTATATCAACGGTCTCGCTTGCGAGAAGGGTCGATTTGTAAAATTTTAAAACTTATTTCCTGCATATCATCATGTTCTTTTTAGAAAATTGTTAAAAATTAAAAGACTTTTAAGGAAAATAAAATTTTTTTAATCTTGTAAAGAGCTTTAGCCTTTGCTCGGTGTTAATTTTTTATCGTTCATTAAAATAATTAAATAAAAAGAGGAAAGATGATCAACGTAAATTATTTTCTTCCAAATTGGAGCATCCGATAATTTGAACGAGGCACCGTCCGAATTCTTCGATAATAAGCCTTTCTCCTTCTTCTGTCGTTAACCCATTTCTTTCGGCTTCTTCGGCTTGAGCTAAAAGGCATTGACAAGTGGCTTCGACCACTTCAGAAGACATAAAATTATACGGCTGCTTGACGCTGGAATTTGTCGATTGGGGTCTTAATATAAATTCCGATTTCTGTTCGTTAAAACTTTCCTCTGCAGCGTCCGCCAAATCAATCAAACCGCTGCGAGAACCTTCTAAAAATTCTTCTGTGTTTCGACAGCCGATGCACTTGCACGATTTGGAACACGTTATTTTAGCTTCGTAACATTCGCAGTAATTTTTAAGACATCCGGATCGTTTGCAGTGGCATCCTTTGTTGTGCCTTCTTTCGTCTTCTTCCGTTTCGCCGATTTGAATTTTCGGTCGAAAAGCACTCGGATTCCTTTCCAGGCAAGACTTGATGGATTTTTGACGTTCTTCTTCGTGTTCGATGTTGTTAAAACAATTGTTGCAGTTGCATTGAAAGCAAAATTCTCCGTTTGCAAAACATTCGCAGTATAATTTTAAACACTGAGATCTGGTACAGTTGCAAGGCTTCTTCATTCTCAGTCCGTTGGCTTCGACGATTCTCCCCCCGGGGCTTGCAGATCTGCATCCGTCGCTGTCAATATTTTCCTTGTCGTAATTTTCTTCGTCGTTCATTTCGTTTTCCGACGACAATTTAGATTTTGCCTCTCCCGCATCGACGGTGGTTTCGCCGTTTGTTACGTCTCCGCTGCTGTTTTGGATTTGCTGAACCAATTCTGGAGGCAGCATGACGATGGATCCTTCGGACAAAGAACCTTGTCCGGTGTTGACCAGAGTCGTAGCCAGTGATACTGGTATGATTCCGGATTCTCCAGTTTTTATTTGTATGCTCGATTGTCCGCTTTTGAGCTGAGCGAATTGGGAATTGGTTAACGTGGCTATGTTTCTTCCTTGTCTCAAGTGAGCCACTGCAGAAGGAGGTATCGCGGTGATGCTTCCCGTGCTCTTTAATTGTTGCAAAGCTGAAACGGGAACCGTGGTAATCGTTTGCGTTTTCTCGCCCCCGTCACTGTCGTCTCCGCCGGTAGCGACGTCGTTTGCGATACATAATTGAGAGACTCCTTGCGATACGGGAATTAATATGCGTTTGGCCGTCGTTGTCGCGTTCGCTACGGAGACGTTGGGCTTCGGCAAAACGGTCTTAACCGTCGGATTCGGGTTTGGAGCTATAGGAACGGCTTTATAAGAAGCTTGAGAAATAGGGGTTTTGACGATTTTAGATTTGGCGTTGTTAATGACGGTCGTAGGTATAGTAGCTCCAGAGCCGCTGACAAGTCTCAAATACTGAACTTGTTTTCCTCCACCCAATTGCAAAGGCTGAAAAGAGGAAGCCGCAGGAATCCTGATGACTTGTCCGGCATTGCCTTGATTTATGATTTGACCGCTTTTAAGAGAACCGATCGGTCCTTGACGAATAATCACCTTTTGACCTCCTGGCAAGCTTTTTACAGTTCCGACAGGTTTCAAGTTAACGTTGGACAAGCCCGACTGCCGAAGGGCCGTAATTGCTGCCACAGGTACGGATCGACCACTGCTCGATATCGAGGGTATAGTTTTCAAGGTTCCCACGGGGACGTTTCCTCGTATCGTTTGTATGTTTGCAACCGAAACGGCCCCTCTAACCGCCGTCACGGATGGCCGAATCCCACTGCTCCCTTTTAGAGACGGAGAAGGTGCAGGTAAAATCTTTGCGGGCGTAGATTTAGAAGCAGTCGAAGATGTTAACAGACTGGAACTGCAAGTGGGTATTATTTTTTTGTAAATCATTTTCTTCTGATTGGAGTTTACGCTGCCCGAACTACCGGGAAGAATTTGCTGAATTTTTGCACCGGGCGTTATCAAACCCATTTGCTGCGCCTGAGCCAAAGTTATTGATCTCGTCTGACCGCTAACTAAAGATGAACCCGAGCTTTGAATGATTTTCAAGGGTTGACCGGATCCAGCGGAAGCAGCGTTCCCTTGAATGATTACTTTGGTGATGACGTTTTTTGATTGTCCAGGACCGGGCAACAGCGGTCTTTTTAACGAAGAGGATTGAACCGTACGAACGTTATCGGAGACAAATTTTTTCATGCTTATATTGGACTGATTTAGTTGAAAGATGTTGTCTTTTGTGATAATTCTTTTGCCTTTTAACAACTGGAGTTTAGAATTTCCATCGTCCGTCACGCTTCCTTCACTTGCTATACTTTGTACGGATTCGACGGCTTCATTAACGCATTCTGCAGGGATTTCACTTTCTGAAGTTTCAATCACCTGCTCTGAAGAACCATATTCCTCCATGTTTTGAAATCCTGCAGATTCAATGAATACAGACTCTTCTGCAAAAGATTCGTCATTTGCAGACTGCTCTTCTTGGAAATATTCATCACCTTGTACTACAGTCTCCTCCTCTTCTTCTTCCTCCTCCTCCTCCTCCACTTCCTCCTCCTCCTCTTCTTCATCTTCATCTTCATCTTGTTGCTTATAATAAAATGTTTTTCCGATTGTCGATTCATGTTCACTGATTTTTGATTCACCATGTTCATCTTCAGCATGTTGCAACATTTCTGTTTCATAATTTTCAAAACCATCATCACTTTCTGTTATCATATTTGAATCACTTAACATGCTGTTTATGTTTACCTCTCTTTTTTCACAAGGTAACTGAAAAAATGTTTCTTGATGACTAGATTGTTCATTTACTTCTGCTTCCATTGGTACTGCTTCTTCAAAATTGCTATTGTTCATATTCTCAAAATTAACATCACTATTGCCTTCATCCATCATGTTGTCCATCAAGTCAGGTTTATTCCCTGTTTGAACTTCATAATTTTCACTTTCATACTGATCCATTTCTATATTTTCATTCTTATAATTACATAAATCGCTATCATCTGCATGGAAATGCTCTCCCTTGTTTTGTCTTTCAAAACTTTCATCATATTCAATGTCTTTATCTAACTCTGGTAACTCTTCAGTTTCTTCCAATTTTAATGCCAGGGCACTAGAGGGCAAAGCCCCATGTTCATCTAAAAAAAAAATTTCAGTAAATTACATAACATTAAATAGACATATATAATTAAAAACAGCAAAGTAATATTCATTTCCGTGATTTCACAAACTTGATCCCATTAAGTCTAAAAGGGATCCAAGTCAGAATGATTTGCTAATGATATATAGATAGTTTGGTGTTGATTCCAAACATTTGTTTTAACCATTATCATCTACTTATTTGAGTAAAAACTTAAAAGGGGTTAATGGCACTCTATTGATTTCTTTAAAAAGTTTTATACATGCTTGTGTTCAAAATATTGTTGTTAACCTTATAAACATAAGTAAATATACAACCAAGATAGAATTGCCACATTCCATTGACGTTCAATACCAACTGGCAATTCACCACCACAATGGTACTTGATTGAAAATTGCCTACACGATAACCTCATCACTTGGATCAGATGTAATAAAATATTATTCCGTAAAAGACCTTTCGAGTGTTTATTAAAGAAAAAGTACGTTACCTTCTTCCGGCGGTGGCATCATAAAATTCAAAATAACGCGCCCATAGTTTTCGTTGAACTCATCTATGAGCAATACAGTTAATTTAAATAATCCGGTTAAATTTTTAAAATATCCTTTTCATTCCTTCCAGATACTTAACACATCCAAGGTCTTGTTTTTACGAAGAACCCTTAGGTTTTATATTACATTAATAAAAACGGAAGAGACTTGAATAAAATCACAATTAAAAAAATACTTCGCGGTATTTTGTCTTTGGAATGATGATGCTTTCCAATTTTCCCAAAATGGAGGCATAATAACAAGAAAAAAACAATACGCGGCAAACGCTTTCGTGGCGCCATCTATCTCACTTCTCACATTATTTTGTCGCGCAACAACAAAATATTATTCCAAAAAAAAAAAAAATCAAATCTAAATCTATCAAAAATCTTGGATTATTAAATAACAAAACGGTTTCAGATTTAGATTATAGTTAATTTAAATAAGCCTTTTGCAAAAAATTACACAAGCTAAAATAATGGCATCACCATCTGCAGTACGGCAACAACTTATTGCACTCGGCAATAGTGGAGGATCACACAAAGATCAGGCTGAAAAGTAAGATTTAAAACCGGTTATTAACTACCTTTATGGTAACGATTTATTTCTCATTTTTAAAATAAATGGACATTTATTTGTTTTTATTTATTAGGTATAGATCTATATTGGATATTGTTCTCACCACTGCTGGGAGTGATTTATCGGAATCACTCAAAATTTTCATTGAAGCAAGTAAGTTTTTATTTACTGCAAGTTATTAATGGCTTGCTGCTGATTATTTTTTTGTAATGGTTGTTGGTTGTGTCATTTATTTATTTATTTATTTTTTTTTCAGTTGTCAACGAAAATGTAAGCCTAGTTATTTCTCGACAAATATTAACAGATGTTAGTACTCAATTGACCAACTTACCAGATGCAGTATCAAAATCAGTTTCACATTTCACTTTAGAAAAAGTTCAACCACGAGTGATATCTTTTGAGGAGCAAGTGGCCAATATTCGTCAGCACCTTGCTGAAATCTATGAGCGGGAACAAAACTGGAGAGAGGCAGCTAATGTTCTTGTTGGAATACCCCTGGAAACAGGTCAAAAGTATGGTTTTTTCAATCTTCTTTTGATTCTTTTTATTTAAATTAAATATGTTTGAATGTTATATTTCAGTAAAATGAAGGAATGATTAAAGTTAACAATTGCTTTAATTTTTAGGCAATATTCTGTAGACTATAAACTTGATACATATTTAAAAATAGCCAGATTGTATTTGGAAGATGACGATCCGGTGCAAGCAGAAGCATACATAAACAGAGCATCCCTATTACAGGTTAGCAATTGCATCTTTGAAAATCCTGGTAAATTTTTTCTTGAAAAATTTACGTTTTGCAGGGAATTTTAGCTTAAAGGCTTTGTGAAGAGAAGTTGAATAATCAAAACTAAAATTTAAGCTTTGTTTTTAGGCTGAATCTAAAAATGAAGAGCTTCAAATTTACTACAAAGTTTGTTATGCAAGAGTATTAGATTACAGAAGAAAGTTTATAGAAGCTGCACAAAGGTACAATGAATTGTCTTACCGAACAATTATTCATGAGGATGAAAGGATGACAGCTTTAAAAAATGCTTTGATCTGTACGGTCCTTGCATCTGCCGGACAGCAAAGAAGTAGAATGTTAGCCACTCTATTTAAAGATGAAAGATGCCAAACTTTACCTGCCTATTCAATTCTAGAAAAAATGTATTTAGACCGAATAATTAGGAGATCAGAATTGGAAGATTTTGAAGCACTTTTGCAACCTCATCAGAAGGCTAAAACTGGAGATGGTAAAATTTTTCTTAATATTTGTAATAAGTCCTATTGAAATCGAAGTTTCTTTTGTTTGTCTTTTTTTTATTTCGTTTTAGGATCAACCATACTAGATAGAGCAGTAATCGAGCACAATTTATTATCGGCAAGCAAATTGTATAATAACATCACGTTTGAAGAATTGGGCGCATTGCTTGAGATACCAGCAGCAAAAGCAGAAAAAATTGCAAGTCAGATGATCACTGAAGCTCGCATGAACGGTTACATTGATCAAATTGATTCTATAGTCCATTTTGAAAGTAAGTGATAATAAAATCAAATGCTTTAAAGTTGTTGTAAATTTAATTTTTCTTTGTATATTTTTCAAGCGAGGGAAGTTTTGCCGCAATGGGACAAACAGATCCAGTCTCTTTGTTATCAAGTAAATCAGATTATTGAAAAAATATCAAACACGGAACCTGAATGGATGGCCAAAGCAATGGACGAACAAATGGTTCATTGAAAACGTGCTTCTCTGTAAAAATAAGATATTTCTGCCGTTTGCAACCGTAATAAAAACGTATTCTTACTAATAATTTTTTATTAATTTTATAATATATCGCTTCTTAAAAAATTGTGTGAAAATTATTTTTTTTTTAGCAACAATAAATGTTTATTTGTCTGATGATAGTTCAAGCATGACAAAAGTCACAAAAAATTATTTAAAGTTTAAAATGTTTAATAACTTTGTTTTTGCGTCACGTCTTTTCAGATTTTTCTCGAAATTCTGCATTGGAAGCTAAACTTCTCAGATAACGGAGAGAAATTAATTTCCCATTCTTGATCACTTTAGTCCGAACTAGTTGGATGTAGCAATAGATTAGATTTTAACACACCACTTGTAAATTTAGGAGGATAAAACTGCTGCGTGTTACATGATTTAGAGGTACGTTAATAATAGTCTATTTTTAGTAAAATGAAACAGAAAAAGTATATTTAATGTAATGATAAAAGTGGGTTAGTTAAAACAAATATCAGCAAAACAATATAAACGAATGAAAAAAGATCCAAAGCAAAAAAATAACCTTCATGATTCTTACAACCATAAAATAAAATGATACAAGGAGTAAAGAACTAAATTTTTCAAAGCTCACAAGATTAAAAAATTTATTCATATTTCAATTGTTCTCAATTTATTCATTGCTTTCTATTAATATTATCTATAGATAATAAGCAATGCCTCAATTATTTTATACAAGCAAATCTCCCAACTTTATTCGACTCTTGACTAAAATTTTTATAATCAACTGTAATTTGAAAAAGGTGCAAATGCCCTTTAATATAATCATATGAAAATGCTTCTAACACATCGAAAATCCCTTCGTTAAAAAGATTTAGGCTACCTCAAACTTTGAAATCCTAAAGAATGTTATACTTTTAAACAAAATCAATTAGATGAAAATTTTTTGCTAATATTAGCCAGCATTGTTACAACATTCAAATTTAAATACATTATAAGATAGGCCTCCATACATATAGAAAATGGATAAAATTTTTGATTTTTAAGATCCTGAATTGGTCATAAATTTTAAAATGATTAGAAATTAGAAATAAAATGTAAATAATATCAGACAAGCATCATTTGTAACATGTTAGTTAAGAAAGATGATCATGACTTTAATTGATTAACTAATAATAAATATCAGAAAGAAAGCAATAAATAAACAAATCGAAAAACTAGATCTTATTTATTTGCTATACAGCAATGTGAATAATACACTAAAAAATACCTTGCTGAACTGACAAAGTAACTAAAAGAATTTTATTGGTTCATTGAGTACTGACTTACAAAAAAACATTAAAAATTCATACTTTTTAACTATGCCAATCAGAAGCGGACGATGATTTCAATTATAAAGACTGCAGGATCTTAATTATAACAAAACTTGTATATAGGCAGTAAACTATAATAATCTACGAACAAATACCTTTTGGTTGTGATTAAGCTTCCAAGTTAAGAGCAAGTCCGAGTTTGTGTCCGCCCTGGTTGAAATTTTTAGCATCAATGAGTGTAGACAAGGTAATGGTTACTCCTTTACGCAACCGTTGCTCGTATGAAAGACCGACTTGGCTCGAGTTGTTAACTTTGGCTCTTACACTTGCAACTTTATCTAAATCATACTTGCAACCTATTCCAAAACGAGTATCATTCGAACCGGCGGACCAAAGCAGATCGACAGCCGCTTCCAAATCCGGTTTTACTTTATGAAAGATGGATCCCGAAAAATCTTGACCATCACGAACGGCAGCATGCAATACAAACTCATCGTTAGAAAAACCAAGGGCAAAATTATTGGAAAGCAATTTTGAATCTCGAAGGTCGAATTTCGTTTGGTAACCTCCGACGAAACCTTGGTAGCCCAAAACGGCAGACGCCGTTAATTGAGGTCCTGCAGGTCTGATGTCGACGTCTGCGTTCACCGCACAAACATCATGAGTGTAAGATGCTTTTACCTGCGCGGTTTTGTTGCCGGTCGGTGGAGTGAACACGGCGTTCGCCGTAATTTTTAAACCTTTAGCAATTTGATCTTGAATGGTTACTTCTGAGCAAAGTACATTATCGGTATTCCACTTTTCAGTAAAAGTAATGCCGTAATCAGCAAGCTTGTATTTTGTTTCAAGATTACCATGAACTTTTCCGTTTTCTTGATTTGACACAGTGCCTGTGCTGAATTCTACTCCTGATTCAGTCTTTGTTTTTACATCTAGTTTGAACAACCCAAAATGGTATCCTTTACCAAATACATCACGAGCTTGCCTTCCCAAATCGCCATATGCAGGTGGAGCCATTGCTTAAAAGAACACATATAAACCAGAGTTAATATCTTGAGCTTTCAACTCCTTGTTACTTGTGGTTAAATATTCCCCATGAAAAGAAAGAAAATTTGAAAAGTTTGATAATTTTCATTTTTGACAAAGTGAAAAGAATAAAAAATTCTAGGTATCGCTTACTTGTTCTCAAAACCCGTTAAACTTGCTAAACCGAGGCAGTAAACGTTAATATAATTCCTGGTGCATTTATTGGATAATTTAAAGCCGATTCGTAAGAAGTAGGGACACGAGGTAAATCCGGTATAAATAATACTTAAGTTGAAAATTGAGAATTATTATTTCCCTAAATTATGTTTCTTGAGTAATGATCCGCGTAAAAGTAAAAACGGTAAATTATCATTGCTGTGCTAAACTAAACGAGAAAAAAAGCTGACGATAAAAAATATCTTGGGTCTTGGGCTAACCGGGAGGCACTTGATAATACTGAGTGTGTACTGCTACGCTCGAGACTTTCGTCTTTTTAATTGCTTATAGTTTGCCATAAGTTCTTTGCTCGACTCTAGATTGCACTAATTAAAATTATAATCACGAAAGAGGTACTTACTGCTATAATAAACTAGACAATTCTCAAAAAAGAATTAAATTAAGGCGAAATATCTTTTCTCAATCAAACTGCAAGTGGAAAGAGAGAAGTTCAACGCATGCGCACTAATTATTCCATTGATTTTCTGCAAAGGTGCGTTCAATGTTTTCTCCTCCCGACGACAAAATGTTTTGGCGGAAAACAGTATGTTTAAAAATTTTCTTACGGTTGCTTTCATAAATTTTCTATACATCTCGTACTGTCGTACACTATATATTTGTAAGGCCGCGCTAAACCTTTCGGTAATTTTTTTTCATTTTAAAGTGCAAAAGTTTTCGACCTAGCTGTTCTAAAACAGTCTCTAGCTGTTCCAAAGAAATTTTTTTACAATTGTTTTGTGGCTTCGTACTCTGAAAATGTAAAATAAAGATTTCCGCGTTAATCCAAACTCAGACGGCCTTATTATACAGTTTAATAAAAGAAAAATACATTTTTTCTTGTTATATAAAACATGGTGCACCTTATTAGGTGTGGATAACAATTATATATGACGACGTTATTTTTACGAGCAATCATTAATTCAAAATCCGTTTAGAAATGGTTGAAATCAGAATTGGATCAAGCTTCTAAAGATAGTCCCAGTCCTATTTTATGCTTCCCTTCGGCAGCATTCGTTACATTAAACAAACTCGACAAAGTCAGCGTAATTCCCTCTCTTAATACCTGCTGATAGCCTAGCCCGAGTTCGTTGGCGTTGTTTAATTTCCCCCTAATGGACGTATACGGACTCAATTGATATTGGCCGGCAATGCCGAAAGCGGTTTCGTCTTTATCTGTAAACCATACGATGTCGACCCCTGCGTCCAAATTTTCCGTTACTTTGTGAAAAATGGATCCTCCGTAATCGCTACCGTTTCTGACGATCGTGTGTAAAATAAAATCGGCGTTCGAATATCCTGCAGCAAAACTTAAATCAGCCATTCCTGAACGGGTTGCATCGAATTTGCTTTGAACTCCTCCCAGAATTCCTTTATAAGCAAGAACAAGCGATGTAGTTAATTGAGAATTTTTGTCTCCGTATTCAAAATCCATATTTATAGCAAATCGTTCTCTTTTCAACTCTCCTTTGATTAATGTTTTTCTATCATTTGTTTGAGGTGTCATCATTTCTGCAAGTGAAAGTTTCAGGCCTGACAGTAATTTATCTCTGCAAGAAATTTCGGCTAGCAGCACTCTATCTGTGTTAAATTTTTCGATCAACAATAATCCTGTGCTTGACAATTCATATTTAGCTTCAAAAGAACCGAATAATTTTTCTTGTTCAAGATTTTTTACGCACGAAGTCGAAAAAGTCACTTCGTTGGGGGTTTTCGTTGTCACGTCCAACTTTAGCAATCCAAAATCGTAGCCTTTGGTGAATAAAGTCCGAGCTCTTTTTCCAAGGTCGGAAAACGGAGGAGGCCATTGCTCCTGAAAAATATATAGGAATTAAATTTTTATTTCAAGTGTCAAAAATGAGAATTTTGAGAAATAAAATCGCTAATATAGAATTTAATTATCATTTTGTTTCCCCAGATCGTACCAGACGTGGCCTTATTTTTTCCGCTATTTGGGAGCCATCGCACTGAATCGTCGAATCCGAATGATCGTTGATCGTTGAGAATCTTTTAGACATTTCGTCAAACTTGCTAGCATTGCTATTTCAAGACTGGTATTTTTCTCTTGTAGCCATTTTTTTTATTTTCATCTGCAAATGCGATTGAAAAAAAGCAAACAGGAATAATATCGCCCTTATAATAATTTGAATTTAGTTGCAACGATACCGATACTCACATTAAACACATGCAACCAATCAAAGCAAAACTTGAAATTTTCCATTTAACACCGAACAAAACCTCGTAAGAAAACATAATGCGTGAAAAAAAAATGGCGACAAATTTAAAAAAAAAAATAAAATTACATGGATAAAAACCCGAAATAATTATGATGAGCGAGGGAAATATTCGTAACATTTCTTTTACAGCTAAGAGCTTCATGTTTTTGTTTGGATTTTTGAAAAAGCTAAAAGTTTTTTTAAAAAACTGAATTTGAAGTTTTACGTGATTCTCAACCGAATCGCGCCAAAATTGATCATTTCGGGCGGCAATAAAAAAAACCACTGACCTACCTTCACTTCAACCAAAGACCATAATAAGGTCTTTGACGTCAAAAGATTGCCATTTCCCATTTGGGGAGTCGGATAGTCCATCTCTCAGAGTCAGCCCGATAGTTTTGGTGGTAAAAAAAGTGTGAGTTGACCAAACACATTTTTCGTAGTTCGTAGTGAATAAAATTATATGGGTAAGTAACTAATGGCAAGTGGCCATATACACATGAAGCCAAAAAATCAACAAGACGAAGATTGCATCATTATTGCATTTTTGTTCGACTCAACTCGAGAACGTATATTGTCCTCTATGGTTTCGTGTGTACAGTGAGAACATTTGATTTGATTTGGTCACGTGGTTCAACCATCAAAATGGTGGAGCCATGTGTGATAGTGTGAATGTGATTATGATTTGTTGCTAAGGTCAATATGGATGAAAATATTGATGCAGGAAATCGTCTTGGGCAATGCGAAGTTTGCAATGCGAAAAGCGCAAATTATACCTGCCCAAGATGCGAATTGAAAACTTGCTCCTTGGACTGCGTCAAAATACACAAAAAGGAATTGGACTGTGGTGGAAACCGCGACGCTTCGAGTTTCGTGCCTTTGAACAAGTTTGACAACTTGACTTTATTAAGTGATTATCGCTTTTTGGAAGATGTGACGAGGACGTTGGACAACAGTAAAAGAAATCCTTTGAAAAAATCGACAAGATTCAACAGATCGCTACCTCGTCATTTATTGCGACTGAAAAATCAAGCAATGGAAAGAAATATTCAATTGCAGTATTTACCACAGCATTTTACTCGTCATAAGAACAATACTTCTTTTCTGCATTTTGCAAGCGGGATTATTTTTTGGAAATTGGAAGTAATTTTCTCCGAGGCAGATAACGCTAAAATAATAATTGACAGGTGCAGTGAAAATGACAAATTGTCGAGAATCTTATCACAGTTCATTGATTTTGAAAAGTGCCCAGAAATATATACCAATCACCTCAGGTACTATCATTCAGCTGGATTTGGAGGATTGGAAATTTTACTTAAGGCTGAAAATGTTAATCCAACGCCATCTTTTTTTCTCCTTGATATGTCTTTATCATTGAAAGAAAATTTAGAAAATCGAATAATAATTGAGAACCCCATAATATATGTTATTTTTAAAACCCATAGAGAACAATTTAATATTTTGGATGACAATTTAAAGTGGGAATTTACTGGAGATCAGGATTTTAAAAAAGTTAAAAGTTTTCCCAATTTTTCTCCTTATCATTATTTTGATGCCATATCTTATACATCAAAGGGAAAAAATGTAGGGGAAATAGCTGCATCTTCTATTTGTGAAAGTGCAAATGAACTGAAAAAGTATTTTGGTTTTTATGATGAAGACAGTGATGAATGCAATGAAAAAGAAAAAAATTTAGTTTCATCCAACAAAAAAATTTTACATATACCGCAGTATGAAGACTTGATAAAAAACTGATGCTTTCAAAGAATGCATAAACAAATTATCTGAATTAAATATTAATATTTATTAAGACCTTGAAATTGCTTCTTCTTGACATCACATTCAATTCAAATAATGTTTCCTGTTATGGCATAGCAAAAACAAAACTGTCAGTTCTAAACCATTATTTTTTTTTAAATTGCTTTAAATGAATGGGATTGTTTTAAATAATATTTTTAGCTGCAAGAAAATTTGTATGAAAGTTGTTAGGCTGTTAGTTTCCATCACAGCTTTCTTGTTTAATAATAACATAATCTGAAATTAAAGGTTTCTCTGTAAATAATAGGCTTTTTTTTTATTATTAATAATAATAATAATAATATGAGTTAAAATTACCTTTTGAAAGTCTGCAACTCTCATATTTCAGCATGCACTCATTTGAGAATGTTTGTCGTTGACCGTCGATCATAGCGCAAACGGGTCTGTAGATCCTCGGGCAAGCCGGCAAGCAATGCTCTGAATTTACGCGGCTTCTACCTTCTGTGATTGCTAATACCACTTTAGACAAAATGAAAAGGTGAAATATTTGATGACAACATAATTTATGAAAAATAAGCGTTAACGTTTTTTAGATTTTAAATGCGAACGCAAATTGATAAAAAATGAAACTTGACTTCCTGTTAACTGAATTTTTTTTTAATATCGCATAAAAAAAGCAAGTTTTATTAAAAATTTACAACGAGAACTAGTAAAAAACAGATAAATAATTTTTATAATTTACAAAAAAGCTTTTTTGACTTGCCTTTGCAACAGCATAACCATGATGATAATGATCTTATCGGTTTACGTAAAATTTAGCTGACTAATTAATCAATTAATTTATGCAATTTCAAGTTGCTGTTAAAAAATTTACAATTTTTACTTTTTAAGGCGATTTTGGTCGCTTTCTTGTCGATAAAATTTTTACTATGGCAAGCCTCGAAAAAATACAATGTAACAAAAAGAGTAAATCAAATTTTTTATTTTTCATTTAAAAAAAATTACGATTAATGCTTACCTAATGCAAAAATGAAGACCAATTTCATGCTTTTGCTTTGTGTGGTCGTGCTTTAACAATTAATGTGGAATGATAATTTATCACGATGGCTATATATATATATATATACTGTAGGATATGATCATATCACCTTTGATAAACTGAATCCTTTTTTTTAACAAAGAGCAATTTTTAAATATTATCTCGAGATTAAGGTTGTATTACACCGCAACTTAACACAATGAATTTAGACAGATCACATTGATCTTGAATTTTTAAATAAATTAAAACGTCCACCCGAGGACAAAGGAAATCGTACTTCAAAATGTGCAGCCGACTTTAGAATGCATATAAAAGTTCTGTTATTCATATTTATGAAACTGCAAAAATATTTATCCTGTTGTGATGGTAAATTTTCATTTGCTGATTTGCGAGTTTCGGTAACGGGCGCTTTCCACGCAAAAAATTTGTTTATTTTGTCGTAAGCTAAACATAACAGAAGGCCGAAGAAAATTAAAACCCGTGTTGCGGAAAGAGTCAAATATCGCAGTATCGGACTGATTTAAAACTAATACTCTAAATCACTCAAGAAAACGATGTTAAATGACACATTCATTTGAAAAAGTAATTTATTCGCATACTGCCAGTTTTTTAACTGGAGGCGTCAGTGTATAATTCAAAATGACAGTAAATAATTAAAATTGTCAACTGTTAAAAGGTTAAAAAAATTGAGTCAAATTCTGGTGTCAATAAGAACTTGATTTTTCAGTAATATAAAAAAACAAAATAAAAAAATATGCAATAATTTTTTGTGGCGCTTCTTGCATGTGCACATAGCAGCAGGAGACTTTGATCAGAAAAGTACGGCCAAAAAAAATCGTTTAACTTTTCCAAATATGAAATTTTATAAAACGCAAAAAAAAAAACTGACAGGATACGACTTGAGCTAATAAATATGGGCCTAAATAAATTAGAAGAGAACTATTTAATTCCATTTGTTATATTTTCATCACCACAAATCTTTGTTTTAATATATTTGCTGTGCTAGGCAAAGAAATTTTTAGAATTATGTAGTTTTCATACTTACTCTTGATGTAGTACTTTAATTTTTAAAGAGACATAAAAATGTTGTGCCTATACAAAAAAAATGCAGCGATTAACCAAATCGTGGTCGCAGTAAGATTCATCGCTAGAATTTCCGCATGAGTGTTTGTGAAAGGTATCCATCGAAATGGGAAATATTTTTTTAAAAGTTCATGGCCTAAATATAATAAAATGGCATTCATACCTAAAAAATTTTGTTTGAAAAATTTAATTTTTCTTCTATATTAATCAAAAATAGCATCAACTCGTAAACTTACCGGCATAAATAAATGGAGAGCCGTTCCACTTTCGTCGAACATCTACTACCCAGTATAAAAATGTAAGTAAACAAAATGAAATGCATGATGCTCCTAAAACGTATGATAAAGACCATAAATTTTTGTTCACGGGAATAATCCCATCGTTCTGACTCCAGTTGCAAAGTAAGCCGGCCAAAAGACCCTGAAAAATTAAGGAAGTAAGAATAGATTGGTCAAAAACTGACATTGGGCCGATTACAAAATTTGGAAAACACTTACAGTTATAAAACTCCAGTTGACCCATCTCGTCATTCTAGACTGGCTGTTTTCAAAGCAAAGAATAATTCGACCAGCATGTAATCCAAGAAAAGCACAAAGAACACTCGTTAGCGTTCCCAAAAGCCCTTGGAAAAAAAGAAACGAATCGTGTCTTGAGCTTTGTAAAAATAGCGTCAATCAACAATACACGCAAAAATGTAAAAAATTTCGACATTTACCTTCTGGATCGTATGGAAGTGTTGAGTGAAATACTTTTTGAAAAGTTGGACGGCTATACAAATGATTATTGGTAAATACAACGCGATCAATATATCCTGCAGCTCCTCCAGTACAGTTTTCAAACTGGGAATACTGATCCATGCCTCCTGGCCCGATGTATCCCTTCGGACATCCAGGCACCGGTAGCAAAAGCGTAATCAAGACGTGAGCAATTGTCAACAGAACGACGAGAAACCATTGCAACCATGAATCTACGATGTCGGGACATATATACCAAGGCCCAAACTGCAAAGAAAAAAAAAAAAAAAAAAAAAATTATTTCTACCCAAGGTTATTTTTAACGAAATAGGATATTACATAATAAGGGTCGAAAAAAAATGGTTAAAAGATGAATGAGGGTATTTGCGGAACGAGCCAAAGGCGACTAAAGCAAACCGCACGATTCTTGAAACTCGCTTTTGATACTTAATTTGTAACTAATTTTTCATAATATGCAACGAAATGTACCCACGCATCGCAGCGGAGAACCAGTTTCAAATTTCATTAAATGGTCATCAGCCATTTTTGCCTTAAGTGTGCGTTTCGAAATACCTTCTTAACCTTTCTCGACGAAGTCAAGGCAAAAAGCCGAGCGGATTGAAAAAATAGAGACGTCACATGCTTTTTCTGCTAGATTTAATCAGAACTAAATACCTATTTTCGGTTTTAAAAACGGACTCTAAAAGTAGTAACTTCGTTGCATGTATAATGAAAAAAATAATTAGACGAGAATATTATGAACCTGTTCGTTTCTTTGAGGTTTGGCGAAAATTAACTCGATCGATGCAACGATAAAGTAAGTTAATCCTATTCGTTGTAAAACGCCAGGAATCCGTAAATAGGAGTCCTTATCAATATTTTTAGAATTCAATAAAAGTCCTAAAGCAATGAGGATGAACGTTCTTTTCACTATTCGCCAGAATACTTTTTTTCGGGAGGTCGATGATCGTAGCTGAGAACGAAGAGATAAGGCAGTACTAACACCCATGATCCAAATGAACCTGGAATAACAAAGCACTTTTATCAAGATGTGTTTGTAGATTTTGAAGTAAATTCTTTTTTACTTTTACCATGGGAAAACTAAATCCGCTATAGTTAGCCCATTCCAAGGAGCATGTTTAAAAATGGCATAATCTCCTCCTCCATAATTAACAAAAATCATTAAGGATATTGCCAAGCCTCTAAATACATCGACAGAACTCATCCGTGACAGCCTTCTAGTTCTTGCTTGCATAAAGGTCTTGTTTTGTTCTCTTTGCTCTGGATTACCTAAATCCTGGAAAAGATGATCATTTTTAATGCAAGTATGATATCAGTTGATGTACAAGTGCAAAAAAACAAGCAATTGAAAATTAATATAGTTTTTTAAAAATAATTTTCACATGTTAATAGTTCATGTCACTTTTTGGTGATGCTTTTTAATAATTTCAAGCTCAACATGACAACAAAAATCGGAAGCAATAACAATTTTTATTAGTATTTCATTCTCTTTTTTTATTCCACTTACTGCTTCCAATTCCTGAAATGGAACATTCCCAGAAAATTTTCTTAGCCAACCAGATGCAATAGTAAACTTGTACAAAATTACAGCAATTGCCAAAGTAAAATAAATAACAGCAGCCATTCCGATGTTGAACCACATGCTCTCTGGTTCATCGATTGTCATGATATTGTCACAATGGTTTTCTGTAATGTTCCAAACATAATGCCCCACATCTTCCAAATGAAATTCACTGTGGCATTGCATGTTTTGTGCATTAGAAAAGTATGATTCAAAGCCATAATTAGTGTCAATTATAAAAGATGTTGTTACATTTGGCTTTATTACAGGACTTTGCCAGGTAAAGTTACACTGAAAAAGAAATTTAATGACATTAATATACACTGAACATACTAAACTGCAGCCAGTAAGGGATACCCCAACTGGTGTTTAATAAGATTGGTGATTTATTTATATTTTCGTGGCCCTAAGAATCATTTCTGGTACTTTCAAGACTTGCTATCCTTTCAGAACTTGGCAAAAACGGTTCATCAAAAAAAAAAAGAAAGAAAGTAAACTGCAAATGAATCATTATTTCTATTTCTACATAAAACCAATTAAAGGTGGTAACTTGCTTACTTTGTAACATTCTACGTTTCTCGTGAATAGATAGATGGGTTCGCAAAGAAAAGAAACAACGTCTAAACATGCTTGATTAATTTTTAATGTCGTATTTTCTGCTCCACAAACTTTCACTCCTCGGTGTAATATACCGCTTACACTCATGACAGGTGCAAATTAAATTTTTCATCCGACAAGTAAAAAAATACTGCAAGCTATCGAAATAATTTTCACAACAAAACGAACACCTTGTTATCGTGATTTTTGTTTTGAGTTATTTCAGTTTGTTGAGCTAGCTTCTCACCTAGAGTATTAAATGATCTAAGCTTCTCACCACCCTCACCTTGAAATTGCGGGCTTGCATTTAAATTCTTCTTCTTACACGATCTTTCTTTTTTTGTTACCACGATTCTATTTGTCTATGGCGTCTGCCTAAAGCCGCCGGCTCAAAAAATGTTTGTTTTTTTTACTCTTGTTCTACGCACGTGATTATTGGGATCTAATTACGTGTGCACGTTTTTTGACTAGTTACAGTGTGTCACTAGGCTCGTCATGAAATGTACGAGGTAGCATTTCAGGATTAGATGATCTCTTCTTACTGTTACTTATCTCGTGCAAGAAAACAACTACCTATGGGGTATTCATTCTTTTCCTTTTTTATAAGTAGTTCATCTGTAATTTTGATATAATTGCGATAAAAATTGGATCTGACTCTTCTGTTTTGAAGAAGGGATCAATACTGACTGGTGCTAACTGTAAACGTAACATATTAAACATGAGGTTGGTATTTATTATAAATTTTTCCTACCTTAACCTTTGGTCTTTTCCTCATTGCCTGCAATATTTTTACTTTAACAATGAATCACTTTTATTTTAGAGAAGGACTTCTGTTAGGGATTGGAAACCCTCTTCTTGATCTGACAGTTAACGGTGCCATAGAACTTTTAAAAAAGTATAACCTAGATGAAAACAATGCCATTATTGCAGAGGAAAAGCAATTGCCATTGTACAATGAGCTTATGGAAAATTATGAGCTGGATTTCACCGCAGGGGGTTCAGTTCAAAATAGTTTACGTGTGTGTCAGTGGATTTTAAGGAAACCTAAAGTTTGTGTTTTTATGGGTTCTGTTGGAAGAGACAGATACAGTCAGATATTGGAACAAAGAGCCACAGAAGATGGGGTGCATGTAAGGTACCAATATCAAGATGATGTGCCCACAGGTAAAATGATTAATTTTTTATTTCTATATTAATTTTGTTAACATTTTTTAAAAGGAAACTTGTTTTTTGTGCTGATTAGGTACCTGTGCAGTTATCGTGACTAACCACAATGGCAGCAAAAGGTCACTATGTGCTAATTTAGGTGCTGCTGAAAAATTCACTATTGATCACATTCAGAAATCTGAAAATCGAGACTTTGTAGAAAAGGCAGAATATTTTTATATAAGTGTAAGTTTTAATAATTTTTTTTAGAACCACACAGTTCAAAAAGTTGATTGCCAGTAAGGTATTAATAGTTTACTAAAAAATTTTTCTAGGGATTTTTTCTGACAGTGAGTCCTGAAACTGCACTCGAAATAAGCCAGTTTGCTGCTGAAAAGAACAGAATATTTATTACAAATTTAAGTGCCCCTTTCATTTGCCAATTTTTTAAAGAACCTTTGATGAAAATTTTATCTTATGTGGATATTGTTTTTGGTAATGAAAGTGAGGCGTTGGCTTTTTCTTCTGAACAAAATTATGGAACCAAGGATCTGAAAGAAATAGCCTTGAAAATTGTCAACATACCTAAAAAGAATGTCAAGAGGAAAAGAATTGTCGTTATTACTCAGGGAAATCATCCTGTTTTATTGGCTCAAGGTAACAAAATAAATCACAGGATCTTAAAGGATTTACATACTTACTTGTCAGCCTGTAAAAAATACCGGCTTTTTATGTGTAAGATATCAAAAATAAATATTTGTTTTTTAAGATGGCACCGTGAAAGAATTCTCCGTTCCAGCCATAGAGAAAGAAGAAATCGTCGACACCAATGGAGCTGGTGATGCATTTGTTGGAGGGTTTCTTAGTCAATTAATCGCAAATCAAAGTTTGGAAAAGTGCATAGACTGCGCTATTTGGGCGGCGGGCCATATTATACGTCATTCTGGTTGTAGTTTTGACACGAATACCAGTTACGGAAATTAAATTCAGTTGGTATAAACTTATAACTAAGAAAGTGCCTTAAACATAACATAGTAAAAAGTAAATTAAACAAACCATTTTGTTTCACCGTTCGAGCCTAAGGGAGAAAAGATTGGAAAACTAATGCGTAAGCTAAATCCAATAAGCGGGCAATTTAACAATTCTCGTCTTATCCAGCTCTAAGATTTAAAATTTAAAAATAATGTAAGCAGTATAAATGTTCGATACTATTTTTTATTATTTAAAAGATCTTTTTACAATTTTTACATTAAAATCAAATAAATCATATAAATCATATATACAGAATGGTTCACTTTAAAATTAAAACAATTTGTGTCAGAAGGTAAAGTTATCAATAGTTCAGTAAATATTTCAAAAGAATAAAAGCAGGGAGGTATTTGAAACCACTCGGGGAAGAAAAAAAATTTTAGTGCTCTTTTAAATAAACAGAAAAATGGATACAGTTTTTCAAAGCTAAATTTTTAAGATGGGACTCCACTAAACATGCCGATTTTATTCGGTTTCATGTATCCAAAATAGAAGACTTGATTATATTTTCTGCAAAAAAAAAAAAAAAAAAAAAAAAAAAAAGAAGAAAGGTAATTTGCATCTATGTTAGTTTCAAACTCTGACTGTCTTGGCAGTCTTTCATCTCAACAGGAATTTAGTTTTTATTTTTTGATTAAGTGTTTGTAGGCTGAAATGCTTTTTCAAAAAATCAACGACGGATGAAAAATATACCGATAAAGAATGGACGAATTAATTATTGAAGTAGTTTACAAACAAAAAGTTTGGCGTCATATGGTTTGTTAATGGACTTTATCTGTATCTCTAAGCCGTGATCAAAAAATAAATGTGCTGTTTAGTTGTTATAACTATGGATGAGGATAGGATGACATCTCAATATAACGAGGTAAAAAATTACTAAAATCAGAGATCTGTGTAACATACTAAGCTTTAAAAAAATATTAGTGCAACTTTGTTTAAAATCAGTTTTTACAATATCAAATCTTAAAAAAAACATAACGATTCTCTCTAAAAGTAGAGCCTAGTCTTAAATAAATTGAATACTTGAATTAATTTGATTGTGATTTGATTCATTTCAATTAATTTTCTTCGCTTGTTTAGTTTAAAACGTACTTAAGCAATAAGTTAAGTTTGGCTGTTAATTCATTCGAAATACTTTGAAGTTAATAAATACGCGAATTTTTAAATCATTATGAGTTGATTCGATTCCTTCGATTTTTTTTAAATAGCTTGAGGCCACAACATTTACATCTTTATTAATTAATTATTGTGTAATTGTTACTGCTTTCGTTATTTATTTTTTATTTTTAAAAGATGAACGTATCGGAAATAGATTATCCCAACAATATATGGAGCCGTCGGCCGGATTGGGAAGTGGCTGTGAAATCTATAGCACTGGCACCGGTTGTTTTGTTCGGAGTATTCGGAAACGTCACTCTTCTTACCGTAATAATAAAAAGCCGACCCTTAAAAACTCCAACAAATTTACTCATCTTAAACATGGCTGTCACAGATATGAACACTTTAATGATTAGCTCATGGATGTTTCTTGTACGAGATATTTTTCAAAATTATATTCTAGGAGAATTGGCCTGTAAAATTGAAGGCTTTTGTGAATGTAAGCTTAAAAATCTTTACAAAAAATATTCACAAAAAACCTTTGCAGTTACTTTGTCGAATTTTTCAGTTTCTTTTCTATTGACCGGGGTCTTTAATTTGGTACTCATAAGTTACAATCGTTTAATGGCAATTGTTTTGCCTCACGAAGTCCATTTGACTCCGAGATTAGCTAAAATATCGATGGCAGCGGCTTGGATTTTTGGATTTGTTGTTGCCTCTCCCCTCATCATTTTCCGAAATTATAATGTAAGTTTGAAAAATATTAAGAATCAACATTTTTTCAAAGAAAATTCTTGGACTAAATAGACACGAGAAAGAACGTTTTACTTGCAATTTTTTGAACTAATTTCATATACGAATTTAAATATTTCCTTTGTTTGCAGGAACGCCAATGGAAAAATTTTTTCGAGCAGTACTGCGAAGAGGATAAAAAAGTATTGCCCGTGTATTGGAATGTTATAATTAGTTTGATGATATGGATCCCTTTAGGAGTCATGTTGCTTTGTTATTCGGCAATATTCTATAAGCTAGATAGATACGAAAAACAGGTTTTAAGACGAGAGCATCCCATTAGCGTAAATTATAAGAAAAAAGTAGCTCGCACTTTATTCATCGTGGTGGTAATTTTCGTCATTTGTAGAGTTCCTTTTACGGCTGTGGTTTTCTGGAGAAGTAAATTATTGCCTTTTAAAGAACCATACGCGGTATGTATAAAATAAACAAAGATTAAACTCTTTCTAAAGCTTCGTAAGCTAATTAAAATTTTACCGTCAACTCTAAATATGATTCTTTTTTAATTTATTAGTTCGGAGAGGATTTTGAAATTTTATGGTTTACCTGTCATTATCTAATGTTTACCAACGCTGCACTAAACCCGTTGATTTACGGTTTAACAAACGAAAGTTTTAGAAGGGCGTTTCAGTCAATTCCTTTGAGTCGTTGGCTCTTTAAAAAGGAACAAGTTTGTAAATCTGAAAGGGGCAAGCGCAGAATTTGGACTTTGCCACCTGGAGAATCGACGTCTTTGCGAATAAAACGGCGTTTCAAAAATATTTCTTCGGAAAAACACGAGCTTCAAGAAACCTTACCTGGGTTATTTAAAATGAGATGCGAAGAAACGGAGCAAATAGAAAGAAACGGAATCCTTTACATGTGACTTCTGGGATAGACTGAAAATCACTAGAGATCCAAGAAAGATGATCTCTTTCACCAACAAAAATATTTCTCGCTCGTGAGAAGTTTTAAACACTGTTTCGTTAATATCCTAAAAAAAAAAAAGAAAAGAAAATTAATTGTAAATTTTAAGGTATGTTTATGTTTTATGTTGAAAAATGAATTTTTAAAACAAGAAAGATTAGGCTTAACCGTTCGCTTTCAGTAATTTTTTAATAACCTCGACGTTTTATGAAATTACAGTATTACTGTCTTTTTTTAAAAGATCTTACGATGATTTAGAAATCACTGAAATAATTGACATACATGTCTAACTGGCGATGGATAGTTTTTTTAAAAAATCTATTTCTGCTTAAGTTTTTATCTTGACAATAGGAATTAATCCTAGAAAAGCATTCAACTTGCCTCATAGTAGAAATCGGAACAGAGGCAGAATATAACACACACATTACATCATCTCCATTCCTTAATGCATGGCACTTGTGATATTCCGAGCACCAATAAGTCTCTAAAGCCGGAAAATTATATTCTTCTTTGTCTCTTGCTGCTCTACTTTCTTCACCTTCGATTACGTTTTCTTTTTTCGGAACTAAGAACACGCTTACCGATTGGTAAAAAAATGTTCTCAGCACGCTGAGTCTATGAGAACCGCTTAGCAAACACGATTCTTTTTTACTTAAATTTCTACTCATCAAGTACTTCCCGACGGAATCGTTTATTAACAAAAAGCCGAGAATATTTACGTCTAAAGAGATGCAAGAAGGAAAATTTCTTGGGTAAGTTTTTTCAGCAGACCTTAAAATTTCGATCGTGGGCCTCCAAATTTGAAGAACGTTTTGCTCGATTTCCCCGAGCGGAGGGGTCGGTCCACACAATATCGAAATGTCGACCCCATTAATTAAACGAAGGGTCACTAAACGAAAAGGCACAGAGGGACTTTTTCCTGGTAGAAAAACAGGCACATCAGAAGAAGTACAATTGACATTTAAAATGGAAATCAGAAGGTTCAAAAGTTTTTTTTCTTCCTGCTCCAAATCCCACCAACTTGTAGTTGCTACTGCTAATTTTCCATGAATGGAAATGCACCCATACAAACTTTCCACCGTTTCAACATAGTTTTCTAAACAACTTTGCAAAGACTGATTTTCCTGAAAATCAAAAATTAACAACTTATGATAAACTTGAACAGATGTTTCTGGTAATGAATTTAAATATTTTACCTGGCATAAGATAACTTCTACAAAATCGTTTATATCACTGCTTGCCGATTTATTGGAAGTATTACCATTTCTGCCGGGTTGTGCTTTATCCACAGTTTCTAAGCCATCCAAGAGTTTATCAATTAACCTATAGGTAATTCTGAGATCTCTCTTTAGTCTCTCAGGATTTCTTATTGTAGTTATTTCATCAATCCCGAGGCATAACACCATTGCCTTATATACCAACTTTAAAAATTTTGTCAAAATTTCGGGGCTGACACCAGAAGCTAAACCAATTAGCATTATGCTAAAAAATAAGCTTGATTATTTTTAAGTTGAGCAACATTTGAGCCTGTACAAATTATAATTAATTATGTACCTTTCTTGAAATTCTTTCCAAACAATTACGCAGTCCTTTGCAATAGTATTTTCAATGATGACACCGTGGGATTTTGCAAACAAATGAACACCATTTAGTGAAGCAATGTGAGAGAAAGATAACTAAAAAAATACAGTTATTAAACTTTCCTTACCAATAACTGTCAAGAACCAACAAAAAATTCAATAATCAGTCTTTCTCACCGGTTCCGTATCACCTTTTTTCCTTACGAATAAAGGCAGCCCGCTATCTGCTGTCAGGCAAAATACTTGCGCGACCATTATAGGGGCTTCGCAGGCTCACTAAATCGTTCCAGTATCCAGTGAGAGCGAAATTAAATTTAAGCGAAAATCTAGGAAAGAAAATGAAAAGCATTCACGATGATGATACATATACATAGAGTGCAATGAAATGGAAGGAAACTAGAGAGAGAGAGAGCAGCCGAGCAGCGCTACGAACGAAATATTCCCCAAGTAGCACAAATCAGTGTAGCCAACATCTACTAGACATCTTAATTTTCTCGAAGTTGATCCACAAGAAATCTTAATTTTCTTGATTGTCTAAAAATCATCTTTAAGATGTGTCAAAGAGGACTGTATACCGCTAATGTCCGTCTTGGTAAATATCTTGTACTCAGCTTGGAAAGTGGATTTTTACAAGTCTATAAGATATCTATTAAAGATGCAATGAAAAACATTTACTTGCTCTTAATTTTTTTCTACTAAACCTCTTGTAGAGAATTCATAAAGTCATTTGAATTATTACCATGGAAGATGGATTGTAGATCGGAAACATTTTCTAAATGTCTTTGAGATGCTTAGAGAAAGGATTAGGAAAATGTAACTGTGTAAGGATCGAAAGATTTAATCTATATTTTAAAAATTATAGCACACAATTACAATGTTAATCTTGCTCGTGTTCATTTTGATGTTCTTCATCTTCATATCAGTGACGACGCTAGGTTGATTCTTCAAGGGGGGCCGATTATTATATCGTCTACCTCCTTTTTTTTCCTCCGCTCTGCTCCATTGCCACATCTAAATCATGGATATGTAACAGATATTTTTCTACCAGCTATCCACCTATCCAGTCCAGCTAATGCACCTATCCAATTGAGTCAAAATCTTAATTCAAAATGCTTAAGTCAAAATCTAAAATAAAAAAATAAATTATTACTGGCTATCAATGACATTATTAAAAGATATTAATTTAATTTTACTTACCTAAACAATTAAACAGCCATGCGATCGAAAAAGTTCACAATAATGAAGTTGAGTTTTATTTTCATTTGTTTTGAATTCGCGAAAACTTGTCAATAACTTGTACACAACTTTTAGACTTCTTCAATTTACTTACAAGATGTCTCTTGCAGATATCTTGTATAGTTCTCATTTTACGCTAATGTCCGTTCAACGAGAACTCTACAATACATCTTGAAAAGACATCTTACAAACAAATTACAGAAGTTTTAAAGAACGCATTTAATTAGTCATCTACAATTCATCTACAATTCATTTACAAGATTTTTTTTAAAAATAACCGCGCCGCAGCCATCTTGAAAAGATGTATTGTAGATGTAAACAAGTTGCGTTCAGAAGTCAAGATATTGAAGTAAATTTCAAGATTTTCGAGAAGCTCTAGAAGAGCGTCTGTGCTACTTGGGTTCAATGCCGGATAGTGTCGGATATCCTAAACCTGCTGCCACGACAGATAGGCACACGCGGACGGACGGGCACGCGTTTTTTTTTTGGTTCACGGACGTGACAGGTGTGTAAGGTTATGCATTTACCCCCACAGGGGCAATAATATAACCTGATTATTAAACTTTCCTTACCAGTTACTGTCAAGAATCAACAAAAAATAAGTAAACTCAACATGTTTAGATGCAAGTAACGCCACTGACTCGCTCATTGTCTTTGTTTAGTACTGATTTGCCGCGGTCTGTTGTGAAAGACACATTTGACAGCCATGGTATGACAGTGATAGTGCAGTGCGGTGGAGTGAAGTTGGTGCGATAAAGTGGTTAAAATTAGACAATATTCGTGGGCATATGGGCTTTTCTTCAAAATGTGTAAGCTTCTCTTATTAACGTATTAGGCTAGTATAGTAGTTGATCTTGTCGTAGATCATCGGTTCATACTCAATGCATGGTTTGATGATCAGCAAAAATATCACAGTACTGGGCTATTCTTTCTTGATTCGATATAGCTGTTTGACATGAGAAATTCGGCTTTTTCGTGATTCCATATTGTATGAAGGATAGTGTGCCACCGCGCAAAGAAACACTTGCCATATGACGTAATTTACGTCGCCTTCCCACAATTTATTTTTTTGAAAATTAAGCTGACGTCGCGCGCACACAAATACGAATTTGGTAATTCAATCTGGCACACTATCCTTCTTACACTATGACATTAGTGAAAAACTAAGGATATTATTTGCAATATATGTATTATGATGCTGAAACTTTTGGGAATTAGAGTGGACTATGTTACTGTGAATTAAAAGTGATTGACTAATTTGTTTGACAGTGACCCTTATATTCAATGTTTTTGTGTTTTAACATTTTCATTGCTAGCCAAGCAGTAAATCTCGACAATTTTTAAAAAGTCAAAACAAGTCAATGTATTTGAAATCAGCAAACACTCTGATTTTTGATATAGCTGTGTTAGTTATTTCGAATAATGTTTACAAGTAGCTAAAATATTATCCTTTTGAGATACCTATTTCTTTTGGTTTATTATATAAAAAAAATACGATTATTCTTAGTTAAAAGGAAATCCCTTACTTGGTCTTTATATCTTATTTTTGGAAAATATAGTATGAATGTAATAATTGCAGTGCAATTGAATGAACACTAAATTGAAGTTAACATACAAGATTAACACGGTATTTCACATGGGAGGAACCAGGGAAGGTCTGGGTGGGGGTCCCTGCTCTAAAGTCCCTGTTAGTCCCCTGTTAGTTAGAATTTTGTTACATCAAATCACTTGTATGGATCCATGTTTTAAACAGTATTTTAGCTATATAAATTTTTATAAATTATCTTCAGTCCAGGGAGGGCCGAATTTTTTTCTTCTTCCGCCCATAGTATTTCACCTAAGGCTTATTAATAATGTTCACTTTCCTTAAAGCTTGCCTATAGATATTCACAATGAGTTTCTGTGTATAGAAGTAGAAATAGGAAAAATGTAAATTTTTTTGGGAAAAGAAAGTAGACTAACGCATTTGAAGCGACAATTCACTTACTACCTTTTTCTTAAAAAATCCTTACGACAAAATATACGGCATTATTTGCTACGAATGCCATATGTAGCCTTTAAATCAAATCAATAATGTTTTTTTGTCTTCGTCTTTAAAACTTTACATCACTCTTTAGTCATATCATATCAAAATTACTTTTGTTTTTTCAATCGATATTTAAGTATTTTCAGAATAAAAACGGAGAGTAATTCCATAGTCCTACTATCTTTCCGTCAATATTTTAAGTAAAATTTTTCATTAATGGTTTGGGTTATGTCCTATTGTGGAATTCTCGTCCCTCTAATCGATTCCGTAAAGTCTTATTCCTTGTGAATGAAAGATTGCTACCAGGTATTGAACCATTTAAAGAATTGCTCAATATTTATTGACATTTCCATTGACTAATAGGACCTCCCGTTGCGCCGGTTCGGATTTGTGAAAACATGGAAATATTTTAACAAAAGAGAGAAGTAACATAATGGGGAACAAGTACTTTCTCATACAGATATATCATTTTGTCAACAAATTTATTATTCGAACTTTTCGATCGAAAACAAGGGATCTTTATGATAGCTTGCCTATTCTTTTTTTTCCGCTCTAGTAGATCTTTCCAAAGAATAATTAAAGGCGATCCGTTTCTTTATAACGTTTAGTTTTGTAAATGCTGAGAATCCCAAAGGGTGTAGCGAAACCCAATGCCGCTTTCAAATTAATGAGAGACTTATTTTAATGAGTGAACATCGAGGATCATCTCGTCACGTAATATCCGAGTATAGAGGAATGGGAAAAGGATCCGTTGCTTCTCAAACCAAACTCCGACTCGATCTTAATAATAATCACAATAATAGATTTCGCAGGCATCGTCAATCCCCTTTCTTTTTTATTTTTTATTTTTTTTTTTCGGAAAAAAGGACAATGGAAATTTTTTATAACGAATAATATCGAGATTAATGGTTTGATGAGATTATTAAATCCACCACTACATGGGTTTAAAAAAATAAGGGTGAAAAGACCCCTAATTGAAAGTCACGTCATTATTGGTCGGCGTTAGTTTCATGTAGAAAGGGGTGTCGTAACTTCACCCCGGATTTTCACGATTCGCCATCTTTATTTCCAAAATGACTCATTTTTTTGTTTAATGTAATTAGTCCTTCGCCAGAGTCATGGCTGACAGTAGGGACAAAATGGCAGATTGAATCCAATTTTTCCTTTTACAAAAATATAAGTATAATAATTAAATTTAAACAATTTGTACAAATGCGGTTTCAAAGCGTTTTAACTTTTTTACTTTTCCCGAAGAAAATAAAATTATTAATTGAAAAGAAAAAAATGGGTCAAAAACTATAAATGTAAGGATAGTGACTAGGCAAAATGGGTACCAATTGGTACCTTTGTTGAAAATGAGTTTTAACGTGTTTTTTCAGGTGATCTTTTCTTCCAAATCTTTTTCCACATTCAGGGCACGGGAAAGGTCTCAGCCCCGAATGAATCCGTCGGTGTCTGGTTAACTCTTCGTTCCTTGTAAAGCTTTTCCCGCAGGATTCCGCATCGCATTTGAACGGGCGTTCACCTAAAAACATAAAAATATTTTAATCTATTTTGGTCTGTATGGTCTCGTTCGATACAATAGTTGGTTGCCCCGTTTATTCAAAAGAGTTTTGAGTAATTCAATTTGGAAATATGTTCACCCAAAGGCATAGAATCAGAATTTTACATCCGGGTCGCTCAAAATCGAATCCAAGCTTTGATTGAACGAAAGGTTTCGGATTTTTTTTTCCAATGGAAAAGGAAAAGAAAGGAAAAGAAGGAAAAGAAGGAAATTAATTATCCATATTCGATTTTTATTTATACGTAAAAAGGGACTTTTTGTTGTTGTTTTGGTCCAGAATTATTAGTTTATAATGAAAAAAGGTGCGCTAAAATTAAGTATTAATAATAGTTCTTTGACGATTGGAATGGCAGGACGCGGCCCATCATCAGAACTCTTGGGAAACTCGAATAATGGGTAAATAAAATCTTATTTATAAGTTTAATTTAAAAACGATGCTTACTAAAAAATTGTCGCTAATATAAATGAAATTATCGGAGCCGATGAACATTATCAATGAGCTAATTCGGTATTCATTACCTGAGCGATAATTTTTCATAATTTAATAAACAATTGGCAAACATTTTTTACTCAAATTTAATTGTTTTAAAATATGAATTACATTAGAATTTTTGGAAGAAATTATCCGAGTTCGGAAGAGTTCCGATAATAGGACCTCGTCATTTTAAGAAGAGACATGTAATCGTAATAAAATAAAAGGTTAAATCATGGCTGTTAAAGAATATATTGAGTTCCTTGATTGGGGGTCCATGAAGCTTCTTACGGTTTTTTTATCGAAATTGATCTTAGATTTCGGGTCGTTGAAAATCGTTAAAATTGACGCTTTTCATATGGTTATATCGTTATAGCCATAACGTGTTAATCGAATAGACATAAAAAAAAATAATTTGTTAGATGAGTGATCTTTTAAATTAGAGCCAAACCTCGTTTTAAGGATCCATGAAAATCGTAACATCCGATATAACGATTTTAGACAACTCATTTCCCCCAAAATAATCCCCTAAAAAAGGCTGACGGAATTTTGTACTGTACATGAGAAGCCTTTCGGGAACTCTGATTTCGGATTAAATTTCGGAAATATGTGTTTCACCATTACCAGGTAATACCCAGATTAAACTAGCCACATTTAACAATCAGAAGCGTGTTGACGAGTGAACCGAAAAACGAGTCATTAGAGCGAAAAACTCTCCAAATCCCAAACAAGATAACGATGTCTTTAATTTTTGCCTGTTTAATTTAAGATTAACTCACCCGTGTGTATTCTGATGTGTCCTTTTAGCTGGCCGTTATTGCTGAATCCCACTTGACAGTGCGGACACCTAAATTTCTTCGGTCTTTGTTTCCTATTCTTTTCCGAAATTTGTCTCTGCTGCTCGGTAAGAAGCCTGGCATATTCTTCGACCAAAGAAGGGGCCAAACCTTGAGACAAGGCCGTTTCCAAAAGTTCGGGGCTGTTTTTAAAATTAAAATCACCGGTAACGCTTCCTTTCGTCGACAAAACCGTGTCGAATCGATTGAAAAGTCCTTCCGGAGGACAACAAAAATTTGGTAAAATCACTGAGTTTCCGGGTAAAAAATCCGACACGTCTCTGGTTCCCGGATGAATCGAAATGGGAAAATGTCCCGCTAGATATTTGGATTGATCGTTGCTACACGAATCCTCGGCGGGTTCGCTTTTTCTTTTTTCTATATCCATTTTCAACTTTTTTTGTAAATATTTTTCGCTCCTTTTCCTCATGTGCTCTTTTACGTTTTTGTATTTCGCTTCCCTCGAGTGGAAATCTTCCGGCTCTTGAACGGCAGGTTCCGTTCCCTGAAGATTGGCATCGTCGACGTTTAAGGAGGTCGTTGTCGATACCGTCGAATCTTGTTGCAAAAAAGGTTCCGGAAGCCGGGTCACGTTTTCTTCGGAGGGCACGTCCCGTTTATTTATCGCTACCACTTCCGTCCACGGCCGAAATAAACCGGTCATAATGACACTCGAAAAAATTAAACACTGAACGATAAAAGTAAGAAAAGAATTTTGATCCGATCCGAACCGGCTACACAATAGATCTCTCTTGACTTCTTGAAAAGGATCAATGGCTATTATGGCAAAAATTTTTCAAAGAGGGGGTTTCCCCGCAGTTTTATAAAATATTCTTTTAATTCGTAAGATAAACATTATCGCTTCATATTCAGCGGTAGGAGGGATGATTTCTCCCTTATTTCTGTAACACGTTATTACATTTATCTACGATATTTCTTATATGCCACGAGTTCCTTACGTCTTTTTTTTCTTTTTTCAGATTTACATCGGCTTGGGTCCGTAAACCGAAATCAAATCATGATTCGAGATGGATGTGACTCACCAAGGAATTTCAAGACAAGTACAGAGGAGCCACTCGATGGGGCATCGTGGGAATTCACGAGAGGAAAGGTAAGCAATACATTGACTATCATAAAACTCAGTTTTTTCCATCATTTTTCTGTTTGTGAGCGAGTCACGTGATACGAACAAGGTAAAACCCTTTGCGTAAGGTGTAATATTTATTTTTTTTTAAAAAAAAGTCCTAAAATTAATGGGCCCTTTAATGTGCCGCATTCTCACACGATTAATTGCGTAAGTCTGGGAACATATATCATTTTGATGAAAGGCAGTGATCAAAGCCCTTGACATTAATATAGGTCTCGAGGCTGTTAATCCGAAGAAAATCACGGAATGATTAGATTTGGTTGATCAGGAAAGATTTTGACAAACCCTTTGAGGTTTCCTACCTCGTTTTCATTAGCTACAAATCGGTTCGTTCGTATTTCCCGCTTGGTTTTCAGCCTCGGGACGAAAACTTTTCGTCTTTTACCGTTGCGACACATCCAAAGAAGTAAGAATAAAGGATTATCCTCGTAATGAAATAATGAATTAATGAATTATAGGGTGTGGAAATTTGATACGGGCTCAGAGCCGCGTTTAAACCCTTTCCCGATCTTCGATCGATCATTGGTTGACTAGAAAAGTCAAAGCATTTCGGATTTATTTGTCAAGACCCGCATTTACCTTTCGTAATGCTCCGTAACACTTTTATTCCAAATTGACAGTTTTTTAAGACTGTACAGAATAAATAGTATGATCTCCGGACAGTCGCATTCGCATCGGCTCCACAATTTTCGTTATCATATTATTGTAATATATACAGTGTAATTTATGAATGAGAAACGTGCATAAATTAAATAAGCGAGGATAAAAAAGAAGGACAGAAAGGAAAAATCATAGGAATACTGCAAATGATGCGTTTTGTGGGGCAAATTGGATATTGTGCGAATAGTCAAAAAATGATGGATTACGCAACAGAGGAATTAACTTTTTCAAACTTTTGAAAACCCACGAGGATCTCTTGAATCGATATGAAATAGAAAAAAATCTTGACAATGAATACGTTAATAACGTCCTCTTTTACGTCAAGATTTTATTGATTCGCTCTTTTTTCTCTGTTTCGTTTCCTTCCTTGGCAGTTTGGGATATCTCGGGAAAATAATACGAGGAACCGGAGATAATTATTCCTGCGTCGGTATCTATTTTAACGTTTAATCCGATACCGTCGGTTCAGGAACGGGTCCTACGGTGACCCACAATTCATCAATTTTTCATCAAGATTTCACCCAAAACGGACCGACGAATAGTTGAGCTTCATAATTTACATTTTTACTCATTACAAATTTTAGATTAAAATCTTTCTTAACAACATGTTGTACATGATATACCTGCCGTGTGAGGAAAAGGCTGAGGCGAAAAATGACTTGTGTCCTTCGTAAGTCTTGATTTACACAAAGCTTTGACTTTGAACCACAGGCGATGTTTTAAAGAAAGACGCCTGAGACGATTTCAGTTCCTTTCGTCAAGATGGATTTTTCGAGCTATAATTTTTTTTGAGTATATTTTTTTTTCAAAGTTGTTGTAAAAAATCTGAGTTGTATTCACTTTTTGCATCAAACGTTTCTCTGCAAGAGCTTTTGCAGAGGCCTTCGACCTTTTTCATTATCAAATCCCAAAGTTGATAGGATTTCATCCTTTTTAGGAAGTGCGGGAAAAAGTTTTGCTATCCTTATTTTTCTGCGGTTTGAGTATTCTTTGTAAGCACCCGAATAAACTTGGATGACGTGATGGATGCGTAACTTCGACCTTTTATACTGCTGGATCCTGCCTTAAATCTGTCTTGCTTTTTTTTCTTGGGGTAAAATGGGCCCGCAGGCAGCGCAGCCCGAGCGGGAAATCCCCCGACGGTGTCGGCGCTCGTCGTAATGTTTTCCTAACTAAAGTGTGAAATATTCGACTCTTGTTATAAATAGAGTCGACGGAGGAAAGAGAAAAGGATCCCTCTATGACGTCATACTTAGCGGTAGTGTACAAGGAGCAATTTTTTCTGCTTTGATCTCGACTTCGGGTTTTCGTTGAAATTATGAAAAAGAAAAGCTCGTGAAACATAAAATGGCGATGACAAACTTTCTCTGGCGTTCGACGAGACTTGACCTCGACTTTTCGAGTGTAAACGATTTCTGTAAGAGGGCTCGTAGCGACCTCTGTCTGGTCGTCCCTTGGCTGCTTAAATGAACACACATTTTAATTATGAAGTTGAAGTCGAGGATAGCTCCAATAAAATTCGCACCGACTAAAAAGTTTTAGGTAATAATTTCTTGTGGCCGTGGACGGTCGGAATGAAATAAAAATATTCACCCCACAAATACATAAAGAATTAGGAAATGTTGATTAATAAAATTTAACCGATCCGAGGGAAGAATTAAGCCCTTAGCAAACCTACTTGACTGTAAACGACAGCCTTCCCGAGCCCATAACCCCAAGGGGAGAAAAATCACGACCGAAAATCGACCAATGAGAAAAATATTCCAAAGGGGTGTGGCGGCCCACATGTCTGTCTTCACTTGGACGATTATCATTTTATATATCTTTTATCCCCAAGCAGGGGTGACCAAAAATATGTTTTTAAATAGAACACATATTTTTGTCAAGTTTTAGAAAGAATGAGAAAACGAATTTTCTGTGACGCTTTGAAAAATTCATCTTTCCTAAAGAACGTGGCATTCCTCTCTTGTAAATTTATCTTTTCCCCAATAATATCCTCGAAAATAAATTCCACTTTTAACTGTAACAAGATCCTTTTCCTTAACCTTTTTTCTTTTTTTTACCTGTCACATATAGTTTTCCTTTAACAATTTTTAAAGCCTTTTTATGAAATCGGAATTTAACTTCAAGTTTTTTCTGCGCATTAAAATTAAATGAATAGTAGCGGAGAGAAATTTTATCGAGCCCTTGCCGTTTACAAGGAAAAAGTAGTAATAATAATAACAAGGAGAATAACAAAGTATCTGAATGGTAAAGTCACTTAAAGCAAAGTTTTTGTAAACAATTCAGTTGGAAAAACCATAATCAAATTTTAACAAAAGGTGTCAAGTATCAGAGAACAGCGGGGAATCCATTACTCAGCCATGGTTTGCGGTTTATTCAGGCAAAACTCGTTAGGGATGAGTCACTTAACATCTGGGTTCTCTTTCCTCTTCCCCGCCGCTTCTAAACCGACCGCCTAAATTTTCAATTTTAAGTAAGAAAAGTCACCAGAGTTTACTTACCACTTTGGCCCAAACGAATTTAAGAGTGGCAGGCATTACGTAATTGCAAACAGGCCCGTCCCGTCCATAATGGCCACCCGTTGACCATAGAAAGTGGATCGTCAAACAATGTTTTGCATAAATTATTAATTCTATTAAAATTGAAAATATATCCATCGTTTTAATGAAAACATGGGCTCCACATAAAAATTTTTTTTAAAAAGAAGACATTTAAAGATAAATCCATTTAGTTTAAAGTTTATTCGAGATATAATAATTGTAATCCAAAAGAATTAAATAGATACGTGAATTTGCATTTTGTTTTGTTCTCTGCGGCCTGTCACGAAAAACGTGTCTAATAATAATTTGAATAAGAAAAGGTATAATGCGGGATGGATCCCCCCTTCCTTTTCGTCACCTTTTATCCTTTTTCGTGATTGTTTAATAATTACAAAAATATCTTGCCATATTTTTCCATGTTAAAAAAAGTGAGAAGCGGGACGATAATCACTTCATTAACGATTTAGAATGACAAAGCGTGTCCAATAAATTCTTTTGCGTCATAAAATCAAAGCCTGTGACGTCTAAGAAAGGAAACCGTAACCGATATCGGTATAAAATTTCTTTATTAAAAGTTTACCTTTTTAAAAAGTGCAACAAACGATTAAAACGCATCTGTTGAACTCCCAGTTTTTGTTTGCACAATCGATTCTGCATGGTTGTCCGAGACTTCATTGAATTTAGGCGTGTTGCGTGGGAGAGTTTTTAAAAAAGAGAAAAAAAGATGTCATTTCGAATTATATTTACTGCTTTTGCGGTTTGACCGTCTTGGGAGGTCGTCGCAACCGGGGCTCAGCATAAATTTTTAAATCAAAATAAAAAGACGTTAACGTCCCGTCCGAACTCCGACCGAGCTATTCATTAGCCCCTTGCCATAGTTTTTCAAACTTTTCCAAGGGATCGCCGTCATTTCCATTTCCTTTTATTTTATAGTTTCATTCAGCCCCGTGAAGTTAACCAAAAAAGGTTAAATATTCAAGATTATATATATTTCTCTTTCAAAGGGTTTAATCAAACTCTATTTGCATAAAAATGATTATTTCGATTTCGAGAAGCGAATTTCGCTTCCCCGATTCCAGGACATTTGCCCACAAAGTACAGAACATACGGAAGAAACCGTAAACCATCTAAGTGGAAAATCTAATTTTCAATCCGGGTTTAAGACTTGTTTTTACAAGCGAAAGAAGGAGTAACACTCGGAGGAAGGAAAATAATAGAAACACGTCAAAGTTTAAGTTTCGGAGTGACGGAAAAAAATAGGGAATAGTACTCGTTTAAGGTTTGACAGGGTGACAGCCGATTTGTGAAGGGGGATCCTCGCATTATAATACAGTCGAGTGTACCTTAATTACCGAGTCGTGAATCGTTTCAAGAGCGTGCCGAAAGTTATTGTCGATGAATTAGTTATGGGTCGTAAACCACAATAATCAAAGAAAAACTATCCGCGTCTCAAAAATTCCGCATGATCTAGTTTTCGATCTATTGACTTCCTTTGACTCCATTGTCCCTTTGACAATGACCGTACCGAAAGAAAAACTCGGTCACATCTTTATTCCTCTTTTCTTTTTTTTTTTTTTTATTAAAGACGCTCCTCGAAAATAATAATTTTTTCCACGTCGAAGACGAAGAGACCGGCTCCTCCCTTTTCGATTCGGACGAAGGCGACCAAACGAGATTACACGCTTTGTCAAAATATTCAAAATTTCGGGCTCGAGGGAAACTTTCATTTGTTTTCTCCCGAGTTTACTTCTGTACCACAACAATAAACAAAAATTCAAAAAAATAAAAAATGTTTGAGATCGGTATATGAAAATTTTAAAATTAAATGATGGTTTTGTGTGAAATTCTTTTGGCGATAACTTCGGCGACCCTTTTGGCCTCTTATTGGGTTCCTTGTTGCATGGTCATGTTCGGATGTGCGGAACCGACCGTAAGTTGAAAAGATTTGTTTCTCTTTTGGATTCATTTCTCTGCGAGTCATTTCTCGAATAACCTTTCAGGTAAAAAGTACCATCATCCAAGTCCCTTTTTATTATTTATCGACCAGAGCTAAAAGAAGGAAAATGTTCGTTCCCTGCGATCCCTGCGATCCCTGCGACCCTTGCGACCCTTGCGACGACGACGACGAATGCTGTTCCCCGTGCAGTTCGCCTAATTCCTTGGAATCCGAAACGCCCGCCTCCTGCCGAAGCAGGAGATGAAATATTTTTTTCCCGTCTAAAAATTTACAAGTTTGCATTTTAGAGAAACCACCTACAACTTTATATACTGCCCGGTAAAAAGTATAAAACTAAAATCTCTATCAAAACGTTTTTTAAACGATTTTAACATTTTTTCGAGTCAGTCAAATTTCGTCCCCTTTTCCAACGGTAAGTCGGACACATGAATGAAAAAACAATTATCGAAATCCCTTATTTAGAAAATCTGTTTTTCAAGTACTAAAATTTCATGTGAAATAGAAAAACTTAATTTAATTGCAAGTCTAATGAACGACAAGAATTTAACATTTTTTATGATATGCTTCGCTTCTATAGCTTTCATGTGAATTTCAATTAAATAATGGATTTGGTTTGGAGTTCAAAAAAAAATTTTAATTTTATCCGTCGCTTTTAGTTACAAAGTCCAGAGTTCGTCTCGAAACTGGCCACCGTTGTTGTTTTTCGTCATAACAAAATGAAATTTTTATTGGGGGGGGGGGGGGGGGGGGTTATGCTACGTTCTTTGCATAATTCCAATTTTAAGTGTCGATATGGGAACGTAAAAATTTCCCGTTGCATGTTAAGCTGTTTTAAATTTAAATTTTTCGACTTATGATTCTCGAAAAGCTCCGTAAAAGAAAAGAAAAATTTGCAGGACCCTAAGAAAGTAGGAATCGCAAAACGATCCTCTCTCCTCCGAAAAGAAAATCGTTGAGAGAGCCTCTATTTTTTTTTTTAACTCTGACTGCCAAAAACGAAAAATCTGGTGGCGTGGCGCGGCGCGGCGCGATAGGCAGGGACGACGATAGAAAAAAATCCTGGGCGGGGCCAAAGGCGGGCCAGAGATTTTTATAAGGGGCCAAAATTTAGCTGACTAAATCGTAGTTCGAACTTTGAAGGATTTTACAAGTGATGGGAGTATAGTTAACCAAAAAGTATCAAGATATCATGCTTTAAACAGCAGTAATGTGCCACCTGCCAGTAATTTTTTTTTTTAAAGTGATAAGCTGGGACCAGATTTTTTTCAGGTGGGCACCAACAGTAATAACTGTATCGGATGCTGTCCGAGGAAGCATTTTTTATTATTATTTAATAAATTAATCAAAGCTTCGATTCTGGAAAAGGTTAATTTAATTTATAAGATCGTCATTCGATCCTTGAATCAGAAGACGGAACAAAACGGTGAAAATTGTGAATCGTAACAAAGGAAATTGGGAGGAAATCAATAAGCCGGGAGGTATTGGCATAAGCTAGCTCGCAATTACGCGATGCATAAGAAGGAACCTTTTTGTATTAAAAACGAAAGGAACGAAAGAGTCTTTGGCTGCATTATTAATAATTGTAAATATTTAGTTTAGAACCCGTCCGGGAGTTTCGACCACGCATCCTACTAACGAGATTATTATAAGCAAATAATGGTGAATCGCCGATCCGCAACACGAAATTAATCTTTCGCGAAAACAATAAATCTCGTGAACGAATTCGAAGAATCCCACCTATGTAGTTGTTCGTCGATGTCGACTATACCCGCGAGAAATTTTAAAGGCATAACCCGCCACCAGCATGCTTCTTTCGACTAAAAAAATTCGAAACAAATCCGAATATGTTGCGGAGAATTTTTCTCCGATTTCGGTTTCCTTTTATATTTTTCGACTCTTTGAACTCGACTTTTTCTTCACACGCATATTTATTACTTGAAACGGGATTTTTCCAATAGTTGAAATTCTTTTTTTATTTCTTTCACCATCTCGGGAATCTTGATTCTTGATAAGGACTGATGTTTACGTTTTTGAGGTCGGAAAATAGCTGAGGAGCTTTACCCTTCCATTTAATTAAAAAGGATGCAAAGAGTAGAGTAAAGGTATAAACAAAAGCAACCAGATTTAACCTCGTTAGTCCGTACTTACTCTTGAGGCTTATTTATTTGTCCGGTTTGGTTTAAGCCTTATTCATTTTTTTAACGGCCTCGTTATTTTCGCCTGTTGCACAAATTCGTAGATTATTTAAGTTTTGAGTTTTCGGTCAAACTGCCTAGGCAGAAAAAAAAAATAAATTATACAAAAGAACGAAAAATGCATTATTTTTTTACAGAGAAAATAAAAACAAAGAAGAGCAATCAGATTCAAAAGAGTATATAACTCATTAACACGGACAATATTAAATTCGTTCCTTTCTTTGAAACACGTATCGAAAGAAATTTTATGGCAGGACTTTTTCCGATTCCGATCGTGTTAGCTTTTAAATCGTAAAAGATTTGACTTGTCTCTAGAAATTCCCTTTACCTTGAAAAGTTATTCGTCAAAAAACGTAAAAATATGTCTCTATTAAAAAACCCACGTCAATTATGTTGATATCTCGGTCGACGAATCTGGATGGGGAAAAAACTGGAAAATTCGTGAAACCGGAAGAGCAATTTCGGAAAAGACAATATCCGCCGAGCATGAAATTCATCAAGTGTAAATTGTCGAGAACAAGGTTGAAATAACTCCTTTTCTTCTTTTTTTTATGCTTGAAATTTTTTTGTAAAGCACTTTTCAGGAAGATCCATATCTCTGGACTTGTCCGCGTCTCCTCGTGTTTACTTCAACAAAACTGAAAGGTTACGGCAAAGACGGAATGCAGAACTAGCCTTTTTAATTGAGTTGTAACCGTTAAAAAAAGTCGATCGCACCCGAAATCGTTTACCCCGATAAAGGATAAAACAAAATGCAAAACGTCTAAATCGTGCGTTCGATTAATTGAAAATTACGCGCGGTCCTTTAACCTGCTTAATTATCCGACCCAAGTGTTTCAGTATAAAACCCGAATCCCTCGTGTTTAGCTTTTCTTTAAATCGCTTATTGCTTCTGATTTTCCTTCCACTCAAGGTATTTGTCAACGATCGACGATAAGCTAAATGGCGAAAAAAGGAAATCCCGGGAAAAAAGAACTTTTCTCATTCTTCGGTCCTTCAATAAAAAATGCTCACTTCACTCGGTTTATTTCTCCCTCTTTTTTTTTTTCTTTCCCTCTTGAAAAATATGAAAAAGAAACTTTCCATGGTTTCCTTTTTTAAAGTAGAGTAGAATGAGAATTTGCTTATTACCGCATTTTTTGTTTCAATCTTTTCATTTTTTATATTTAGATCCTATTAGCCTCAATTTTTGACGAAACACTCTAACTCGGATAATTAATTAAGGTATGGGGCTTCCGGTTTACCTAGCTCGACACGTTTTAAAGTTTTTTCACCGGACGCGGATGTCGAAACTTTGTTGAAATATCGTTAAATCAGCTAGCGTTCTCCTCAAATAATATATTGCTGAAGGAGGGAAAACGTTTGAGGAAAACTGTTCGCACGTGGACCGAAAACCGGCATTCGCGTCCCGTGGCTCCTCCTGTCTCATATAGCTTCGGCAAAAACCTTTGTTTTCTTTCCACAAAGTAAAAACTTTTGTGTTTTTTATTACAATAAATATTTTTTCTTTCTGACAAAAATAAGAAAAAATAGCAAAAGACACCAAAATCATTCATTTTTTTCTTTTTTTTGTTTTGGTTTTGTTTTTTGATCGTATTAATTGAAAAATGATATTAATAAAGAAATTATGATCTTAAAAGAATAAATAAAATAAAATGAAAGGATGTTTCGTAATGATCACCTGAACTCCTCGATAAACTTGATTCGACTCGTCAGTTACTCGACTGACTGGAGGGAAACTCCAGTTTCCCTTCTTCTCTCGTCGATGCCGGTTAGATTTTAGTTTTAACGCTTTTCCGGGAACTTGTACGTCGGAAATTTTCCTCGCCGGATTTATATCTTTTTTATTTCAAGCTTTAGTGTAAGTAGGCTACACAATAAATACGAACGTTCGATAGCTCCTTTCTTACTCATAAGTGATAATAAATGAAACTGTTTTAAAGTATTCCCGAAGTTAAGCAACCAACTTAAACGAATTCTTTTATCAATTAACTGGTTTTTGCTTATTAAATTGTTAAAATTGTTGATGTTAGTTGTGTAAATGAGTAAATGTATACACTTTTGAAATAGAGTAAAAAAATAATCTTTTATTTTGCGTTTGAAGTTCAAAATGAAACTTTGTTCGAACAAATATTTCCAGATGGCGGCAATAAAATTAAATCATGAAATTTTTAAAATTAATCGAAGAATTCTTTATTTTTCGTGAAGTTTGGCCTCGAATCTTTCAACATGTTGTTCAACGAAAATCGGCTATTTTAATGGATTCTTCACAATTTAAACGTCAAAACATTTTAGCGAGATTGCTCGAGTGCTATCGAAATCATTTGAAAGATCACGAGTGTTCTCTTTTAATTTTTGAAAAATATTTTAAAAATTAAAATGTTTGACCGTCGGAAAAATTTGTACCGATTTTACAAATCAAGACTGTTTTTAAATGATATACAGGGATCGAAAGTGAGTGTTTCGACGACGTGAGGCCCTGATTTAAACCGTAATAATGCGAACTCACAGTCAGTTAAAAACTTAGGAAACAATTCGAGAGTCGTCCGGAAACCCCCATTTTTTGACATTGATTTCAGTGAATCTCTTCTATCTGAATTTAAAAAAGGTAAAATGTCCACACGTTTGAAACATTAAGACGCTGACGTAGACGGGTAGACTGGAAAGACTTAACATCATTGTAAAGCAGTTGCAATTGGTTTTTTTAAGACTTTAGTTCATCATTAAACCAGGGTGTAGCAGGCCTATTATTGATTTTGAAATTGCGTTTTGGGAAGGCCACATCAAAAAATTCCACCACTTTTCTAAGGAAGCGCGAAAATCTCGTATCTAAGCTGTATTCTTGAGAATAAATAAAGCCCCAATCAAAAGAGTTTAAAAGCTCCTCAAACCGTGCAAAATTTGCTTCCTTAAATACCCTTTTAGAAATACATTCAGTCAAGTGTTTATTGAAAAAAGCCGAGGGAATAGATAGCAAATTGCCATAATGGTCTGATACCGCGGTAGATCGTTTCAACAATAAGAACTTCATCCGATAAGTTAGAGAAGACGCGGTCAATTCTACTGGTAATCTTAATTCAGTTTTTATGTATCAGTGCGAATTGCTTTCCATCTAAATAATAATATTTCTTGTAAAAGCTTTTTCCGAACTTACAATATTTTCACAATTTTTGCTCAATATGTTTACCAGCTATTATTAAAAGTAAAGCAGAATGAAAATCATTTCGATTCCGTTGGTTCATCTCATCAATGCAGCACGAGACGTGGGCACTTGCTTAAGCCAGAAAAAAGTAACTTATTACTCAAAGATCGATTGCTATCTCAAATTGGTATTAAATATTTTAACCTTCAAACCTTCTACCATTAAGCATACGTGAACCAGCTTTTAGCTCTTTTAAGAAAAAGCTCAGATCGGAATTACTGTTGCTAGCGCCATACACCCTTGATGAAATTGAAACTTTACTTCCTTCTTTAAAAGTTGATGCCAAATAGTGTGCACCGTTTTCATTCTGGATTCTCTGTTTAACAACTTTGTTTACTATAGTTTTAATTTCACTTTCAACCATAATTATAATTACAATTGCTTTTGTTTTTTTCCCTCCTTTTTTATTACTTTCGAGCGTTAGTGAGAAAGTTTTGTGCTCGAGAGAGGGTGAATTCGACTAAATCCGGGATTACTCTTCAAATATTTGGCGGAGGGGAAAAGTGGTCCTGTCAGTTTATGAAGATTTCAATGCCCTTTCGAACGATATAAAATACTCCCCGTAAAGGTGCCAGTAGAATTTGAAAAAGGTAAAAAATATGAAAGTCTGTATTCCTTCCGTGCGTCCACGGAATTATATATTATATTACGTAGGCCTAAGATCTTGTATAGATTGTAATGGCTGGTAAATTAAAAATAAATAAATAAATATGATTTTAGACCCATGCCAATGACTCCCAAGACATATTTTAGAGGTTTTTAATCCTCTACGAAAGGCTTAAAATATGTAGGTTTCTCGAAAACATGAGAACGCTCGGACGAATAGCACTTAAAGGGAATTAAGCAAAGACATTCAGTGTTGAAAAACAATGATAAAGCTAAATTTTTGAAAAGAGGAAATAAAATCTTTCATCAAGGGAAACGAAACTTTCAAGATTCAACTCGTTTTGACTAAACGGTTCCACTCAGATTTTCATTAATAATATTTAAATTAAAAAAAAAAAGCCTTGTCCACGTTGTGTATGCAGAAGCGTCCAAGCAAAGAACCGAAGGCGATAATCTAATGTGAGTTTTTCAATGATGAAAATCTCGTTAGTTCCCCTCTTCCTTTACCCTCGTCGAAAAACCTTCATCAAGTATTCTTTCCCCTCCTCGTGTCATTAAATATTGGAGAGGAAAATTTCTTGATCGAGTTCACCTGGAATATAGAAAGGTTATTGTAATAGGACTGATTCGACGATACTCATTAATATATAACGCTTTCGAATCAGTTTCAACGCTTAAAAATTCACTTCTCCATTTTGTGCTCTCCATTCAACTTTTTCATCTTTTGTGCTCCCGATTTGATATTACCTTTATACCTGGTTTTGTGCAAAATTTAAAGCCGAGAACGAAAAGGAAGGATGCACGATAAATGAATTAGAAAAGCAGCTGGAATCTCCGTTGAAACAAAAAATTTCATTTGGTTCGGGTCTTGTTTCTCAAAAAAGCAAAAACATTTTCTTTACTCTATGCGGAAATGATTCCTCTGAACATTTTTTCAAATTATTATTATTTTATTCATTTTATTCGTTTATTTATTCATAACAAAAAAGTTTTACATACTAAAGAAAATCCGGGAAAATTAAAATAGGATTTCGTTGTAAACCAAATGAAACAATCGGAACGTACAATAGCTTTATATATTTGTTCAATTTTTATGAGCATAAAAATATTTGATACAGCTTTGATAGTTATTCAACACTCCCGATTCAAAAAGAAAAAGAAAAGTAGGGAAAAGGGATGAGAAAAAAGTGAGAAAAATGAAATCTTAGACGGGTTGTAACTTCTTAAGTTTCAGTCTCAATTTATTAACTCGAGTCAGCCACGTGAAAACTGTTGCGTCAATAATTCTTTGATATAGGATTTGGTGTTGCGATAATTTTTTTAAAAATTAAAATTTTCTATATTTTTGGTTGAGTTCGATCAAAATTCTAAAGGTTTTTTGTGCTTAGGCCAAATGTGGAAGAAATCGGCAATTTAAATCGAAAACATTTTCAATTTAGATTTTTTCTTACGGTTGAGAAATCGCTTTTAATCGTAAAAGGCAGGAATTCGACCTGAAATCCCTTTTTGGGCTTTATCATACATAAAACCAGAGTCTCACCGACGAATTCGACCAATTTTATAATCGGAAATATCACTGGGTTATATACAGTATATAAGAAATTATCGATAAAAAAATGTCGAGCATCAAAACGTAAAAAGCTCTAGTTTTTGACGCCGGCTAATTTAGGAGGGAAAAAAATAAGGCGACTTTTTAAAACGATCTGCCAAGTCTTGCTATTAGAAAACACCGAACAAAAGTTATTCGATCAGAATATGGAAGAACGAGAGTGGTTCACATATACATTTAACTAAACCGGCTTAATTTTCATTATCATCTAAGTGCCTAATTATTAAGATTATTACGAAAACGCTTCTTCCTATCGGTAAAGTGTGCAGTACAGTGTCAAGATTTCTAACTAAACGAAACCTTATGAAAGGTCTGTTTTGCCTTTCAACTTTACCGTTAATAATTCACCTAGGCAACGTGATCCGGAGCTTTGAATTTATTATTTCAAACCGCAAACCTCGTAAATTGGAAAATATATCGATGCAAAGGTTTCGTAATTTTTTAAATTCCAACCCCCCCCCCCCCCCCCCCAAAAAAAAAAAACCATACGTTTAGCCATCCCGTCATTTTAATCGTACCAAAGAGCAGACTCGTCCAGATCCAAGGTTTAGTCATCTGTTTTTTCTTCTTCTTTTTTTAAAATTCTCATCTTGACAAGCCCGATATACAACATTTGTATCATGAGTTTTTAAAATATAAAATTAAAAAAAACTCGTTATTTAAAATAAATTTGTAATTTACAAATATTTTCGCCTATTATTCATCAAAATTAAAAACTGTCTAACTTCGATGAAGTGACTTAATGAATTATAAATACTACGAATTTTCAAAAAGCACGACATTTTTTTGCTCTTTCAACACTTCGATAAAAGCACAATATAAAAATCTCCCGTAAAAATATTACCCGAAAATTTACACAATATATTTTCGATTCTTAAAAATTTTAACACTATATTTAAAAAACTTATCCCAAACAATATAACCACTAATTTTTTCTTTGAACAATTTTTTTTAAAGCTTTAAATTTTAGTTGTAACAAAGTCGCGTAAAAATTACCCAAATCAAAAACCACATAATCCATATTTCTCCTTACCAACTCATCCAAGGCCCAAACTAAATCCTATCAAAGTATTTTAATGCAATGAACCCAATAAAGAATACAGAATCCGTTGAACAAAAAAAATGGGCATTTTTTCGATGTTTACAAATCGATATTTCAATTTCGATATATGAATTTTTTAGCTTAAAACGGGCCAAAATATTGATGAATTATATACTGGGAGATGTATTTTAATCTGAGGAATCGATTGAGACTAGGTAGAACACTCAGTTTTTCGTTTTTAAAAAGATATTTAGAAAAAACGGATTTTTAGAATCCAACTTTGTCGAAAATCTATTTTTACAGAAAAATGATTTTTCTGACGCTCTAGAGCTGCAAACTACATCTTATCAGATGTATTTTGATGCAAGGAATCCGTTGGAATTTACAGAATTAAAAAACTCGGCCGCGTTCTCAAGATATTTGCATTTTTAGGTTTCGCTCTAACGAAAAAAATGGGCATTTTTTCGATGTTTTCAAATCGATATTTCAATTTCGATATATGAATTTTTTAGCTTAAAACGGGCCAAAATATTGATGAATTATATACTGGGAGATGTATTTTAATCTGAGGAATCGATTGAGACTAGGTAGAACACTCAATTTTTCGTTTTCAAAAAGATATCTAAGAAAAACGGATTTTTAGAATCCAACTTGGTCGAAAATCTATTTTTACAGAAAAATGATTTTTCTGACGCTCTAGAGCTGCAAACTACATCTTATCAGATGTATTTTGATGCAAGGAATCCGTTGGAATTTACAGAATTAAAAAATTCGGCCGCGTTCTCAAAATATTTGCATTTTTAGGTTTCGCTCTAACGAAAAAAATGGGCATTTTTTCGATGTTTACAAATCGATATTTCAATTTCGATATATGAATTTTTTAGCTTAAAACGGGCCAAAATATTGATGAATTATATACTGGGAGATGTATTTTAATCTGAGGAATCGATTGAGACTAGGTAGAACACTCAATTTTTCGTTTTCAAAAAGATATCTAAGAAAAACGGATTTTTAGAATCCAACTTTGTCGAAAATCTATTTTTACAGAAAAATGATTTTTCTGACGCTCTAGAGCTGCAAACTACATCTTATCAGATGTATTTTGATGCAAGGAATCCGTTGGAATTTACAGAATTAAAAAACTCGGCCGCGTTCTCAAGATATTTGCATTTTTAGGTTTCGCTCTAACGAAAAAAATGGGCATTTTTTCGATGTTTTCAAATCGATATTTCAATTTCGATATATGAATTTTTTAGCTTAAAACGGGCCAAAATATTGATGAATTATATACTGGGAGATGTATTTTAATCTGAGGAATCGATTGAGACTAGGTAGAACACTTAATTTTTCGTTTTCAAAAAGATATCTAAGAAAAACGGATTTTTAGAATCCAACTTTGTCGAAAATCTATTTTTACAGAAAAATGATTTTTCTGACGCTCTAGAGCTGCAAACTACATCTTATCAGATGTATTTTGATGCAAGGAATCCGTTGGAATTTACAGAATTAAAAAATTCGGCCGCGTTCTCAAAATATTTGCATTTTTAGGTTTCGCTCTAACGAAAAAAATGGGCATTTTTTCGATGTTTACAAATCGATATTTCAATTTCGATATATGAATTTTTTAGCTTAAAACGGGCCAAAATATTGATGAATTATATACTGGGAGATGTATTTTAATCTGAGGAATCGATTGAGACTAGGTAGAACACTCAATTTTTCGTTTTCAAAAAGATATCTAAGAAAAACGGATTTTTAGAATCCAACTTTGTCGAAAATCTATTTTTACAGAAAAATGATTTTTCTGACGCTCTAGAGCTGCAAACTACATCTTATCAGATGTATTTTGATGCAAGGAATCCGTTGGAATTTACAGAATTAAAAAACTCGGCCGCGTTCTCAAGATATTTGCATTTTTAGGTTTCGCTCTAACGAAAAAAATGGGCATTTTTTCGATGTTTTCAAATCGATATTTCAATTTCGATATATGAATTTTTTAGCTTAAAACGGGCCAAAATATTGATGAATTATATACTGGGAGATGTATTTTAATCTGAGGAATCGATTGAGACTAGGTAGAACACTCAATTTTTCGTTTTCAAAAAGATATCTAAGAAAAACGGATTTTTAGAATCCAACTTGGTCGAAAATCTATTTTTACAGAAAAATGATTTTTCTGACGCTCTAGAGCTGCAAACTACATCTTATCAGATGTATTTTGATGCAAGGAATCCGTTGGAATTTACAGAATTAAAAAATTCGGCCGCGTTCTCAAAATATTTGCATTTTTAGGTTTCGCTCTAACGAAAAAAATGGGCATTTTTTCGATGTTTACAAATCGATATTTCAATTTCGATATATGAATTTTTTAGCTTAAAACGGGCCAAAATATTGATGAATTATATACTGGGAGATGTATTTTAATCTGAGGAATCGATTGAGACTAGGTAGAACACTCAATTTTTCGTTTTCAAAAAGATATCTAAGAAAAACGGATTTTTAGAATCCAACTTTGTCGAAAATCTATTTTTACAGAAAAATGATTTTTCTGACGCTCTAGAGCTGCAAACTACATCTTATCAGATGTATTTTGATGCAAGGAATCCGTTGGAATTTACAGAATTAAAAAACTCGGCCGCGTTCTCAAGATATTTGCATTTTTAGGTTTCGCTCTAACGAAAAAAATGGGCATTTTTTCGATGTTTTCAAATCGATATTTCAATTTCGATATATGAATTTTTTAGCTTAAAACGGGCCAAAATATTGATGAATTATATACTGGGAGATGTATTTTAATCTGAGGAATCGATTGAGACTAGGTAGAACACTTAATTTTTCGTTTTCAAAAAGATATCTAAGAAAAACGGATTTTTAGAATCCAACTTTGTCGAAAATCTATTTTTACAGAAAAATGATTTTTCTGACGCTCTAGAGCTGCAAACTACATCTTATCAGATGTATTTTGATGCAAGGAATCCGTTGGAATTTACAGAATTAAAAAATTCGGCCGCGTTCTCAAAATATTTGCATTTTTAGGTTTCGCTCTAACGAAAAAAATGGGCATTTTTTCGATGTTTACAAATCGATATTTCAATTTCGATATATGAATTTTTTAGCTTAAAACGGGCCAAAATATTGATGAATTATATACTGGGAGATGTATTTTAATCTGAGGAATCGATTGAGACTAGGTAGAACACTTAATTTTTCGTTTTCAAAAAGATATCTAAGAAAAACGGATTTTTAGAATCCAACTTTGTCGAAAATCTATTTTTACAGAAAAATGATTTTTCTGACGCTCTAGAGCTGCAAACTACATCTTATCAGATGTATTTTGATGCAAGGAATCCGTTGGAATTTACAGAATTAAAAAATTCGGCCGCGTTCTCAAAATATTTGCATTTTTAGGTTTCGCTCTAACGAAAAAAATGGGCATTTTTTCGATGTTTACAAATCGATATTTCAATTTCGATATATGAATTTTTTAGCTTAAAACGGGCCAAAATATTGATGAATTATATACTGGGAGATGTATTTTAATCTGAGGAATCGATTGAGACTAGGTAGAACACTCAATTTTTCGTTTTCAAAAAGATATCTAAGAAAAACGGATTTTTAGAATCCAACTTTGTCGAAAATCTATTTTTACAGAAAAATGATTTTTCTGACGCTCTAGAGCTGCAAACTACATCTTATCAGATGTATTTTGATGCAAGGAATCCGTTGGAATTTACAGAATTAAAAAACTCGGCCGCGTTCTCAAGATATTTGCATTTTTAGGTTTCGCTCTAACGAAAAAAATGGGCATTTTTTCGATGTTTTCAAATCGATATTTCAATTTCGATATATGAATTTTTTAGCTTAAAACGGGCCAAAATATTGATGAATTATATACTGGGAGATGTATTTTAATCTGAGGAATCGATTGAGACTAGGTAGAACACTTAATTTTTCGTTTTCAAAAAGATATCTAAGAAAAACGGATTTTTAGAATCCAACTTTGTCGAAAATCTATTTTTACAGAAAAATGATTTTTCTGACGCTCTAGAGCTGCAAACTACATCTTATCAGATGTATTTTGATGCAAGGAATCCGTTGGAATTTACAGAATTAAAAAATTCGGCCGCGTTCTCAAAATATTTGCATTTTTAGGTTTCGCTCTAACGAAAAAAATGGGCATTTTTTCGATGTTTACAAATCGATATTTCAATTTCGATATATGAATTTTTTAGCTTAAAACGGGCCAAAATATTGATGAATTATATACTGGGAGATGTATTTTAATCTGAGGAATCGATTGAGACTAGGTAGAACACTCAATTTTTCGTTTTCAAAAAGATATCTAAGAAAAACGGATTTTTAGAATCCAACTTTGTCGAAAATCTATTTTTACAGAAAAATGATTTTTCTGACGCTCTAGAGCTGCAAACTACATCTTATCAGATGTATTTTGATGCAAGGAATCCGTTGGAATTTACAGAATTAAAAAATTCGGCCGCGTTCTCAAGATATTTGCATTTTTAGGTTTCGCTCTAACGAAAAAAATGGGCATTTTTTCGATGTTTTCAAATCGATATTTCAATTTCGATATATGAATTTTTTAGCTTAAAACGGGCCAAAATATTGATGAATTATATACTGGGAGATGTATTTTAATCTGAGGAATCGATTGAGACTAGGTAGAACACTCAATTTTTCGTTTTCAAAAAGATATCTAAGAAAAACGGATTTTTAGAATCCAACTTTGTCGAAAATCTATTTTTACAGAAAAATGATTTTTCTGACGCTCTAGAGCTGCAAACTACATCTTATCAGATGTATTTTGATGCAAGGAATCCGTTGGAATTTACAGAATTAAAAAATTCGGCCGCGTTCTCAAAATATTTGCATTTTTAGGTTTCGCTCTAACGAAAAAAATGGGCATTTTTTCGATGTTTACAAATCGATATTTCAATTTCGATATATGAATTTTTTAGCTTAAAACGGGCCAAAATATTGATGAATTATATACTGGGAGATGTATTTTAATCTGAGGAATCGATTGAGACTAGGTAGAACACTCAATTTTTCGTTTTCAAAAAGATATCTAAGAAAAACGGATTTTTAGAATCCAACTTTGTCGAAAATCTATTTTTACAGAAAAATGATTTTTCTGACGCTCTAGAGCTGCAAACTACATCTTATCAGATGTATTTTGATGCAAGGAATCCGTTGGAATTTACAGAATTAAAAAACTCGGCCGCGTTCTCAAGATATTTGCATTTTTAGGTTTCGCTCTAACGAAAAAAATGGGCATTTTTTCGATGTTTACAGATCGATATTTCAATTTCGATATATGAATTTTTTAGTTTAAAACGGGCCAAAATATTGACAACTATTATACTGGGAGTTGTATTTCTATCTGAGGAGTCGATCTAGACTATAATAGATCAGTCGAAATTTGCTGTGATGAACGTAATTCTGACTAATAATTGAATCGTGATATCTTAACTTGAAATTCTACAATTGTATGATTCTGGTTTTTTTTTTTTTGGAATTGGTGGAAAATAATGAGAAATTTTGGACTCCTTAATTTTTTTTTTTCATTTAAAATGATAATCGTTTTTTTTGGGTTACGTGAAAATAGTTATTTCGAATCGGATTTTGGACTCCTTTTGATGAAACCTTCGCATTTCCTCTGTTCGTGGGCTCTATGGCTTTCCATTCTTTCATGTGGAAGTAATTATTTTGAATTATTGGGAAACAAAATCAATGCAACCTGTTTATTGTTTATTAGTGAAATTAATGTCGAGGGAGCCGAGAGAAGTGCGGGCACGTGTTTCGTCGTGAAGTACGTCTTGATCACGTGATTACTCGGAATGAAATTTCGTATCCAATGACGATTTCCTTGTTTAATAATATATATAACTTTTCTCTGAACTTCCGTTTAGCGAAATAAGCCTTTAGATAGTCTTGTTCAAACGTATTCCCATTTGTTGTATGATTACTTTTATTAACAGTACTACCAATTTATTCTGCTAATTTTTAAATGTGATCTCGATCGTTTCCTCTGGTTTCGAAACATACTGTATATTTGTCTCTAGAAGACCCCTCTTTTTTGCATTTGCAATTTCGTCAAATCGTTTTTTTTTCTTCTTTAATGGACAAGAGTTTTCTAAGGAATATCACATTGTTAGAATTCCAATAATTAAAAAACGGCGAATTTTTTTCTTTTTTATTATCTAAAAAACTTATCTGTTTAAATATTTTAAAAATTCTTAAAAAAAATACTATCGTTAGTTTATTCTGAGAGATCGGTAAGATCGGTCAAGTTTACTTTTCGATCCTGTTTCCCTCTGTTTATCCTGTATATTAATAATATAATTCCATTGATCATCTTTTCCTTTTATACTTGGACAAACATAGCTTCCGGTTTCGGATCTAGCTTTGTGATTAAATTTCAAACCGCCGGGCCGTGAAAACCAAAAATTTAAATGATCCCACACTAATTAGACGCCGGTTTAGTTCAAGTCTGGATTATGAGCCTACGTTACCTTTTTCATTGCATGCATTTTATATATCTTGTTGCCGACAAAGATAAATGACTGCACATGTAAAAAATCGTAATTGCAATGTATTCGTTATTCTCGAATTCTGAATCCAAAATTGAGGATATCGGAGTTTGGAATGAAACCGCCAGGGACCGCAGAATGGGCGGGGGCATTCTACTTTTTTAATTATCGAGGAATCGGTTCGTCTTGAATGTTGGAAAAGGAAAACCGGAAAAGAATAGATTGCATAGCGATTCGCAATTTCGTTTCGCGTTTTAACATTTCCCTTTGATTTCCCGGATGCCGTCTTGTCCTTTTGTTATCTTTTGCCCCGAGAGAATTTATGACACTCGAAAAGATTTTTGTCGACGTCCTTCGTCTTTTCCCCGTTTCGCTCACCCTCGCACTCGTAAAATTAATAACGAAAAATGCGCGGAATTTAACGATGCTTCTTTTTCTTTTTTAAAAGCATCACTTTCGTTTAATATATGAAAAAATACATATTTTCTATACTATCAGACTATCAGACTGTTTTTTGAAAATTTAACCCCTCGACTCGAGTTCTCGAGTGCAGGATTGAACTTGTTTCGTAGCTGAACGCCGCGCCGCCCTGTTTGGCATACCATCCTGTAATCGAAATCTATAGGAATCTAAATTAGGAATAAAAGAAAAATTTTAATCCGTTGCTGAAATTTTTGATCCGTTCGGCACAAGATCGAATCCGTTTAATTTTCTGTCGGCAGGTTCCAAGTGATAAGAACGAGTCGATCCTTAAATCTTGGCGCGTCAAAAAAATTGATTTCAACTCATGAAATTTACAACGGGATCGAAAAAGAAGAACAATTGTGATTCGCACATTTTGCAAAATCGAAGTTTAAAGAGCTCTCGCCGTCGCCTTTTAAGCTTCCTTTACTCAAGTGACTGAATCAGCTGCGACAGCGATTCTGTATTTCTTTTTGATTTCGTTCGAGTAATACTTTTTCCACTTTTTTCACGCTGGTAAATCTTTACGAGTGTCGCGCTAGCCACTCCGATTTTTTTATATAAAAAGAACGTTCGTTTAAAATCTTCTTTTTTAATTTTTCGCCAGCTAAAGAATTTCGATAACTCGCATCTTCTCTTTAAAGTATGCAAGTTCTATTTCAAGAAAAAGGAAAGGCGGCCAAGGAAAAATACGGCATCTGCTGTTTTTCTTTCATTTTATATTTTATTTATTTACTTTTTTTTCTTTGTTTATGTCAAATTGAAATAAAACCACCGAGGCGATGCATTCTGTTTTTGATTTGTTAGGAAAGTTTGTCAAATTGTAAATATATTTCTAATTGGATGTCACAGCGGGTTATCTATTAAGGCTTTACTGCTTATTGTTTCTTCTCGTATCCTTTATCGCTTTTTATTTTATCAACTGTTTAACTGAAATCTTTAAAAATACATTCACTTTTCCCTCCCCCCTTCATTTTTTTTACATTTACTCAATAAAAATTGTTTTGAATAAAATGTCTGGATTTCTATCCAGCATTTTACCTAAACAGGTTTTAATACCTAGTCGTTTTAAAAAATAAAATTTAAAATTTAGCACAAAGACTTTAAAAGAAACAAATTATAGTTACCATACATAACAAAGTCTCTCTTTGTATTGGAAAAAAAAAACCGGGAGGATTTAGTGTTAAAGAAACTTTGGGCTTGATGCGGTAACTATCTCATCAATTTTTGTTTTCTTATTTCAGGTTAGTTTCAGGGGAAAAAAAAAAATGAAATGGATATAAAGGAATGGCCATGATCGTAACCGTCACAGAAACTCCTCCGACGAATACAAGTTTAGAAAGTTGCGAACAAAGATATCGCACTTATCACCTTCCACCCGGAGGTAACAAATAAAATTACTCTTTTTTCCCCCATTACTAAATTGTGTTTCTATAAATAGCTTTTAAAAAATTAAAGGTCTCTTTCCTTAAAAATATAGATCCGACTAACCGAACGATTTGTCTCCATTTTTAGATTATTTAAATTTCATCAAAATTTCAGCCTCGCACATTCTTAATCGACAAATATATGCCTTTTGCAATGCTAATTTTACCGGATTCCAACAAAGAAAAATCCCGGACTTTCAAATTTACGGCGTAATAAATAATTAAGAGGGGGAGGAGATGTTTAAAAAAGAAACGGGATTTCACGTACTTATTTAAAATAAAATAAAAATCCTACTTTCTTTTTTTCATAATAACGAGATTTCTTTTAGCGGCCTTTATTATTTTGTCACGTGCTTCATTAAAAAATGAAAAAGGCCTAAAAAGATCCTTCCATAATAAGTGTTTATTTACTAATGAAAAGTTTTACCGGATGATTTTTCGCAAACGAAACGAACTTTAACATAAAAAAAATACATTACTTGTGAGTAACGTTGCGATTAGTTCTTAATATTTGAACTTTGTCTGCTACACGTGATAACGGCCCTTTTTTAATGCTGAAATAATAGCTAGGCGCAGTTAAAGATAGATATATCATGGACAAAAAAAGATGAAGAAATTTTGTTTGTAATTTTTTTCCCAGAAATCTACTGCAACTGGACGTGGGACTCAGTACTGTGTTGGCCTCCAACAAAAGCGGCAACCATCGCCACTCAGAGATGTCCCAAAGATAGAGGAGTAGATCCGACAAGTGAGTAGCCGCTATACGGAAAAACAAAATTTAGGGTTTCGGATACCGTTCCGTTAGGGCCCCTTCAGAGTCTGATCCATCAGCTTCAGTTCTGATTCATTTTCAAACTTTAACCTCGTTTCTTTATAAATTTTTTGCTTTAAACTCGTACTTAAGAAAATCATTTATTTAGAATCCTAATTTATTTATTTTATTTATTTATTTATTTATTTCAGTTTTAAAAAAAGACACTCGACCGTAATTAGGTCGATATTTCTTTTCAAGGGTTTTTCATTTTCATCTATTTTTCTAATTTTTTTGCTAATTAGTAAAATGGCGTTCTTCGAAAATTTACATAAAAGTAATTTTAATTAAAAATGCTCGAAAGTTCATTCGAGCAGAAATTAAAATCATTTTGATTTGTTTTACTTTTTCAAAAATTGAAAAAAAAAGTTAATCGTGAGTGGGTTATTATTATTGGTTTCGTCCGCAATAGATTTTTTTTTTCTCGTCGTAAAATAAAAAGGAGGAAAGTGAATGAGAAAAGTGATGCTCTCTTAAATATGATCTGTTTTTTAAGGCAAATTTATTTACATTCCTCTCGATCGATTCGCAGATTTTCAAACGTTCGAAAAAATGAAAAAGAAGAAAGTAAGAAGATTCGACTTTTCGAAATCCCTCTAATTTGCATTCTTACGAGGAATATTTGCCTTTGCTCTCGACGAAAGAATGAGAAAAAAATATCGAAATTCGAGAAAGTTAAACGATTTCGATTGCCTAATAACCGAAAAATCGACAAGCTTTTGTTTATCCAAATTTTCATCTTGTTACGACTTTTTCATTCGGGATTAGGATCCGATATTTTTTCCTCGGTTTAAACCGTATCCTGCCTAATTTAGATTCGAACGTGTCTCCATCGGAGCAGCTAATCCGAATTTGGGACCGAAAAATCTGTCCGTTATCGAGAACACCCGTGCAACTATACGACGAATTATTGTCACGGTTTATAGGATACTTGTTTATTCGTGGAAAACTCTAATATCGAGTGACGAAGTGATCATTTCTTTATTGACGTTGCGCTTCAACCGTGTTTTCCCGTAATAATTAAAAAAGACGAAGACAATCTCTTGTTACGTCATATTTTGTCATTTTAATAAACGGCCTGCTGACTATGAAATATAAACATAAACAATGATGCTGAATAAAGGAGCATTCGTCTTCGTTTTATCGGATTTAACTTGGTAAGATGAATGTTCACCTGTATTTGGCCAATCTCGACTAAATAAAGCATAAAATCAAGTAAAATACGTTACGCCTCCTCTTTTATAATATATCACTTTCTTTTGGAAGGGTCCGAGTTTTGATTTCACACAATACTTGTTATCGATATAATAATGCTTCGGTAAAATAATTCTGAAAAACCGTCCCGATTAAATTTGGAGCTAGGCGATAATAAATCTTGTGTCTATCGTTAGGATAATCACGACAACAGGCAAACCGACTTTCCTTTTATTTTCCTTAGTTTCTCATTAGTTTCGCGTCGATACAGGAAATGGAATTTCCTTCGAGGCAGACATACCGGAAAATTAGGCCTAGTTCTTTGCTATGAATTCCTACTTTTCTAATTACGCTATCATCGTTTGCTTAAAGGCATTCGTGATATGAAAGTACAAAATTCGCCGTTTTTTTTTTAAAAGAAAAAGAGAGAAAAGGCTTATTTCAAAAACGGTAAAGACGACGTCTTATTCTAGAGATAAACATCCGTTCTGTTTAATTTTGAATAAGAAGAGGTTATCTTTTTAGCTGCAAAGCTCCCCGGTAGCCTTTTCTTTTTTTTTTTTTTTCAAACTCGACTCGTGTTATTCCCGGTAAATAAACCAAAAGTCATTTACAGTTCCCAAAGATTTATATTTACAAGTTGAAATTGGACTTGGTTTTACTAATTACTATAGGGCACCATGGCTTTATAAATAGAGTACTAATGTCAGAATTTATAAACGAAAATAGTACGTAAGCCCGAGACGAAAACATATTTGATTAATTTCAGAATTGGTGTACAAAAGGTGTTCGATCGATGGGCGTTGGGAAGGAAGAAAAGAAGGAGATTATAGCAGCCCTCAGGGATGGACCAATTACACGACGTGTTTCACTCCGGAAACTTGGGAACTTTTTCAAAAATTATATTCCGGATCCGAAGAAAATGCTATTATTAAACTTCGAATAGCGGAGAAAACGAGGACTTTAGAAATGGTCGGATTTTCCGTTTCACTAGCTGCCTTACTCATATCCCTGGCCATTTTTTTCAAGTTTAGGTAATCTCCTTTGACTTTTAAGTTCAATTTTTAATCTCGGACCTGTTTAATCTGGGATCTTGGATTTCTTTTGTCAGGAGCTTAAGAAACAATCGCACAAAGATTCACAGGAACTTGTTCATAGCAATGGTAGTTCAAGTGGTCATCAGGCTGACCTTATACATCGATCAATTTATTATTCGTGCCAACGTAGGTAATACGGAGCTCCGTCAAGGGATAGATAATACGGTACGTCATCTTCGGCATGCTACTTTTCAATTTTTTCTTTCGTGCTATCGGATCCAAACAAAAATTTATCGAAGGAGATAAAATAAAATAACGTAGGATGTTTTTATCCTACATTTTATTGCAATTAAATTTCACGATTAATTCGCGAAAACAATTACGCTTTTACTGCTGCATCCCTAGCCGAACGCTACTTCATGCCGATGCCATTTATTCAAAGGTTAAAAAAAAAAATTGTACCTTCCAGGTTTTTAACTCCACACCGTCATAGAACGTTCAATATAAAATAACACCGTGGTGTTTTAAAAAAAACCTTTCGGTAATCTGATTTTTCGAAGGATCGTTTAAATCCCAATAAAATGTTTCCGACTTTTTTTGATGAGCAAACAACGGGCACGTTTCGTTTCGTCTCGTCTCAATCCGAAAAATACAAAATTTACTCTTCTATTAATGTGATTCCTTTAATAAAGCGCTTTTTAAAATTTACGGGGAAAAAGATGAAAGTTCTTCCTTATCCGGCGAGAGGAGAGGATTTAAACCCATAAGGGATGACGTAAAACTATCTTGGGAATAAACCGTTAGCATGAAAGTTAATAGCGATGTTCGGCGTCTGGATTACTCGTGTGCGAATCGTTAAGCAAAACAAAATCGAAATTATATAAATCCTGTATCTGAGGAGAAATATAAAGTTTTTAGTGACGCCTACGCCCCAATATCGCTTACATTCCGACTTTGAGCGGAATCGTTTTTCTCTGTCGCTTTAAACTTTCATTAACCGTGTCTATTCGCAAAGGTGCAGATTACGAGGAATCTAATTTGCGGTCAGGTTTCGTGATTAGATGGTTTCCGAAACCTTTCGAAATTCACTAAAATATAAAATAGGCATCTTTTTAACCTTTTAACTTGCCTGCCCCATCCTATCGTTTTTAATTTCGAAAACTTTCGGTTTTAATAGTAAAAGATATCTGCAGTCCTTCCATGTCCTTATGAGCCGTATGTGCGAGTGGCTTGGAGTAGAACCAGCGATGAGCGTTACGGTTTACACGATATCTTTTATTTAAACCTAACGTTTTTTTGATTTCGAAATTTCGAGCCCACGTCCCATTTGCAGCACTCTCGTTTCTGGATAGATCAATAACGATAAAAAACTTTAAAGCCTATACCGCATTGTTTGATTTTTTTCTTACGCACTCTGTAATAAAATCATCCTGCTAAGTCTGATTTTCGTTCGATCCTTACTTCATCGAATTTAAGAGCTTTAGTAACTGTGCTTCCTTCGTTTCGGATATTCGTAGTATCCTTCTATCAGCTTTCATAAAATAATGAAATGGTGAATAAAAGCAAGCAACAATACAAGCAAGGACGAGTGTTTCTTATTCGAGTTCCTCGGCCAGATGAAAAAGAAAAGGGAAAATGAGGATCCCAGAAAGTGATGAAAAGAATTTTTTTTTTTTCGGCTTGGCCGAAACTTTGTCGACGAATTTTTATTTACGAAGGCGTGGCGTGAACTCGCTTTCACCCTAAAGTCGCGGGAAAAATCATGAGAGAGGCCCGTTTGCCGTTAGCTTGTTTCACACGTTATTTCTACGTTCACCTTGTAAATCGAATTTTATTTCATCCTTTCAATATTTATTTTTTAAAATCTTGATACGGTTTATTCTTGTTCACAGCCGATGTTATGCGAAGCGTCTTACATTTTATTAGAATATGCCAGAACCGCCATGTTTATGTGGATGTTCGTCGAAGGTCTTTATCTCCACAACATGATCACCGGTAAATGGCGAATTCTCTTTTTCGTTTTGGTCTTCTCTCTAACGACTCTTAATATTCCAGTCACGGTGTTTCACCACGAGCAAAGCTACTACGCTTTATATTCGGTGGTAGGATGGGGAGCTCCGGTTCTGATGACGGCAACTTGGGCCTACATCACGGCCAGATATTACACGTCTTCAAAGTGTTGGTGGGGTTACAATCTCACGTCTTATTTTTGGATATTAGAAGGTCCTCGCCTCGGCGTGGTCGTGGTAACTATTTCATCCCTTTGATTTTGCAATCATCAATTTTTTCCCTTTGGATAGAGGCAATAAATCAAATGTTATGAGAAATAGCGAGTGAGGGACACGCTTTTAAAATATTTTAAAAGTTATCCGTTTCAGGAAAAGCCATCGTCAACCTCCCCCCGGGCAAGCGAGACTTTAAAATTGACTTTTTTCTTTTTTATAGTTGAACTTTTTGTTTTTGCTCAACATAATCAGAGTATTAGTCGTAAAACTGCGACAAAGCCACACGAGCGAAGTGGAACAAGTAAAGTGAGTAGAAAAATCAAAGAAAAAATATCGACCCGAATCGATGGAAAATTGACTTTTTCTTGTTAGGAAAGCAGTCCGAGCCGCAGTGGTGCTGGTGCCTCTGCTAGGAATAACAAACATTGTCAGCATGAGTAAGACGCCTTTAGAAAAAACCGTCTGGGAGTTTGCCTTGTGGTCTTATGGAACGCACTTCCTGACATCGTTTCAGGGATTTTTCATAGCCTTTTTATATTGTTTTCTCAACGGAGAGGTATGCTGCCGGCAATTCTACTCTTTTCATTCTTTTTATTTCCCGAACGTCCTAATGCGGTCGTGTAAAATTAAAACAGGTGAGAACAGCAGTAATGAAAAGTATATCCGTTCACTTCTCCCAAATTCAAGTGAGAAGAGCTTCTTTTTTCTCCGGAATATACGAAGTAGGGCAAAATCAAGCTAACCACGAATCCGAAATGACTCAGGGCTCCGTCCGGGAAGGACAGCAACGACAGCGGTTTCTCAGGCGGCAGAGAAGTCAAAAGAAAGTGTCCAAGTTTCCTTGGATCAGGTAACTTGACAATTTTTCCTCCGTACCACGCTTTACGATTTTGCCTGTCGTGCTCGCATAATGTTTTTTCAATTTATTTCAGTTTGTGCTGCAGGGAAAACCAATTCAAACCTCCCGACATTCCGGTTACCGAGTAAGCTAACAACATTTTCTTATAGGGTTTTTCTTTGACTCGAAGTTTTTCAAACAAATGAGATAGTTTTTTTTCTTATCTTTCAGAACAAGAGTTTGACCCCAACCTTATATTTTGGCGGTGTCGATAAACGATTCCGCGACTGCAAACGTCTCATCCCGAAATTCTTTGACCACGTGAAAGACTATAAGGAATATATTTTATTATAATTATTTACTGTTTGTAACCGATATACAATTAAAAGTTGTTTTAATTTTTTATCAAGCTTACTATTTTTATTATTCTTTCTTTCGCGATTAAAATAAGTATTTAGATTAAATGTCAGATGTATCGTCGAAGAATTAAGAATTAATTATATCGAGTGAAAATGATTAGGATTTTAGCGGGTTGAAAAAATAATGCCTTATTGAAGAGAACGTAAAACCGAAAGCGGTTGTAAAGATAATTTTCAGTCGTGGAAGTATTAAAATAAAGAACTGAACGACACATTTTTTAATTGGCTCGTTAAGGAAACTCGTTAAAGACAATAATATTCCTGTTGGAAAGATGAGAACTTCTGATTTATTTCATCGAGATTTAATCAGGTGGACGTTGCCTCACGGGCTGTATTAATTGATATTTTCCTAACTCAGTGGGTAAAAGGCCGGTTTTACCCACGCTGACATTTTTTTAAAACGGTTTTTTCGTTAGAAAAAATATCTTACTATACAAGAAATGCAAAAGACTTGCCCGTCTCGACCTTTTTAAGGCCCGGTCTCAACGGGCAATTTGTCTTTTGCTTCACTTGTAAAGTAATATACTATTTCCACACTTGGCCAGATAAATTGTTTGAGTCGAGTGCTTTTTCATTTTTGGAAAAAGATAATTGTTAAGGGTGTCCTTTATCGTGAAGAAACGGAGGAAAAAAATGTACAGTAACCGGTAGCATGGAATCGGGTCACCGGTATTGTTCTTAAAGGTCACTGCCAAGTTCGCAAAGAAGTCCGATTTACATAAAGTCATCGCGGTTCGCCAACGATATCGAGGTAAGTCTCTCTTAGAATTGTGCCTGCATTTAGTTAAAAATCTTTTCTTAAAAGAACTGGCCGACGCGATTTTCGGGATTCGAAAATGAAACCGACGTTTGTTTTGCTCGCCCTGGTCCTGATCGAATCGAGAATTCCGGCGAGAAGCGAACGACGACATCTTAGATTTAAAAGGAGCGTTACCGCCGTCAGACAACAGGAATACGGTAAATATTAAATAAGAGAAAGGAATAAGTGTTTTCTTACGTTTGAAACCTATTGAATTGACGGACATTTAATTTTTGTAGAATCCGATTTTTGGAACGAAAAGGCTCAAAAAATATTAAAAAAACACGTAGAGTTTTCAGTCAACTTAAACGTTGCAAAAAACGTCATTTTATTTCTCGGGGACGGAATGTCCATCCCGACTTTGACTGCAGCCAGGATATATAGAGGCCAAATAAACGGAGAAAGAGGCGAGGACAGTTTTTTCGATTTTGAAAACTTCCCGTTTACGGGATTATCTAAGGTGAGTAGAGTATAACAGGAGAAGCTTTCGCAAAGATCGGACGACCATGAAAACGGGTAAATTTTCCATTTTGCCTTTCAAGACTTACTGCGCCGACACCCAGGTAGCTGATTCGGCTTGCAGTGCCACGGCTTACTTGGGAGGAGTCAAAGCCAACGAAGGGACGATCGGGGTAAATCCAGCGGTAGGAAGAACCGATTGCGAAGCCGCGAAAAACGAATCCAACCGAGTACTGTCGATAACGCGATGGGCGCAAGATGCAGGTGAGGAAATAACAAAAAAGATCCCGCTTTTCATAGCCGACGGATCTTTTCATACCTGTTTTCGCAGGGAAGAAAACGGGATTCGTGACGACGACGAGAGTGACTCACGCGTCTCCGGCCGGAATATACGCTCACGTGGCCGAAAGAGGATGGGAGGACGACGTCTCGGTCTTAGGAGACGGCCTCAACAGCACGGAATGTCCAGACATAGCGCATCAATTAATTTTCGGAACGACGGGAAGAAATCTAAACGTAAACCGCTGCCCAGTGGCACTTAATATCCAAGTTCGTTTTTCCATAAAATATTATTGTTTTCGATTCTTTACAGGTAATAATGGGAGGCGGTAGGAGATGGTTTTATCCCGAGGAACATAAAGACTTGAAAGGCATAAAAGGTAGAAGAAAAGACGGTTTAAATTTGATCGACGAATGGAAGAAAGACAAAGCGAACAGAAACGGAAGTTACTCTTACGTGACCAACAGGAGGGAGCTTTTGCATTTGGAAAAACCTTCGGATTTCCTCTTGGGACTCTTTTCTCCCAACCATATGGACTACCATTTAGAAGCGCTAGCCGAAGATCCTACTTTAGAAGAAATGACCGTGGAAGCTATAAAGCACCTCCGATCGTCTCCTAACGGGTATTTCTTATTCGTCGAAGGAGGAAGAATCGATCACGGGCACCACGATAACATGGTAGCCTTCGTTTTTTCCTAGAATCGAAAAATGCGTGCTTTCGGCTTTTCAAATATGGATTCGGTTTTCAGGCGAAAAAAGCTTTGGACGAAACCGTGGAACTGGCGAAAGCGATATCGGCCGCAGTGAACTTGACCGATGAAAAGGACACCCTGATCGTAGTCACGTCAGATCACTCCCACGTCATGTCTCTCAACGGATACGCGAGAAGAGGAAGTCCCATCCTAGGTAAGCCGCCCTGGTTCTTATAAAGGACGTTTCGTTTTCAGGGAAAACCTTTTATAGGTTTAACGGTTTTATAGGTTTCGCAGGAGAAGGACTCGACGGTTTGCCGTATTCCACTTTGAGTTACGCCAACGGTCCGGGTTACACCCGACCGGATGACGAAGGAAGAAGACAAGATATCAGGAAATCCGATACGAGTAAAATCAAATTATTCGAGCGGTCGTCTCGGAAGCCTTTATATAGCTGACGTGATCGATTTAATATTTTTAGGAAACAACTGGTTTAAATTTCCTAGCATGGTTCCGTTAGTATCAGAGACGCATGGAGGAGACGACGTTGCCGTTTTTGCCAAAGGTCCTTGGTCTCATTTGTTTACGGGATCTTTCGAACAGAATTTCATTCCTCACGCTATGGGGTAAGAGCAACGCGATGACAAAAAAAATAAGAACGCTGCCACAACTTTTACCTTAAAAATATTAATCGTCACACGGTCAAGGCCCCCATCTCCGACCCGATTTATATTGTTCGGAACCGTGTAACTAGGTCATGGTGGACTTGATACATTATTATTATTATTATTTCATTTTTTTTAATATTGCAGATTTGCTGCTTGCTTAGGCAAAGGACTTACGGTTTGTCACTACACCAAAGAAGGGCCTATCAAATAGTTTTTTTAAATTAATCAAGTTGATTAAGTAGATCTTTCTGACATCTAATTTATTTATTATTGTACTAATCACAATATATATGTATATTTATACAACAAAGAATACTTTTTACAGTCGAGGATGTTACGCTCTCAAGTTACCCGGTGAACATAAGATGATATGAGCAAAACGCAAGATGAATTGTTTCTTGTTTCTTTGTTTCCAATCAAAGACGTATGAACTAAAAGGTATATGAGAACAGTCTAAAATATTGTCGTTACCAACAATTTATTTCCTATATGTGGCTGAGAGATTTTCTTGCTTTAAAGCCGACTTGATATCACGTCGTCAACCTCTGGCAGTTCAATTTTAAATTTTGCCTGACAACCATGCTCGTAGCATTATCTTTATCCATCGAGTTGCTTGATCATAAAAGATAAGATTTCAATCATTTTTTTTTCAAATGCTGCATTTAATAAAAACCGATCACAGACGTGGTTTCGTAACAAAATAATTAGAACCCCAGGTTCGTGCTTTAGCGTCTAGCTTGTAAAAAGCAATTTTATGATACAGAAAGGCCCATAATTAGATAGTATGGAGGTTTAGCTGAAGGCGGCAAAAAACGGCTTTTTCGAAAAAAGGAACATATATTTAATTATATTCACAAAAATAACGAGAGTACAACAGCGAAATCTATCAAGCGGTTTTTGAAATGGCTGTTTAATTAAAATCGCCGGAATAATGCACGGATCATATTTCAGCAAAATCCATTTAAGCCGTTTTCAAAATAGCGTTTTGGCCAAAAAGCCCCGGTTTCGCTATTAAAGCAACTAGGAACCGAAACCTATCAATAATATAATCCTGAATACCGAATTTTACTTTTGCATCCTGAACAGTTTACTCTGTACCGGCCTATTTTGCTTTTCCGTTCACTTTTGGCGCTGTGGCTCCTGAACGGCTCTGCCGATTTACGTCAAATTGAGTAGGAAGCTAGATCTCATGAAGATGATTGTACATGGAAACTTTCGCTTTTCTATCGTAAGCCGTTTTAAAGATTATGCGGTAATAAGTTTTATCACACACGGACAGAGCGACAGACATACATACAGACAGGTTCGCAATTCGTCAAGACAATCATGGAAAAACAGAAAATATTTTGCCTTTCGCTTTCGCCGCCCGTTGTAATGTAATATGCTAGTATACCCTTTGATCGGCTCTTTTGGCTCGAAATTTTTTAAACCACACACGACGAATTTCTAAGAAATTTTTTACGAGATAAGATGATGTTATCTAATCAGATATGCAAGGTCCGGGCATTGTTAACGAGGTTGTTAAAAAGTAAAAGCAAAACATCAAGTCTAGCGTTTTTCGATAGAGGTCTATTATTGTCCATATCAACGATGAAATTGTTCGCGCTCGTTTTGGTCGCTGCATTAGCGGTCGAATCGCAAGGAGACGACTTACATCCCGATATGAGTGACGAGAATTTCGTTCCGTACGAAGGAGAAGAAGGTAAAGAATATTTAAAGACGGTTTTAGTTCGGCAGTTACAGATTGGCAAGAGATTGTTTTTGTAAATTGCAGACAGCGGGTTTTGGATAGAAAGAGCTCAGGCCACCCTCGAAGAACAAACGCAAAAACGGCTCAACACGAACGTTGCGAGAAACGTTATTCTTTTTTTGGGAGACGGCATGTCCGTTCCTACTTTGACTGCGGCCAGAATATATCGATCGGAAATAAAAGGACGGAAATCCGGAGAAGGAGAGTTTTTAAGTTTCGAAAAGTACCCTTACACTGGCCTATCACGAGTAAGTGAAAAAAGGTGTCAGATTTTAGGATCTCCCAAAAATCATAGTAATGTCGCCCTTTTATTTTCGAGACTTATTGCGTGGATAAATTCGTTCCCGATTCGGCTTGCACCGCTACGGCATACTTGGGCGGCGTAAAAGGAATTGAAGGAACGATCGGAGTCGACGGTCACGTCCAACGAGGTGATTGCGAAGCGTCGAAAAATTCGGATTACCACGTGGAATCCATCGCGAAATGGGCACAGTCCGTCGGTAAAGTATCGACTTGAATCGCGTGCTTGAATAAAGCAAAAGAAAAGGAATGACCGCTGATGATCGTTTCAGGCAAAGCGACCGGTGCGGTGACGACGACCAGAATAACTCACGCCTCTCCTTCAGGTCTTTGGGCGCACACCCCGGAAAGAGATTGGGAAAGCGACGCAGAAGTTCCTCGAGACGAAAACGGAGTTGCAGTTTGCGACGATATTGCCAAGCAATTGGTGTTGGATGACCCGGGCAAAAATTTTAACGTTCTCATGGGAGGAGGTCGAGCGAATTTCATACCGGAAAACGAAAACGATCCGGTCGAAGGAACAGGCAAAAGAAAAGACGGGCTTAATTTAATAAAAGCTTGGATCGACGAAAAAGCCAAACGAAACGTTTCTTATGCTTACGTTTGGAACAGGGATCAATTACTCTCTCTCGACGATGATTCACCCGCTCATATATTAGGCAAATCTTAACTTTTAAAAAATGAACCGCGCGATCGATCTGGGCTGAAGGAAAACAACGCATTTTTTTTTTTCTCAGGATTATTCGCCAAGGATCATTTGGATTTCCACCTGCAAAACAATACGAATCAGCCGACATTGGAAGAAATGACTGAAACAGCCATCAGACATCTCGAAAACTTTCCCAACGGATATTTTCTCTTTGTGGAAGGAGGAAAAATCGATACTGCACATCACGAAAGTACCGTGAGTTAAGGAATCGCGACGCATGACTTCTTTTTATTAAAATTACTGGTTAGCTTCTGACCTAAACCTTTTCAGGCTCACATATCGCTCGACGAAACCGTTGAGTTTTCTAAAGCCATTGCGAAAGCTGAATCTATGACAAAAGAAAACGACACCCTAATCGTGGTTACGTCGGATCACGCTCATACGATGACCATCAGTGGATACGCTCAGAGAACAGGAAGCATTTTTGGTAAATGGGAAAGTTTCTATAGAATCATGTTCATCTTAAAAAACGTTTTTTCATCTGTTTTGATCTAGGTATTGCTGGCACTGCAAGCGATCAACGACCTTATTTAACTTTAAACTACGCTAACGGAGCTGGCTATAGAAACTCAGAAAACGGTAGACCGGATCTGAGTCAGGATCCAACGGGTAATTATTTTACATAACAAATTGTGAAATTCATTAGAAATTTTCAAAAATTTAGTATTTGTTCTGCAGTAATACATAAATCATAATTATTATCATAGCGCTAAAAATATTGTAATATTCCAGAGCAAATACAACAACACGAAGTATACAATTTTTTCTTGGATACGTCTTTTAAGCATTCCCAAACAGAATTAGTTTATAACTTTAAGAAAAAATTATTTTTTCAGGCAACTACGATTACGTATTTCCAGCTGGGATTCCTTTGGATACCGAGACTCACGGAGGAGAAGACGTGGCCGTTTTTGCAAGGGGACCTTGGTCGCATCTTTTTGTTGGTTCTTACGAACAAAATTACATACCCCACGCCATGGCGTAAGCAACTGCTTTTAAGATTTCATTTTTTTCTTCCCATCAAACATTTTAACAGTTATCTTCTACAGGTACGCTTCTTGTATGGGTGACGGGCTAACGGCTTGCAAGAACTGATATCTTATTTTAACTTGCACAAAAAAATGTAAATTGAAATAATATAATGATGGTTTATTAAATGCAATGCAATAAGATGCATTGACTGCTGCACCTTCATTAATATTTTTTTAACTATAATCACACTTTACTTTTATCTGACTGATTGTTCATTCAACTTAAAACTAAAGTAATCACAAAAAGGTCTAAGTCAAGTTTGTCAAACCGACATGATTCCAAACCTGGACTTATTAACTTATTTTGGTATTGACAACGTGTCGTACGCCTCTCATGTCCCTTTCTATTTTTTTCCTTTGTTGTTCTGCATAGCGTCTTTCTCGATCTAATCTCTTCTTCTCTCTGATAACCTCATTGACATCCCAATCTTGTCGAGCTTGGTCTTCCCAACTTTGAGTTTCCTCCCAAACCCCTAGTTCAGATGACTGTTGGAAAATTTTGTTTAGTCCCTTTAGACTAACCAACATTTCAAACTTAAAAAAATTAAGTGTACTCACATTAAAGGCAGGGTCTGGAGCAAGTGAAAAACTGGTTTTATTTACGTAATTATCAGTCTCTTGTTGCTGAAGTAAAATTTTAGTCTGTCTTGTGATCCTAGGAGTCATGTCCTGTTAAAAATGTAAATTTATCAATGGTTTCAAGGAAAAGAAAAAAACTGTCCATGTTACAAAAATGTTTTACCTGAAAAAAATCAACATCATCTTCTGCATTATCAGAATCCCCGGTCGAAGGCATCCTTTGCTGCCTATACATTTCGATCTGCTGCTTGATGGGATCGATAGCCCTTCCGGCATGTTCGGTTACAATGGTGGGCGCATCTTCCCAATTATTCCAGTTTTGGAGATCTGGAGTCTTAAAACAACAAAAAATAAGAACCTGTCAAACCGAATTCTTAGATAAGTTTTCGCATGTTTGGTACACTTACTATCTTCTCGACGCTAGGTACGATGCCGATATTTGTCAATGGAATGGGTTCGCAAGACGGTCTACGTCGACGTCGTAAACAGCAAATCGCTCTTTTAAAAATCCGAACGATAAAATGGAACACAGTCGTGAAAAGATTGCCGATATAGTTAACCATTATAAATTTTTAATATTGCATTCTTCAAAATTTTAAAATGCTGCATCTCGCATTCCTGTCCTATCAGGTTTCTAGGTATAATTCATTTTCCTTAACAAAACAATACTGTCGTTGGAAAAATATTTATCACCGGCCAGTCAATGAGGCTTCCATGTTTGTATAGTGATGACTGAACTGATGATAAGTAAAAATATCGTGTCACTAGACTCGAATTGCCAAAACTAGGACACAAAATAGCCCAAGCCCAAACGAGATACGACAAGACTTTTCGTTTCGTTCAACCATTTAGACGCCAAATTCAAATTATTTTTCAATTTTTTTTAAAATAAAAAAATGGTAAATAAAGGAAAACTGCAACGATTTAAACAATTAAAATAAATATTATATTAAAGTAAAATAAATGGCATGATGCACCAACAAAATATTTCATGACACATGGAATTCGTTTTACAGAATAATGTGTGATACTTTTTTCAAAAACTGAACATGTGTAAGTCTTCTTTTCTTTTAAAGGTTTAGAATCTGGTATGTGATTTTTCAAACTATATCTTTTACTTTAAAACAACGCAGCATTTCTTAGAAAATCATTTCATAATAAAATCAGTAACACTTGCCCTGATCGAGAAAAGTATACAATTTTAAAATCTTTGGAAAACAAAATTTATTTCTAACCTAGATACAATTCATTACATATTAATTCTGTTTTTGGCAAATCAATTGACTAGAATTTCAAATTTAAATTTTTTAAAATAAATATCTGTCATAATTTCGTCGAGTAAATAAGTGGCATGCCATGGGGAAGCCTATGAAATATAATAACAGATTTCTATTTCTGTACCTCAGAGCTAGAACGTCGAATTTGAAAACCTCAAAATGGCCGATTTTCGTAAGGTAAACACTAAAAATCGCCATTTCGAGATTTCCTAATTCGACGTTCTAGCTCTGAGGTACAGATTTAGATTTATTCCCTTTGCAATCCATGAGTAAAAAAGTTTAATCGTGAACTTTTATCAAAATGATTTTTCGACTTTGCTCTTTGAATAAATGAAAAGTAAATTGATCTGGGCGACAAACGAACTAGCTTTTAAAAATGTCATCAGTTATCAATATTGTGAATATTACTTTTTATCACCATAAGATAATTTTCTCATTTTAAAGTCTTTGACAGTGAACTAATTGCAAAAGTAATTTCGTTTGTCATTTCACAGAAATATTTAAATGGGAAAATAAAAAATGTACTGGTAAAATTTTAACTGATTTCATAACTTTTGTAAGATTATTACCAGCTACCCCGTATACCAGGCATTTTACCATGATTCGTAGTAGTCTTAGCTTTTCTGTAACAACACTATATTATTAACTTCTTTTTTAAAAAATCCACTCTTTGAAAATTTTATAAAAACAATAAGAAGAAGAATTTCATAAAATTTTTCATTTGTCATTGCTGTATTAAACTTGTGCCGTTGATTTATCACGAATTGTAATCGGGCACTGCCACAGTCCAAAAAAGAAAAATTAAGAATTGTAGAAACTTGACCAGGATTACTCCTTTGACTAGGAACAGAATTAAACTTAAAACATTTACCACCGACTGAAAATCAGTTTTTTTGGCAAACGAACCTTTACCATTCAATCTTGTTTTTAGAGCCACTATTTGTGCACTTAAATCTAGGATCATCACATATTTTGAAAATAGAAAATCATATTCGGAATGATGAGATCTTTTTGGAACTGCTTAATTATTACTTTAGAGAGATCCAGTTAAAAAACGTCTGCCTTTCGAATAACATATTATTTAAGTACTAAATCGAAGTTCTCTTAAAAACACGTTTCACAAACGATTAGGGATTCAGATTGAAAAATTACTAAAGCCGTATCTTATGCCAAATTTAAAACGATCTTTATGTGGCAAATAAATTTAGGATTTAAAAAAACTGAGAGGAAATATTGAGATAAGGCAAAAATCTCTGGCCAAAGCCCAAAAACAGGACGATGTTCTTCGAAGACCCAATCGTTTGCGTTAATACTTAAATATAAAAGTCGTGCATGTCAGTGTAGGTCCACCCTTCGGACTCACCGGAACTCGCCGATTCTCACGTTTTAATTCTGCGTCCTAATTTTATAAAACCGTTGCGAGGCCTGTTGCCGCTTCTCGCATCTCCGTTGCTTTTATCTCTTCGATTGAATAAAACGTCTGAATCGGATTCAGATTCAGATACCATCACGCTTTTGTTTAATCCTGAAACGGAAATCACATTAACCTTTCGGTTTTGCTTAATTCTATAAATATTAGAGAATTCCCACCTCTCATGGCTTCTTCTCCGTCATCGATGAGCGAATATCTTTGCCGCTTCCTAGGCCTCCGGCACGCTTTCTGGACGAGGCAAGTCATTCCCCAACTACATCCGGCCACGGCGAGAATCCCGATAAAGAGTATTATAATGACGTAAAGTATACTCCAATCTAAAAAAAAAATAAAAATCGTGTACTGAGGCTATCGATCAAGTTGATTCGAACAAGGTAAAGGTCAGTGATCGTGTTACCGCAGTTGGAATCTCCGTCGCCAAAATGTTTTCTCACTAAGTTCTGCATCCAGAAAGCTTCGCACAGGCAAAGTCGCGTAGATTGATCGCAGGTTCCGTGCCCGGAGCAGTTGCTTTGGCACACGGCAGTTTGTATGTTGGCTACCGACAGCTCCAACAAACTGGAATCTTGCTTTAGTTTTTCTTTCAACAACTTTACCACTTCTGGCCCCGGTAAAATTACTTTGTCTTGTTGCTGGCCGACGTAAAACACGAGAATTGCTCGTCCCGTATTTTGCTCTCTTCGCAGTTCCCTAAGATTCGTTTCAGATCGTTAATCATAATCCCGCCTTTCAGTTGGAAGGGTGATCGACAAAGAAATTTAAAAGAGCTCACCTGACATGAATGTCTGCATCCCTCAGCAAAAGTTTCAGTTTTGCTTCCAACGACTGTTCTTTCGAAACCGTCAATGATCCTCCTTCAATGTTGAGCGTCAATTCCACTAAATGCTTTAGATGAGGATCTGTAGTAAAAAATAAAATTTTTCGCTTACTGAAGCGTCGAGAAAAAGGTATGAAAATTATAAACTGGTCGATTGCAATACCTGGCCTTACGATAACAGAAACGGTGTCTTCATCGGATAGCCCTTGACCATCGGTAACTTTTAAACGAAAGACGTATCGACCGGGTATGAGATCAGTCAGCTGAAGATGAAAATTGTACTTTTAATATTAAATGTTTACTTACATTAAATTTTTACTTACCATTAACAACGGGGATTTATCGGAGTCGCCCACAACGCGACCTAAAGCTAGACTAGAATCATCTCGAATCCATTCCCATTTTTTAATGGCCAAATCGTCGCTAGAGCTCGTACCGTTTAATATTACAATGCTAATTGGCAAAACGACGGTTTGATCCCCTCCGGCATTTGCTTTTGGCGGAGCATTTTCATCTAAAAATTTTTACCGACTTAATATATATCACTGTAAGGAACTCTAATGTAACTGTTTGTTTAATCTACTTACTTTGAGTTACGGTGACGGTAACCGAATCAGATGCACTGTTTCCATTCGAATCTATGACCGTCACTTGGAATTTGTATTCGCCTTTGGTAAGTTCACTCGCGTTTGCTTTTGAAGAGTTGACGGGTGTAAAAACAACTTTACTGGGACCAGACAATTGACGCCAATGATAAGAAATTATCTTTATGTCGTCAGTGCTACCGGAGGCGTCCAGCGAAATCCAAGTCTGAGGTAAAGCAACCACCATATCTTGTCCAGCGTTTGCTTTTAAAAATAGTAAAAAGAAAAATTAATAATTTTTGAGACACTTAAACAAAATAATAAAAAAAGTTGTATTTTTTCCAATTACCAATGGGTGGTTTATTTGTGGGCGGTTTGACGAATACGTGAACCTCCGAAGTCGATGACTGACCGTTGTTGTCGGTGACTTTCAATACGAACGTGTACATTCCCTCTTCTAAATTTGAAAGTTCTAAATAAGGGGTTCGAGTTTTCTGCAAGAGCATTACAAAAATGTTACTTGGGTTTTTTTAAAAAAGAAAGCATAGGGAAAATTTATTTTACCTGCATATCGACGGCCTTGTCTTGATCGGAGTGACTTTTGGTCCATTCCCAGGAAACGATGCCTCTGTCATCCGTACTCAAATTACCGTTTAACGTGACGTTATTCACTGGTAAATATACAATTACATCTTGGCCAGCATTCGCTTCTGGCGGATAATCGGTTCCTTTTACGACAGTTATGTTGGCAGTCGCCGAACTGGTAGCATGATCAGAATCTTCGACAGTTAGCCTGAATAGAGAAAAAATTAATAACAGTAATTTTTTCTTTACATTTCGAAATTAAATTTTGATTAACCTACTTGAAGGTATAATTTCCTGGAATTTCTAAATCTTTCAATTCTAATGTAGACGTATCGTCTAATGCGGGCTGGTACCCCAGCGGCCCTCTCTGTAAATCCCAATGCCAGCTAATAATTGAATCGTCGTCGGAACTAGTTGAACCGTCTAGAACGGCAACCGTGTTTGGCAATTTGACCGTCTGGGAAAGAGGGCTAATAATCGCTATCGGCGGCCTGTTGATTCTCTTTGCTGCAAATATAAAATAAGCAAGGTTACGGAAACATAAGAGTGTTAGCAAATAGGCATGGTTTTCAACTTACGAGGCAAAACCGTAACATTAGCGGTCGTTTCTCCGTAAGCTCCCGGAGCAGTCACGGTAACTTTAAAAGTGTAAACACCTTCGATAAGATGGCTCAATTTTAAGGAACCCCCGTTTTGATCGTTCATAGTTCCGCTATTTCCTCCTTCCGGTTGAGAAATTAATTTCCAGTTAAAGACGTAGTGCTCTCCTTAAGCAAAAAAAAAAAATTGTTTATATTTCATATTTTTCTAGCTTTTTCGTTAAACATGTCCGACTAATCCGATACCGTTTTGCTCTGCCGCTGGAACAGTGTACGCTGACAGCGTGACTTCATCTTCCGGAAGTTGTACCGTCTTATTTAAAACTGATACCACTAAAGGCTTTAAAGGTTTAGTTGATGTTTGCTCTGCTTCATTTGATTGTTTAGTGGATGCAGATGATGGAAAAGAAGGTGTTACATCCATTTTAGAATCTTTACTATAAATGAAGAAAAATACCATTTGTCACGACCAAATCTGTGCTTGAACAATTATTTATTTGGTTTGACTTACATTTTTGGTACGCAAAATCCAGTTTTGTTTCTTATGAATCCGTCTACACACTGACATATGCCGTGTCTCGTCCTGCTTTGTGCTATAGCTGGTTCGCAAGTTTCAAATTCTTGGCAATTTACCGAGATACCGATCTCGCATTCTCTATAACGAGGCATGAAGTAACCAGGGTCTGAATCCATCATCATCATATCGTCCTCCTTTAAACTGAAACAAATGCATTACGTCAAATTTTTTCATTAAAAAAAAATAGTTGATTTAAGGCAGAAACTCAAAATGTGTACAAGATTAAGTACCTATATTCATCTTCTGTTGGATTACTGTCCTCAATTACTTCATTCCAATTATTCTCAGGAGGCAGTGGAGCAACCAACACCATCTTGACATCCTTAAAATTTGATTCTGGTCTTGGGATAGGCAAGCACATGTAATTTGTGTTGCATTCAATCTAAAAAAAAAGAACACAGTGCAACAAAAGAAAATGTAAATGATCAACTCCTTTAAATGAATCATGAACATTATACAAACTCAGTGATAATAAGGCTGTTACTTTTGTCTAAATATGTTATTTTTTATGCACCACTTCATAAACTTACATGATAACAAGCTGTCTTGAACATGAACATGACATTACATCTTTCATCCATACAACAACTCTCTAAGCATTCATATAAATCGTGAATATCTGGTTTCTTGATGTAAGTACCAGCAGTCTCATTTCCTTTAGGTACGAACTGATGAAAAAATCTTGGATACATTTTTGGGCATTTGGAGGCATAACTTGCAAGTATCCCTACATCTGAGAACCCTTGACTAAAAGATATAGAAACTTCATAAAGTAGTAAGAACAATGTTCCAACAAAAAACTTGAATTTCCTCATATCTGTAAATCAAAGCAAAGAAATTCAAAAATTATTAATTTAACAATCAATTTGTTAGAGGCAAAACATAAAGAAATTGAAAGCACATACAATACTGATAAGCATAATTATTCTGTCTGTTGTTTACCTAAAATCTACACCTCAACATACTGCAGATGAATTCTATTAAATGTAAATTTTTGCCATGATTTCAAGCACTAAATATATAAGCATTTAACAACAGAATATCATGTTTTTGATAGTCATGCTGGAACTACAATCAAAATCCAATAACAAACAGGTGCAGGACACCTGTAAGCTTAATCCTTTAATTAAATCCTTATCAAACTTTACTTGCCTGATAGCAGATGTTGCAACAAACTATAAAGGAGTTAAGAAGCACTGGACGAAAATTACCAACTTGAACTACTCCGAGGAAACAGGAACTCGTTAATGCATGGAACTCGAATGAAATAACAGATTAGACATGCTTATTAATCTTGAAAATACAAGAAAAACATCCCATTTTGTTTCCCCTAACATTTTGGACATCAGTTATCAAATTTTCAGGGACTTAATTTGTAAATAAACGTGGCATTAGCAATGAAATGGAGCATCCGATCCGTTAAAAAAAAAAAAAAAAAGAAGGCGCTGGTTGCTCAGCAACGAAAAATGTCCGACTTCGAAGGTGGGTGGATTATTCCTTAAATAATTTTTCTCACATTTTACTGAAATTAGGTTCTGCCGCTAATTAAATTTATAGAAGAAATGATTTACTTATGATTAGGTGCTGGGATCATTGGTTTATAATATGTTTCTTGTTCAGTCAAACCGTAAGATAAAAACATTCACATGACGAAAAAGTTTTTATTAATTAGTTTTTAATCCTACATGTCAATCGAAGGGAAGTAATTTTTTTTAATGCCATGCCCCTTAAACGTAAAAATGGTTTTGGTAGATTTGTTTGAAAAAGAATATCTTTCAAACATACGTTAGCCGTGTATCGTAATTAGTAGGTGGTAACCCACACATCGTGGTATTGCTGCAATCATCCCTATATGGAAACATGAATTCCTCTTGCTTTCAATCGATTTTCATTTATCGTAGGTTTTTTCGCAGGTATCATTTTGTTTTTCTTATATTTTTCAACAGTTTTAAGTTTATATTAGCTTCTCAAGTTCTTGTTGCGGGTAAATTTTAGCGCTTTAGTGGAATGTGATCAGTGGCAATGAGGGACATATGTGTTGTATAGTATCTCAGTGCAATAATTAGTGTTGGCATAATTTAGCAAGGATTACTTACCGTTTGCCAAAATGAAATCATGGATGAAATAATGTCTTGAAAAAATGGGTGAGAAAATTTTACAATGTATTATCCAAAATTGTTGGATAATTTATATTTATAAAACTTGTTATATGCCTAATCATGGACACAACTACAGTAAAACCTCTTTATAACAGACAGTTTGGGATCACAATGTTTGCCCACTATTCATTCAGAGGTGTCTACTTTTAAAAATATATATTTTCTTTAGAAAAAAGATTAAAAATTAAAATTGTCATCTAGTTTTTCATCTCAATCTTGATCTTATTTAGTTTATTACAAAAGAATACATGTAATAAATATCTAGTGATATTATGTTTCAATTTTGGATTTAGCTAAATTCAAATGAAATGTACAATTTAGTTTGTCCAATGGACTTTACCAGGCCACTATTAGAAAGTTTTTGTAAATGCAAGATATAGGAAAGAAGTTAATTCTTTTGTTTGCAACTGGTGTTGAGGGAGTCTGCTATAAAAAATGAAAATTGCATGGGTTTACATGGGAAATGATCGGTTTCAGAAAATTTTGTCTGTAACAGGGGAAGTCCACTAATTGGGGGTGTCTGCTTAGAGAGGTATTACTATATTTTTAAAAAAATAAGAAATTTCTCAAGTTTTTGTATTTTCAAAAGATATATAAAATATTGTTTTGCATTTTGGATTCACTGAGGAAAGTAAGACAACGTAAGCAGGATACTTTTCATTTTGTTCAGTTTACAAATTTTTTTTTTTAAATATGAAGAGAGGTCAGGATAAATAGCAAATAATAGTAAATAATAGTTTTTACTGTAAATAATGAATGCATTCAAAAATGTATGTAAAGTATGGGGTTTGAGTAATTAATCAAGGCTTTCAGTGTGTCAGATAGTTGAAGGATTGCCCAATTCAAACATTATTTGTTAGGACATGCCACGAAACGAAAAATCGTGGCATGTGCTGTTAGTTTTTAGTCTGTAGAATTATTGTTTATGCCACTAACAGGCAAGAACTTTACGTTTGCTGTCATTTGATTGAAACAGAATTCACGACATTGGCAACTATAATTAGTCATCATCATCATCATCATCATCATCATAGAATTAGAGATAAAAAGGCTTGAAGAAAGATAAGCACGATAAAATGGATTTGAAAATTAAAATCATTGCAAATGCCTATAGAGTTTAATATACATACAAAGTTTGATATGATATGGAAAAATGAGTCATAAACCCGTTAATTATTATCATAAAAAACGTAAGCATTGAAGGACACGATTTCCAATTGTAAGGTAATAAATAATCCGGTTAGTTGTAATAGGGTGGCGTCGAGAATGGAAAACGAATAAAAGGAAAACCTAATAGATGGTTTTTCGTGGTGTCGTTTTGCTCGGAGTATGTTAAGATCCGATCAAGGTTCCCCGACTCGTGCAATTATACTCCTCGCTCGACTCGGCTCATCTAATGCCATCCAGTTATATAAATAGCAAGGTCGTCGTACATTTTAAAGAGACACGAGAAAAAACAATGGACTCTGGAAATATCGAAACAACGTTCGTTTTTAACTGACGGATGAATCGCTTCGTTTTGTTGGAACTTTGCCAAACAACTGTTTTTGACCTACTCGTTTACGTACGGGATGTCAAAAAAAAAAAAAAAAAAATTAGTACGTACCCGATATGAAATTCTATCGCATTCACAACAAAATAACGTTTTTTCCTAACTGACAGTCAGTGCTGTGCTGCATATCTTAAGGGAAATCCTTGTTTCCGCGATTTCCTTTCGCCGCATTTTATCTTGAGCCCAGGCTAAAAATAAAAGCGAACAAAAATTACTTGCTCAGTCTCGAATAGATAGATATATAGATAGAAAGATGGATTTTATTGTTGTAAATTTTTGTTCATGTCAGTCTCGATTCTTTCCTTTTTTTTAAATTTTGGATTTCATAAGGTTTTTTATATCTAATTTTCCAGATGAACCACCACCGGTTTTGTTGCCCTGTTCCATCTGTACTCGAACTTTTAGACCCGAAGTTTTGGAACGTCACACTAGAATTTGCGAAAAATCAGCATCAAAAAAGCGGAGACCGTTCGATTCGTTCAAGAGTCGAGTAAGCGGCACCGAATTAGAAGAATTTTTAGGGCCCGCAGCTTTACCGGGACAACCGATCAAAAAACTGGCGGAAAGGAGCCCTCAGAAGAAATCCGTCCAAGGTCCTCCAAAATGGAAAGAAACTCACGAGAGCCTGATTGCAGTATTAAGGGCAGCCAGGGGCGAAAGCACCAACATTCCTAATGTAAATAAACACGCAGGTACGACCTCGTGACAGAGTTTCTTTTTTAAAAATAATGATTTATTTTTTTTATATTTGGAGCCGGAAAAAAATCGTTATTAACGCACATCCATATTACATCCTTTGTGCGTAAGTGATGTCTAGTTCGGTTAAAAATAAATCAAACGTTCCAAAATAAATAATACTTAGACGGTTCTCCCCCCCTCCACTCCCCGTTTTAGTTCTCATTCGTATTTCACAATGATGACATCTTCTTGTTTAGGCAGCGAACAATGCCCTTCGTGCGGTCGTTACTTCGGACCGAGAGCTTTTGATCGTCACGTAGAATTTTGCAAAGAAAAATTAGCCAGGATAAAAACTACTCCGTCCAAAGATTCCCAGGCTCAGCTGAGATTAGAAGCCAGGATAAAAGTACGTAATTTTAAATTTTTATTTATTTATTTATTTATTTTTTAAAGAAAAAATGACGATCTGACTTTTAACTTTTAGTATCGGGCGCCTATGATGCTGAAACCCAAGCTAACCACGAAGGAAAAGTATTCACCCATGCTTCCCCGGAAAGTAGATTCAACAGAAGCATGCGTTCAGACCAAGACGACACCGATAAATTCTTCGGTGAAAACACAAAAGTCTTTACCCACGAAAACAAATCCAAATCAACTTGCTAGGCAAAGCCCTACTCGAACAAGCCAGCGGCAGAGATCGGTTTCTCCTTCTAAAAAGTCTGTAATCAGGTAAGAAGCATTTTATAAGTTAGCTTTATCATTAAAGGATTTATCGAGGACTGCTCTGACAGTGATGGCCGTTTGATTTTCAGCAGTTCCAAAGCCTCTACTAGAAATGAATCGCAATCAAGGCAGACGAATACGCCAAAAATAAAAGATAATCTCAAAGAAGGGGAAGATTTAAGACCGAAGACCACAGCTAGACTCTCTGCGCAAGACAAAATCAGGTGAGCATAATTTTTTTCATCTTCCAGCGTTTTAAATTGCGCGCCACTCTGTTTTATTTTATCGTCTTCTTTTCGATATCCTGTTATTTTGTGAACCTGTTAAAATAATCCTGTAAGGACATCGATTCCCGTCCCGACATCCTTCTTTTAACCTTTTCAGGAATCGTAATCCTAAAATATCCCGGCACGAAGATGAAAATCGGTTTCCGAGCAGATCGAAAACGACTTCCCGAAGTAATACTCGGGACAAGTTCTTTCGTTCTTCCGACGAAGAAACGGAAGAAAAAAATGTTCGGTACTTTGGCAAAAGTTTTGCCTTTCCTCGGACCGAAAATTTGAAAAACAGTACCAGTCGTCCTATATTTCAAACGGACATGAGGACATGTCGAAGTAAAGGGAACAAGGAAAATCAACAAAAATCGAAAGAATTAACATCTTCCGACGATGATGAAACGGTTTCTTCTAGATCCACTACCGCTACTAAAACTTGTAGAAAAAACAAGAAACCGTTCCCTTTGATCAACGATCTCAGCGTAAACGATACAACTTTCGGAATTGTCGTGTCCCCTTGCTCGCCGGGTACGAAACCGACTCAGGATTCCTCTAAACAGTATGCTTCTCCGAAAATCTTTAACAGAAAAGCATCGGTAAATATAGAAAAGCCGGTGAAAATCGTCCATGTTAAAAACGATTCTCCCTTGATAAAAATACGAGGAAAAATGAAAAAACCGACTTCTAAAATACCGAAATCGACTTTTCTGAAAATGGATCAACCGGATAAATTAAAAGAAGAAAAATCTACTGACGATTCAAACATCTGTCGAAAAGAAAGAGAAAGAACCGCTACCATAAAAAAAGATCGCTCAGAGAAATGGAAAAACTTGTCAGAAATCTCGACGGAAGAATTAAAAAAATTTTCCGACCGGTTCGAGTGCTCTTGTAAATATGATTTAAAAGACGCAGAGGATCAAACCGAGCATCTATCAAATTCTGCCATTTGGGAAATAGTCGGAGAAGAATTTTTAAAATTAGACACGCTCTCGAATGCGAACGATCAAAGACCGGAAAACGAGCCCGAATGTGAAGGTAACATTAACCATTAATACATGTAAGATTTTTTCATTTTGAGCTGTTAATCGATGAATATTTTTAAAATCTTGTCAACTTTCAGATGGCATCGTAGTTTTGCACGTGACAGATCCTTTGAAGCTGTCGGAGAAGGAAACGGATATGAAACTAAGCATTTCCGAACCCTGTCTTAGCCCTTCCTTTAAAGAAAACTCTCCGAACTCGAGATCGGATTTCGTCGTGTTTACCGCCGTGTCTAAACGGCCACATCCGAGACATCTTACAAGAAAAAGGATCAAGAAACCGGTTCGGATTAAAATTTTACCGAGGATCTGTCACGAACACGTTCGCGAAAAAACTTTTTTAGCGAACGGCTATCCGCAGGTAAAACGTCGAAAATTAAATTCGGAAGAAACGAAACCTGAAACAAATGAAAATAGACAAACGTACTTGAATTTCGAGTTCCAAGACACTATCTACAAATTCGATGAACTTGGAAAAAACTCGGGATTTCATAACGACTACGATCCTGTCGAAACGAAACCGAAAAATAAATTTGAATTTTTTGAAATAAGCAAAGATGCAGGAGAAAGCGAAAAAAATCGCTCGCCGTCTGCCGCTCCCATGACTGGTAGCCGTAAAAAATTTGAATATTTCGAAATAATTGAGGAAAAACCAGTGAAAACTTTTTGCCGAAAAAAATTAAAGCTGAGAAATACGAAATGCGGTAAAAACAATGTTCCGAAAACAAGAAGTCCAGAAATAAAAAAGTTTGAAATAAGTTATTCAGATGACGAATCCGAAAAAATGCGCGTGAAAAAAGCGGAAGAGCTGCTGTTGCCAAAGCGCGGTGGCGGAAAAGACCTTCAACAGAGCTTTCAATGCAAATTTCGTAAGGAAGAAGCTTTAACTTACCCGAGCAATTCTTTAGAAAACATACAAGAAGCTGCCGAAGAAGAAGATGCGATGAAAGCTTTTAAAGAAGAGATAGAAATAGAAGATTTTATCGTATCGAAACCGGACAGGGATAAAATCTTGTCCAAAGACGGACAGTGCTTAGAAGAATTGTTTCCTAAGCCGAAGAAATTTTCCGAGTCCGTCCTAAGTAAATCGGAATCGTCGACCGCAGTCCGATTAAGCTTCGTCGTTGATTCCGTCTACGACCTTAAATCGAAAAAGATCGAACGTGAGGAAAGCACGCAATCGAGAAATCGAAATCCGACAGGAAAGCGTTTGGATCGGATTTTACAAAAGAGGGCCCAGAACCGGATCGTGTTTCCCGAAATAATTCAGGCAGCTCCAGGAAAAAAAACAAAAGAGAATTCCATCATGTCTTTGGTTCAGATTTGGAAAGATAAAAAAGAATTGTCGAGAAACGATCGCGGAGACATAATTAAAACCGGGACCGCGGCATGTAAAACTATTAGATTAACTTCTCTCGACCAGAAAAATTCGTTACAAATGTAATTGTGATTTTTTTTACGGTAAACTTTCTTGAGTAAAGACTCGGGTTTCCATTTTTTTTTTACAGAGCAGTACTTCCGTTTGTCTTGAGACGAAAAATAGCCGAGGTTGTGATTCAAGTCGGATGTTTGGAGTGAGTTTTAAATAATTTTGGGAGCATGTTGCCTTTTTCACGTTCATATCTTGATTTTGACTCGCTTCCGTTTTTTTAAAATCTGTCAAGGGTTTATTTGTTTTCGGTAGTCTGGATAGAACTCAATTTTTGAGAGTCGCGTGAGGCGAAACCTTAGCTGGCGGGTATTAGTTTTTGGAAAGTTTGGTTGTGCATGAATCTAGTGAAATTTAGTGATTTGTTATTAAGTCAGAGATCCGTCTGGGATGAAATATTGAATTTAATGCTTTGATGACATGAATTCAAAACGAGATCCAATGTGGAAGAGGACCGATTTTTATTTTGTTAACGGTTATCAAAATTTTTCAAAAATTTTACTGCCTGACGGCAACATTTTTAAATTTTTCTTGCGTCACATAAATCATCCCTTATTTTAATTAGATGCATTATTTTCGCCAAAGTTCTTTTTAAAAAAAAAAAAATAAATAAATAAATTTACTGCGTCACCTGCGTTAGCGGTTAAACCTTTCAATTTTTCTTTTTCGTTTTGTGTTTGAAGTGGAAAAATATTTGTCGGAGATAAAACTTTAACCCCGAAAATTTAATAATCTTAAACTAAGGAAGATGTAGCTTTGCATTCTCGTCTAATTGCCACCTTTGTATTTTTTAAGTCATGTAATATCCATCGTCTTTTATCCTCAGCTGAGAAATGTACAAAATGCCGAGTAGATTTATAATTGTGTATTCTCGAGAAACCCAAGTCCTTAAAATTTAGTTGAAGATGGAAATTTGCGAATTTGCATGATGTCTCTTTATTTATTTTTAGATGTTGCACTAGTAACCTTGCTAGCACGGGAACGGACGCATTATATTAGTCTTTGCCTTATCAGAATTTCCAAGAGCACCCTACTCGGCCTCACTTTTAAACTTTCCAATAATTATTCTTGGTTTGTTTTTATTTACAGAAAAGGGGAAAAGAAAGCGGAGAAGTACGATCCTTTTAAGCAGGCGGAACGGCAAATGATGGCTTTGCTGTCGTGGCCCTCGACCGTCGACTTGAAAATTAATAATAACGATAATATTAATAGCGATAAACCTTGTCCTCAACCTAGGTTATCCCCTTCCCATAATTTAGAAGCCTCGCCCACGTCCGCTTTTAGTAAATATCCTTACAAAGACGAAAAAAAAACCCCGAAAGACGTAAATGAAAACTCTAGTTTAAACAAAACGGTAAAATCGATGAGTTCAAAAGAACCGGAAAATAACGAAACATACACGTACTCTGCTGCCGACGATTGGGAACAAATTTTTGAAAAACATTTCGATTTGAACAGAAACGAAATGACAGAGAAAATGACCAAGTCTGTAAAATCGGCGTTGGACGGACTTTTGAAAAAATCACCGAAAAAAACAGATTTATCGAATCCGTCGAAAAAAATTTCGGTTTCAACGCCTCAAAAAAACAACAGCAGCACGGTTTCCGAGAATTCGGTCGTAAACGAAATGGCTTTTACGAGCACTCCGAAAAATTTCAGATCGGAATCGGGATCGAAGACTCGGGGGTCTGCGAGCTCGGGACCTAGGACTTATCGAAAAGTTTCGGGCGAAGACTACGGTCGAATAACTCCGCCGGACGATTTCGGGGATTTAGTCGGCAAGGAAAATCGTAGCGACAAAAGCAATCGAAACTCGGGAGTCAGCTTAAGCAGTTTAAGTTTTTGTTCGCAGGTTTCCGGCACGACCATCGCCGACGACGAAGTCCTTAGAAATAATCTAGAAATAATCGGGGTCGCAAGCCCCAGAAACTCTCGAAAAAAATTTGTTAGATCCCAATCCGTGTTCGACGAAAGAAATAAAATGCTTTTTGCTAAAACTTTCGATAGAAATTTTTCTTCTTCAGACGAAAACGAAACGGATCAGTCTTTACCCAACATTTTAAATTTAAAAAATATGAAATCCGGCGTCAAACAACCCCAACCTAAATCCGTCCTTTCCCATTTTCCTAGGTCACAATCCGTGTTGGACGAAAGGCGAAAGGGCTGCGGCGACCATTCCGACGAGGGAGAGCATATTCTCTCACCCGATACCAACAAAAATAGGAAGGCCAAGATGAGCGGAGACTCGGCTTACAGCAGGTAAGATGCAGCCAAGATTTGACATTCATTGTAAAAATCTAAAAAACAATTAACCACTTTAAGAAAATGAACGGATTCTTTCAATTTCAGCTTAAACAGAAAATCCCCTCACCCAAACGCTCAACCTTTAAGCACACACAACGATGACAGGCTGAGTTCCAGCGGATCGGAAAATTCGTTACCTCCATTAAATCACGAACACTCTTTCAAACCGAAGTCGCTGGACTTTAATGCAGTTTTAGAGAAGAAGGATCAGTCTTTTAAAATGTCTAAATTCTGTCACGAATGCGGTTCGAAATATCCAGTCCCGATCGCCAAGTTTTGTTGCGAGTGTGGAGTTCGCAGGCTCATTATTTAGATGTATTTATTGTTACCTCTTTTATTTTTTTATTTTTTTTTCTTCTTCTTCTTCTTCTTCTTCTTCTTATTATTATTATTATTATTATTATTATTTTTTTTTTTTTAATTTTTTTTTTTTTACTTTTTTTATTTTTGTTATTCTTATCCGCGATTGTGTACTAACATTTTTGATTTAACTTTGTTACATGGGACCTCCCAATCTTTTATCAAAGGATGCTTCTATTTAATTTACTAATGTCTTGGGAATCAATTTACCAGTTTTCTCTCTTCGACTTTTTTGAAATATTTTATTTTGTAAGTTTTTTTTATACATACAAACACACATACATGTAAGTATTTAACTGGAAAATTCTGAGAATTTTTACAGAAAGCGTATTCGAACGGAGAAAATTTCAGGCTCTGTTGCTGTTTTTGTCCCTTCTAAATTATACGATGACATTCCTAGATTTAAATTTCATTACGACCCTGTATTTTCGACTGACGAAAACGCAGGAAATTCTCAGACCCATTATTTACTCTCTGGTCATTTTACTAACAATGTTCCTTCTTAGTTAGTTACGTGAAAAATTTAATTATAATGCGTGCCATTCGAGTGCTTGTGAATAATAATAATAGTATTAATACCATTAATCGTGACTTAAATTCGGAATGATGCCGTCCATTTATATGCCTTTTGTTTTAGATTTAAAATTTTAGATTAACTAGTAATAAAATGCGTTATTAATTTAAAATTTCATTTTAGCGCAAACCGAAATTTTATGTAGAAATCGGTCTCATTGTTAACTTATAAGCAGATTTGCATTTATTATAAGAAAATACTACGAAAAAAAGCAACGTGTAGCAAGGTAGTTCCAATTTCGAAATCGTTTCAGAGCTGCTTTTAAAAATATGTTCAGTTGAGCGAGAAACAAGTTGCGGTTAGCAGTGGGCAAATTTAGATTAATTTATATTGCCAACTCGTCACCATGTTATGCCTAAGTAAGTATGCAGTTTGCCGTGCAAGCAGTTTAAAACTTTTTTAAAAAAAAAACAATTTATAAAAGTATCACTGAAACGCTTCGAAAATCCGACTAACTTGTTGGTCCATACATATTTCGTACTTTTGTTTACTCGAAAGATCTAGAAATTCTGTGCTACGGGTTTTCGTTTTACAGACAAAATTTTATACAATCTTTTTTATATTTTTGTAACGCACGTATTTTAAGATGAATGTGAAAAAATGTTGACGGCTAACGTTTGCACCAAAACTTATCCTAGTCATGTGTAAAAAAGTTTAAACTTTTAAAACGAAATTTCGACCGAGTTTGATTTGCTAATTGCGGCCGATAACTTTGATTAATCGTTTTTGATGAGTGCCGTAACACCAGCTTGTAAATAAATTAAAACAAAAGTAAAAAGGTTGTTAGTTAATTATACTGCAGTTAATAAGTTTTAGTAAAAGCTGAGAATACAAGGGCCGTGCAATTTGATTATTTTATGACAGTCGAATAAACGATTTCTAAACCAAGATTTTATTGAATTATGATTTAAATTCAATTAAGTATTTAGATGACATCGTATCGAAAGGTACGTATCGTATCGAAATTTTAGGATTTTACTATATTTGAGTAATTTGTATATTTACATTCCGGATACACATATAAAAGGTGCGACGGTCATATATTATGTTCAACATGGTTTTGTTACAAAGGATAGCTTAAAGTATGTCTCTTAATGTTATTACCTTGTGGCGCTATTGTAGTCCTTTGCTTGATGCAATGGCTATAGAACAATTCTTAGCTACCCTTTATTAAAAATGTCTTGATTGAATCGTATCTTTTTCGGTGAAACAAGTTTTTTTATATCATGTACTAATAGTTGATTAAAAAAATGGAATTTTGTCGGTTTTAAAAAATTTTTTACTTCATTTAAATTGTTTAATTTACCTCATAATAACAAAAATATATTGAAAAATATTTTTTAGACAATTCTTTTTTGAACTCCTGTGCCATGAAATTCTAATTCTGGCGATGTCCGAAATCGGGAATGGGGAATATAGACGATTCGAAAATGCAACGTTGCAATGAATTCGTGACGTTGCCCCCCCCTCCCAGACTAAATCTTCTCTCTCAGCTGGCAGCTGTCAACAAAACAAAAAAAAGAATGAAAACATTAAGAAATGGCGGCCGATTGATATGTTTCTCGTTAAATAGATATGTATCATTCCAATTTTTCGTGTTTAAGGGTTATTTTAATGTGATAAAATCTATAAATAAACGAATTTCCCTGATTAGTTACCCGATCGATATCAAGCCAATGACTGGGATCGAGAAATTTATATAGAATGAGACCAAAGTTTACGCGATGAGCTCATCTGTTTCTGGAGGCGGGGTCGTCTAAAAGAAAATGTTAAACGTTTTGTTTTGTGATTATCTATCCAGGTTTTTAGTTTCAATTTAAGTGAATGTTAAAAACGGAAATGGAAGAAAAAGAGATGGAATGTGCTGGTTTCACATTTGTCACGAATTTTGACTCAGCTAATTTATCTAGAGTCGAATTTGTTCCGAGGAAACCCTTGGGTAAGTTTTTTATCATAATCAATTTCAGGGGTTATTTTATTTTTCAAAAATCATTTAATGACAGATAACAAACAAACAATCCTAATAATATTTGACCCACTTTATGTTCTATGGTTCATCTTGTTTTTTTCTTCTTGTAGCTTTCATTAGGCAAATTAAATAAAGCTTACAAAATAATACCGCTTAATTATTTTTCTGTACAACAGACTGCATTATTTTTAAAAAACATCCCATAATATTTTATTATAAAACCATGGTTCAAATTGCAACATTTTTTTTAATTTGAATCACTCTGGATTTGCTTTCGTTCAAAGTACCAAGCTTAATATAAACAAAACTTTTATTTTGCATAATAGACGTATAATTTCAAATCGAAGGTTTTGATAAGCTTTCGGAAAGCAAGAATTACTTTAGAAAAGCCCTAGTGATTTGCCTTTTCAAAGTGCAGGTTGTATGAAAAATAAATTAATTATTTCAAATTATATGAAAGTGCATAAGAAAACGTTTTATATAGATAAGCTTGTGCAGCTAAAATAACTTGATGTAAGGGACAAGAAAATGGAAACACATTATTAAAGTGTTAATTATAAAATTTCATTTTCAGCCCCCACAGAGCCACCTCCTAAAACCAACAAAAAATGTCAAAGCGCAAATACTCGTTTCGTACAAAAGCGGACCAAACCAGCCGCAATCGAGTTTCCCGATTTCGAATTCAATTTATGGACGAATCCGGATTGCTCCGGGACGGAATTCGAAAATTCAAACAGGACGTGGTTTTACTTTGGGATCAGGGGAGGACCTCCTTTTTCTCTCGTCAAATTAAACATCGTAGATCTCAACAAGCAATCTAAAATGTACAGTCAGGGCATGGCACCCGTTTACAAAATATGCCCCGGGAGGTGTCACTGGGAAAGGATCAGGGACAAGCCCGTTTTCTCCTCGGAAAACAACATCTTCACTCTGAGCTTCAAATACAGGACTCTGGAAAATCCGAAAGCCACGACTTACTTCGCCTTTACTTACCCTTTTTCCTATTTGGATCTTCAAAATTACTTGGCTGGCATTGACGCCAAGATGAGCAAATCCGAAAATCATCTTCCTAAATCGGAGATTCGGTTTAACAAAGGATTGTAAGTCCGTTGAAAAGTAATTCATGAATTACCTATATCAAAGATGGAATTCAAAATTAAAATTTTTTATTTAAGGAAAATCAACAGCGATATTAACGATGCCATCTACTACCACAGAGAAATTTTGTGCTATTCTTTGGAATATCGGAACGTGGATTTAATTACAATCTCGTCGCATCATAACATCACGGCCGAACGAGAGCCGAGGATACAAAAATTATTTCCGGACGAAAATACACCAAGAGCTTTCAAGTTTCAAGATAAAAAAGTAAGTCGCGAAAATCGATGCACCTATGAATAAATTTAGTTTTTATTTTAATCCAATTTTTTTTTCGACTTTTTGTTCAAAATATTTTGATTTTGAGGAATTAACAACTTGACTCACTCATACGACCAGGGTTCCTCGACCCTCGAACCGAACCTCAAGCTCTGAATGCGGCAGTCAAAACTCTTTCTATTTTTATTTTTTAAATATTCGTTTGAACTTCGTGTTATTAAAAAAAATTTCAAGTACTGAACGTGCATAGTTCAAAGTTGCTGTAGGTTTTGTTGACTGGAAACCAGAGAAAAAAACACGTTTTGGCAAATGCCAATTTTAATTGGGGGCAACAAACGGGCGCGGGTAAACTGGGCCAGTTTATTTTTTTTCGATAATAGTAAACAGGTATAGTTTGGTGAGTGTCCTTATAGATGTTTTCATAATGTTTACCTAAATTTAATTTTTAGACCTTTTAATTCAGGCACATAATACAAATATGCCCCCAGTACATAGCCACATATCGACATATCTAACCTAAGCTACATATCAGATTTGTGGCTATAAAAAATAGAGAGGTCTGCAGGTCCTAATGGTCCACGTGACTGTAAATTCCAAATCCAAAATGTAAGTCGGTATAAGTCCTCGGTTGCTTAAATTGTTAAATCGTTCTTTTAGTCTTATAATTTTTGCATTCTCCTAGTGCAAAAATAGCCTACAAAATGTTGTCTAGGGCCGAAACCTTTACTTCTTTGGAAAAGCTTGTACATTTTTTTCTTGGTTTTGAGTCTAGACATATTCTATTAGAAATGAGTTACTTGAAAATTTTCTAAGCAAAGACTATGATTAAAATTTATAAATTTTTTGGGCCAATCACTGTCTTAGTAATGTGGTACATTAATTTACTGTCGCAAACTCTTACACTAATGTGTGGGACGCATCTGTTGTTTGCCTCGATTAAAAGCTCTAAAAATTAAATTTAGGTAAACATTATGGAAACATCTATAAGATCACTCACCAAACTATACCTGTTTATTGTTATCGAAAAAAAATAAAGTGGCCGAGTTTACCTTTTTGACATTCGGACCTTCGGATTAAAGCGGCCCAGTTTACCCTCGTCCCAACAGACCAATTGCAAATCTACAAATCCAATGCAATTTTTTTTTCTTCAAAAGTCATCCTTCTTATAAAAAGCTGGAAGCGACGACTTTCATTAGAAAATATTTAAAATTTTTAATAACGGAAACGAAGATACTTTTACAAAAGAGTTAACAATTAACGATTTAAATAGATTATTCGTATTTAAATGTTTTCTATTTCGTGAAAGGAGCCAGTTCGAGACGTCACCTTTAGAATTTAATTTAAAGGATCGTTATGAGGATGAGGATTGGTTCGCTATCGATCGCGTAATTCATTAACCGATTGAACGTAGGTCGCGAGTTTGAGATTTCCTTTTTAGTTTTTGTGATCGTTCGATTTGGGTTTGTTTTCAGGTTATATTCATCAGTGCCAGAGTTCACCCGGGAGAAACTCCGTCTTCTTTCGTTTTCAACGGGCTTCTCAATCTTTTAGTTCAAAAAGACGATCCGATCGCCATTTTGCTGCGCCGACAATACGTTTTTAAATTGATTCCCATGCTGAATCCCGACGGGGTCGCGAGAGGTCATTACAGGACGGACACTCGAGGATGCAATCTTAATCGTTATTATTTGAATCCTTCCAAAGAACTTCAACCTTCAATTTACGCGGCTCGAGCTCTTATCCGGTATCATCATTACGGAGCCGAGTTGGAAGATTACGTCGCAAACGAATCCTTCGACGCTTCCAGTCAAGCCGATCCGACCGATTCTACCGAATCCGAATGCTCTTCCGTTCCGGACCCGGCGGATTCCTCCGATCGTCCCTCCTTTCAAATAAACAACGTTCGAAATCAAATATCGGATTTGATTTTAACTGAAAAAAACGATTCCTCGATGGAAATCGAAGAGGCGACGAATCCGTTGCCGGATTTGCCGATCAAAGATTTGACCATCCGATCCGCCTCTTCGCATTCTCTCGTCGAAAATTTCGTCGGTTCCGAAGAAGGCCGAGACGTCGAGCTCCTCGATTCCAGATCGAAAGCTCAAAACGATGCTTCCGATAGGTTGTCGAGCGGGAAAAGGAACGGAGGAAAAATTAAGCAAGGCAGCAGTAGCAAGGTCAGAGACTCCGCTAACGCGGAATCCGGTCTGTTTCTCTATGTCGACATGCACGGTCACGCTTCTAAAAAAGGAATTTTCATGTACGGAAACCACTTCGACAAAATAGAGGACAGCGTGGAATGCATGCTGCTACCAAAGATCATGTCTGTCAATTCACAGAATTTTCATTTCACTGCCTGTAATTTCACGGAAAAAAACATGTATCTCAGGTGGGCTATTCTCACGTTTATTTACGTTTTTCAACGAAATCGATTTTGTCGGGAGTTATTTTTAATTTCGTCGAGTCTTTGACCTTTACTCTTTTTCACGGCAAGCACCGATGATCCTATAATTTTCCTTTTGTGTTCGGCAGGGACAAAAGAGACGGAACCAGCAGAGAAGGCTCGGGTCGAGTTGCCGTCTTGAGAATAACCGGATTAGTAAGGAGCTACACGCTGGAGTGCAATTACAACACGGGTCGATTCGTAAATACTTTGCCGCAATGCGCACGCGATTTGCCTGGCAAAACTAACACGAATTTATTGGTTCCTCCTAAATATACCCCCGTAGTTTTCGAAGAGGTAATTATCCGGCACGTAAACCTACGTCGATAGCTAAAATTGATCGTTTTTGTTTTTCCCATCAGATCGGCCGATCTTTAGGCGTTTCCATTTTGGACTTGACGAATTCTAACCCTTGGAGCAGGATACCTAATTCGGAGTATCACACGCTGTTCGGAATCCGTGATTGGTTGAGGTTGAAAACTCTCTCCGAAAGTTTCCTGTATCAAAGAGTCGCAGCACCGAGATCGTCGCTGAGACCGAGGCCTTCCAATAAATCTTCTCAAACTCAGGTAGAAGATTTTATAAATAGCGGATTCGATAGCGATCCTTTAAAAAGGCTTAGAGATTTTGAAACAGCAAAAAAAGTCATAGAAACGGTCGGCAAAACGGAAAGAAAAGAAGACGAGGCTGAAAGCTCGGCCGCCGGGTTTTCGGGCAATCCCGAAAGAAAGAAAGTGAGAAACGAGTTTTTTTCGGGCGAGTTTCACGATATTAAATTAAAAAGTTTACAAGAGTTCGAAGCGCTCATGAAAAAAATTATTAACATCTTTCATCCGAAAGACGAAAAATATTTTAAAAGCATGCTCGGCCTTCGAAATCGTAGCGACATATCTGAACCCTAAGAATGTTTGATAGTAATCGAAATTATATACAGTAATAAAAAAAAAATGATTACATTTGACAAGGCTTCTCTTGTTTCTTTCCTCTTACGAAAATAAATCTCAGGTCAACCACTCTAATTTTCGAGAAAAAATTAATTATGTAAAGATTCTCTTTTAAGTTTGCCTTAAAATTTTAAAGCTTTTAATTAACTTATTAGTTTAGCCTAGTTTCAGATCTCGAAGCCGAATTCGAAATTCACGACCATGTCCAATCTTATTAATCGCAATTTTTCGCTCAAAACTTGGAAGGAAATCATTTGTGAAGCTGTGATTAAATGTTTAGGTCGTGATGGGAGTCATTCGCGCCGACAGAGTGTCGAGCAAAATCTTGCCGAGCGTCAGGTTGGCTCCTCTTCATTCCAAACAAGCCACCGACGTAGAAAACAATCCCGAAGATTCGGAAAGAAAAGAAAATCTGACCACGTTTCGCGGAAGTTCGTCGGGCGCCGTTCTCGTCGGAAGAAAGGAGGCAGAGCCGCCACCGCCGCAGCTAGCTAAAAGATCTATCGGGAGAGTCGGGACGGTGCTTCAGGCGCACCGAGCCGGAGGTTCCAGAACCGTACGTTCTCTTTCTGCCGGATCGAAAAAAACCGTTTTCAGGACCCCAGAAAAAATATCAAAGTTCAAACCGTTCGGGCACAAATCGGACGTCCCGCCTGATGCGGTCACCGAACTCGAAACGGAGAAAAGGGTCACTCTTTCTACAGTGTCGCTAGGGCTTAATTGCGAAAACGATCGATCCAGAAGCAAGATTCCTCCTCTTTCCGATCAGTGCATTTTTAAACAAAACCCGAAAAGGTTAAAAATCAGTAAAGTGGACGAAAGCAACAAGTTAAAAATATCGGACTGGGTGAAAGAAGACGCCGTCCCGGGGCCTAGTTCCTCGGATTTAGTCGTTTATTCGAGGATGACGCGACCTTTGACTCAATTAACCAACGCGTCCGAACCTCACAGTTTATCCAAAAAAAGAACGATTAAAACTCGACCTCAACTATCACCTTTAAAATATAAAAAATCTTTAGAAAAAAGAAGAGGCAGCGACACTAGCAGGAAAAAAAGTAAAACCTTTTTCAAAAAGGCTGGGAAAATAGTATTGACAACCAACGATCTAAATAAAACAATTATCGACAGAAAAAGGAGGAAAAATTAGTTGATTATTTTAGTCGATATTTTTTTCCAAATCGTAAAAAGTTGCAATTAAGTGATTAGTTGAAAAATTTTTGTGTAAAGCCAAAGGAGATCTTTTTCGGGCTTTGCCGAAGGAAACCAAGTTTTACATCAAAAAATGAAACCCGTATTATATCGATACAAGAGTGCCATATTTCCCGAGTTTATCAGATTTAGGTTGCATTCATTTCACGTCCTATTTCCCAATGAGCTGGACATCTTGTTCGTACGGTTCTTGCTGGTTAAACGTTAATAATGGAAATGCCATTCAAAATGAATGCACTCTAATTGTGTTTTAGCCTGATCAGTCAATCTTCTACCTGGAACCTATAAGTGGCTTTTTTTTTGAATTCTTTGAATCTGTGTCATTTTTTTATTCTTTAGCTTTTTTTTATGTGTCTTTACTACAGCCGATCTTTTCTGCTCAGGTTATCAAGTTAGGTTCATTCTTACAATTTTCACTTCAATGTCAAGCTAACTGTAGGCAACTACTCTGCTTATTTACTAGGCAAGTGTTTTGTGTCAAATTTTCAAGGATGAGACCAAACCCGGCTTTTCCTTTTTTTAATAAATAGATTTAATAATAATATTTTATCGCAGATTTTTTTGTCAGATGCATCTGCCCGCGAAATTTCAAGTCTAATTCTAAAATTAAGTCAATGCAATACGATTTTAACGAAATCATACTAAATGGGCGTTTGAAACGGATGTTTCGTTCCAAATTTTTTTAGGTAAGCCAAAGGGAACAGAGAGAATTCTAATTCTGAAGCGGAAAAACAGTATTCCTTACATCAATTTGGGTAACAATAATAGTGTGTAAAAGTATGAGGAAACTGTTTTTCTTGTTCTCAGCTCTACTATCACAAAAGGACTGATCAGGGTTGTGCCTGTAGATTTGTAGCTGATAAATCTTATCAAAGTTATTCAACTCGTTCAAGAATAATGCACCTTGTGATGATGATGGAAATTGAAAAATTATGCAATAGTTTTTGTTCCTTTTAGAAAAGCTTGTTTTTAAAATTTTGACAAGATGGAATAACCAACAACTTTGTTTTAACTCAGACCCGACGACTTGCAATAGAAATTTTACACTTCAAAAATGTCAAATTCATAAAGGGGTTCGAAAAAATCGACAGTACTTTTTTTGCTGACAAAATTTGAAAAGTACAAATTATTTTTTTAATGCAATTTTATTTTATTAAAGCTCTGTGATTATATATTACTAAAAACTTTTATTTTTTCGTTGAAAAGATGAAATCGTGTATTTTTTCTTTTTAATCACATCTTCTGTCTTCCGACTTTAAATTTTATTATCGGATCATAATCGAATGCTCTAGATCCTAATTTAATAATTAAAAAAAATAAAACTTGCGGCTTACAAAGTGATATATGTATAAAATATATATAGTTTTAGAATATTGAAAAATACATCTAATGCTTGAAAATTAATAAATAAAAAAATACAAATTTTATTTTTAAAAAAAAGAAAAAAAAAAAAATCTTATGACTTTTTTTTACTTATTATTGTTATTATTTAAATGATACTTATATGTATATACAATATTATTTTTCTTTCCAGTCTTCTTTTTTTTTATACACGTCGTTGCAAAACGATGGACTTTTCGTGCAAAACCTTTTCGAATATAGCCGCACGGTTTAAAAAACTGCCAACGCGAATCACAAAATGTTAATACAAAATTTTTATATTAATTTTCGTTTCGTGTCTTGAATCGTTATTATAATGATTGTGCTATTGTTGTTAACAAAGATAATTCGTTTACTTTTACGTAACCTTAAAAATCTTTACCGAATTCATCTCGTGACTAGATAAGCTTGGATATACGTCCCACGAGTCCTAATGCCCTTGACTCCGTCCGATTTAACCGCCGGCAAAACAATCATCATCTCTATGACGTAGATAAGATTCGTCGATAAAAAAATTGTTAATTATATCAACAAGCGAGTTTTGTGCAGCATCACTGTACTCTTAACGCCATTGCGCATGGCTTCCGATCCTTTATCGCATCGAGATAAATAAAACTACTTAAAAAACTTGATGCTATGTCGATTTGATAGATTTAAAAATCAAAAGTCATGGCGCTGCCGTACAAAGTGTTGGAAAAGTCAAAGGCTTTGAATAATAATAACATATGGATCGGGAAAGTGAGAAATTTAAATATATGTAACAGGAAATTTCAACGAGTCGCCACCAGCGAGGCCGAAGCTCCGCTATCGGAATGGGATAAAGCGAAACCTTACGACACAATACCTGGGCCGAAACCGCTACCGATACCTTATGGAAATGCTTGGAGATTCACAAGTTTTGGTGAGAAACAAACGATTTAAAAAAAGATTTGGTAATTGAAAAATTTTATAAAATGATGATGATAATTTATTATTATTTTTCTTTATTACTTCACCCAACGAAAAAAGTATTAGGATCAAAACAATTCAACTAATAAAACACCTGCTTCCCGAACTAGGAGGACGGGTCCTTATTTCTTCAAGGAGGAAAAGGCTGTAATTTATACAAATTTCTTAAAAATTGTAGCCTTTTAACCCTTTATGGAAGGGATGATCTATTTGCGTTAGGCAGTGTTCCTAACCTTCTGTGATTTCCTCCCCTTCTTTATTATATTATTATTATTGCTATTGCTATTATCCTTTATTTTCACCCAAAATTTTAAATACAAGTCTGGGGGCGAGGGAGGGGACAAGGGGCTCAAAACAATTGAGCTGGTACTTGTCTCCCGGACCTGGTGTACGGGTCCTTGATTTCCAGGAGGAGGGAAAGCGGTTTCACTATCAGTTTACTTCAGTTTTTTAAGCCGTTTAACCCTTTGGAGAAGGGGGATGGTTGAATTGCGCAGTTATCCTAGCCATCTGGGTTTCCCCCCGGAGTGTTTTCTAATTAGGGTAGGGGATTGGGAAGGGAAAGGGGAAGGTGGGGCGAGATGGTTAGGGGAGGAGGGGTGGGGTAGGGGAGATGGAGGGAAGGGGGTAGACAGTGGGAATAGTAAACGTAATAATAGTAATTTATTATTATTATAGGGACTTACGGGTCGGATCTGATTGAAACGCACAAAAAACTTCGAAACCAATTTGGGCCGATCGTTCGAATGGCAGGAATGACGGCCGAGGACATGGTCTTCTTGTACGATCCCTCTTACATCGAAACCGTAAGGTTCAAAGAATCGTCAAATTATTCATATCTTCCTTCTAAAGATTTGCAGAATTTTTTAATTTTTTCAGATGTATCGAAACGAATCGGTTTGGCCCATCCGGGATAACGTTCCGTCTTTTAACATCTACAGAGACATGTACAGACAGGACCTTTACAGAGAGTACACGGGAGTGGCAACCTCGTTAGTACACGATACCATTCCTGGAGCTAAAACAAAGCTTTTCCACTGATTAATGTTTTTAATAATTTTACAGTCAAGGGAAGAAGTGGCAGGAGTCTAGGTCGGCCGTAAATCAAACGATGATGCAGCCGAGAAATACCAAAGTCTATGTACAGCCGATAGATGATGTAGCCGGAGAATTCGTCGATAGGTAAGAAAAATTTCGTATACTCCCGCTCGGTTAGTTATTCTCTTTTTTTGTTGATTCCTCTACAGTACATCTTATATTCAAAATAAAATTTAAAATAGAATGATATTTTGTTTTCAAACGGACAGGATCAAAGTGTTGCGGGATTCAAAGATGGAGGTTCCGAAAGACTTCATCAACGAACTTAATAAATGGTCTTTGGAATGTGAGCACACAAAGTCGAAAACTTTTAACTTAAAAAAACCTTTGTTACTTCTCTTAAAATTTTTTTCGTAGCCATAGCTACCGTGGCTTTGGACACTCGACTCGGATGCCTCGAAGGCAATCTCGATCCAAAATCCGATGCTCAAATATTAATCAATTCGATTCACGACATGTTTGATCAAGTTTTTCATTTGGATTTAAAGCCGTCGCCTTACAAATATGTGAGCACCCCGACTTGGCGACGATACGTCAAAACAATGAACACCATAACCGAGTAAGTATCCGTAGCAAAGTCACGCCATAATAATTATAAATATTCTGAGTTCTAACCGCGGTTATCATTATTTTTAGTATTACTTCGAGACAAATTTACAAGAAGCTAGAAACTTTAAAAGATAAAGAGAACGACCCGGATTATCAGCCGAACAGCGTTTTGGAGTCGCTGTATTTCAAAAGAAAAAATCCAAAGTTAGCCGTTGTAATGGCCATGGACATGCTTATTGCAGGCGTCGATACGGTACCCGCCATTTTATTATTGCTAAAAGCTATCGTATACCTTTTTTATCCGTTATTCCAACAAAAATGTTATCCTTGTTTCAGACTTCTCATTCGGCAGCGTCAGCTATTTACTATTTGGCAAAAAATCACGATAAACAGGAAAAATTGTTCGATGAACTTAAACGACTCTTGCCAGACAAAAACAGTCCGATAACTGCGGATAAATTAAACGAGATGAAATACATGAAAGCTTGCATCAAAGAATCGATGAGGCTGTCGCCGATAGCGTCGGGTAACCAAAGGAGAACGGTCAAAGATATCGTACTCGGCGGTTACCAAATTCCCAAAGGGGTAAACTTGAAAATATATACTTTTCATGTTCTTTCCTGGAGTTTTATAAAAACCAGTTTTTTTTTACCAGACTCAGTGCCTCGCAATCAACATCCTTTTATGCCACGACGATAAATACTTTAAAAATCCGGAAAAATTCGTTCCCGAAAGATGGCTGAAAACAGAAGAAAAGGCTTCCGAAGAAATCGCTAAATTTGCTAACCCTTTCGTTTTCTTGCCGTTCGGCTTCGGGCCGAGAATGTGCGTCGGAAGAAGGTTTGCCGAGCTCGAATTGGAGGTGATCGTCACCAAGGTAAGATTTCTATTAGTTAAATTAAATTTAACAATAATTAATGATAAAAAACGGAAATTTTCTCAAAGCTCGTTCGAAACTTTAAACTGGACTACAATTACGGAGAAATGAAGTGGAGTCAGAAGCTTTTATACACCGCCGATAAGCCGTACCAGTTTAAAATAGAAGATCGCCATAATTAAATGGTTTTCTTGTCCTTTTTTTACAAAAGGATGCTTTTACGATGGCGTCTTTTTGAAAGAAATCCCATTTTTTTCTTGCCATTCTTTTAATAATATACTGTATAATTAATTCAGTCCTTGTAAAATAAATTATTAATTTAAATTCTTAAAAATAAAGCTTGATTTTTTCGGTAATGAAATAAATTTTTTTATTAAAGAGGTCTGTGATAATATTCCGTAAGTTGAAAAAAACATGAAACGGCAATCAAAATCACACGGTCTGATTTCGTCTGGTTTTAGTTTTGTAAAATTCACTTCAAGATGAGCCAAACATTAAAAGGAGAAAATAAAAGGGAAATAAAAGACAAGGTTAAGGTCGATGATTGAGATTAAAACATAAAACATGCATTTCTTGTAAAGCAAAGATAAGAGAAAAAATTCCACCAGAGTTCGGCCTTTCAGCGAAGGAATCGAAGGAAACGTTGCGCTCCGATAGGTCTCGCTCAGCCTTTATCGCAACCAGAACCGTATAAATAACATAGCCGCACAAGAATCGGTTTCAATCGACGGTGTCGGCTTGAAATATGAGCGTAACAATAACTCCTTTAAAATTGTTAAAAAAATTAAAGGGATTTAATAAAAAGTCGAAAAATGTGAAATTTCACGGGACGGTTCCTGCCGCGATGGAGCCGGAGTTCATCCAAGCGAAACCGTTCGAAACCATTCCCGGTCCGAAACCGTTGCCCGTGCCTTTCGGAAACCTGTGGAATTTCACTTTTGGTGAGTTTCCCATACGAATAATCCGTAATCTGGATCGGTTTTTAAATGAAACTTTTTTAAAGGTAAATATGGAAAACTCGATTACACGGAAATGCACGGAAAGCTTTTTAGCGAATTCGGTCCCGTCGTGCGAGTTTCGGGACTGACGCCCCAGAACTACGTCATATTGTACGATCCCTCCTACGTGGAAACGGTAAGAGAAGACCTATTTTTTTCGAAACCGAAATGGTTTTTTATTTAGCTTGTGTCTAAACGTGTGTTCGATTAGATGTTCCGAAACGATTCCGTTTGGCCGAAAAGAGACGGATTCGACTGCGTCAACTATTACCTCACGCGCGAAAAAAAGGAAGATTATGCAGTGCACGGAGGAATACTCTTCAAGTAAGTGTCGATAAGGTAGCATTAAATTTTATCACGAAATGAGAATCGATTCTTGATCGTTCAGGAACGGGCAGGGCTGGTACGATATAAGAACGGCGGTCAATAAAATGATGATGCGGCCCAAGTGTGCGGAAATGTACATCGAACCCATCGACGAGGTGACCGCTCAATTTATCGAAAGGTAAACCGCCTACATTTTTCGTCTTTCGTGATCATCGCGATTAATTTACTCATTTTTATTTTTTTCGTGAGTTCAGGATCGAAAAGATTCGCCGACACGACGACCAAGAAATGCCAAAAGATTTCCTCAAAGAAATCAAGAAATGGGCTTTAGAATGTGAGCATACAGATTTTTAGTGAAAATATGTGACCACACGATACATTTTCGTCACTTTTTCAGCGATAGGTACCATATCGTTGGACACGCGTTTCCATTGCTTAAAAGGAGAATTGAGTCCGGATGCGGAAGCTCATAAATTAATCGAATCTATCGAAAATGCTTTGGAACTGATTTCTCCTCTCAACGCTTTTCCTCAACTGTGGAGATATGTGAGCACTCCGACTTGGCAGAAATTCGTCAAAAACGTGGAAACTATGTCCGCGTAAGTCTGGTTACGATTTTTCAAAATTGTAACCGCCCGATGCAAAACTTTATTCCGTTCGCTTATTTCTTTAGGATCCTGAAAAAGCATATCGCCTTGAAGTTGGAAAGTACGAAAGTTTACGCGAAAGAAGAAAACTTCCAACCGAAAAGCGTGTTGGAATCTATACTCATGCATAAAAAGGAAAATCCCGTCGTTGCAATGACCATGTGCATAGATATGTTCATTGCGGGCATCGACACGGTACAAGTTTATTCCTTATTTCTTCATCTCCTTTGTTAAAATATCATTAATTAAGGATTGGCTTTCATTTCAAGACATCGAATGCAGCGGCCACCGCTATTTACCACTTGGCAAATAATCCGGACAAACAGGAAATTTTATTTGAAGAATTAAAGAGACTTTTACCTTGTAAAAATGATCCCGTCACGTGGAATCGTTTAAGAGAATTCAAATATTTGAGAGGATGTTTTAAAGAATCGATGAGAATATCTCCGACGGTTCCATTTTCTGCCAGAACGGCCACGAGGGATTACGTCATAGCCGATTATCAAATACCTAACGGGGTAAAACGTTGAAAACTGTTTTAAAAAAATTAATGAATTTTTACATCGTTCGGAATTGATAGTCGGCAAATATTTTGCAGACAAGTGTTTTTGGCGTTCATATTCTCATGTGCAATTCGGAGAAATATTTCAAGCATCCAAACAAATTCCTTCCGGAGAGATGGTTAAAATCGGAAAGCGGCAGCGAAATTTCTGCTAAAAATTCCAGTCCTTTCCTTCTTCTTCCGTTCGGTTTCGGTCCGCGCATGTGCATAGGAAGAAGATTCGCAGAATTAGAATTAGAGATTCTTCTTGCTAAGGTGATGACCTCTTCAAATTGATTTTTTTTCTTTATTTTTTATTAGAAAATTTTATTTGCTGTGCTACTTCACTTTCGTTTATATTTTCAGATTTTTCGAAACTTTAAAGTTGAATATAATCACGGAGACATGACTTGGACCAAGAATTTTCTTTATGGCTGCAGAGAGCCTTTGCAATTTAAAATGATCGACAGGCCAGATTAAAAAGTGGTTTTATTTATTATGTCCAGCTTTTCTTAGATTCACTTTGACTAAGAAAATATGTTCTTCATTTGATGAAAGTATACAAGTTTTAAGCAATTTTGTGCAAAGCAGGCATTAAAAAATTTTTTTTTAAATTATAGGTCAATTGAAACTACGCAGTGCTTTGAAAATACGCAGCAACGAGATGACAGTAGTCAAAAAGATAAAGATAGGTATCACAGCTTCATTGAAGAATTACAATAGCGGTAGACCTTTAAGAAAAAAAAATTTTTTAAATTAAATAAGTATGGACCAACAAAGTTTAAAAAATAATCGAGTTCATTCCATGCATAAAAAAAAGGTTAATCTTTTTCTTACAGTAGAATGAATAAACTGGATCATCTTTTAAACATTGTCGGTGGGATTGACTTTAAAGAGATGGCCATTAAAAAAATAACTGTCCAAAAATTGGTCAAATGCACTTATTATTTTTAAACACACTTTTTTGTTTAATTCTAATGGTGGGATGGGATCGGCTCTTAAAAAGTACCAGTATATTGTAATACATACATCATGCAGGGTTATGGTTGTTTTAAACAATTTCAAAATATCAAATTTTGTTCAGTTTTTGTTACTGATTTATTTTACTCATTTTAAACCTTTTAAACTAAAGAGTATGTGTTTAATTTTTTCATGCATTAATTTTTACTGAATGCTAAAAATGATTTCATGTATACCTTATCATTATCTTGGCTGGTTTTTTATGATGACAAGACTCCGTTTTCTTTCCTGTTTTATAGAATTAATATTCACAAGGATTATACCATGTTGTTTATTTTACTTTAATTGTTTTTTTATTTTTGTTTTGTTTTATTATGTTTTGTTAAAACTTTTCCCTATTATCCTTTCTTATGTTTCGCCTCATAATTCAAATTATCGTAGGGAATAATAAGCAGCCGCAGCCGTTATATCACACACCACACGCCACCGGCCACCGCCACCGCCTTTCCAGTCCCCCTTCCGTTTCCGTTTCAAAGGGCAAAAAAAAACACACGTGCTTCTTATTAGGTGTTTTCCACAACACTTTTTTCTCTTTTGTTTTTTCTGTAAGACCCGCGGTAATATGGTCGAAGTGTAAGACTCCTGCGGAAATGTTATTAAAGCAGTCTGATTAAATGTTAATGGCCGACTATTTTGTTTGAAACAAATAGAAGTAGTTAATTTAGTAGTAGATTTAATGTTTGAAAGTAGCAGAAATAGGTTCAGCGACATCGTTCGTAACTTACCTTCTCGTTTTAAGTGCGTAATGCGCATGCGTCTTAAAAATCTAAAGGGAAAAAATAAGGTGTTGTGGAAAGCACCTATTATTTGTTTTGAGCTTTGAGGCACTGCAATATGGAGTAAAATTTTTTAACACTTTTAATTTAATATTGGTAAAAATGCTCTCAAAAAAAAGGAAAGATTTCTTAATAAACAAAAAAAAGTCAGAAGCGTTAAAAAAATTTCCGGGTAAAAAGTGTCAGAATCATAAACGTAAATCGGTGAAAAAAATTAAGCTCGGCAGAGGTGATGCCATTAGAAAGCAAATAAATGATCAAGTTCCAGGAGGAAGGCCAAAAAAAATTTACCAGGGAAAACTTAAACAGGGAAAACTTGAATCTGGTAACACTGAAAAATTGGTTAAATACAGCAGAGGTGAAGGAGTAAATATGAACAGTGTCTCAGAGAAAATTGAAAAAGAAAAATTGCAAAGCAAAGAAAAAAAAGTTCAATTTAGTGTTGATCAGTCTGCAAAGTCAGAACTGTTGTTATCAGAAGAAGGTGGCTTTTTGGAACCTAATGAGGATGAAAATGAAATTACTGCCCAATTTTCTCAAAATGATATTCAGAATTCGGTGGATTCTATTAGTGCAGCTAAAAGATTTGATCTCGAGCTTAACAGTTTTGGACCGTATCGATTAAATTACAGCAGAAATGGAAGGTATCTGTTGCTAGGTGGAAAAAAGGGGCATGTGGCAGCCATGGACTGGATGTCCAAAAAATTATTATGCGAAATAAATGTCATGGATTCAGTATATGATATTGCTTGGCTCCATCAAGAATCTTTTTTTGCTGTGGCTCAAAAGAAGTGGGTTTATATCTATGACAGTCAAGGCATAGAAATTCACTGTTTGAAACAATTATTTGAAGTGTTCAAATTAACTTATTTACCATACCATTTTTTATTAGCAACAGTAGTAAGTACAATTAGTCAGAAGTAGTATGATTTATCATATCTCAATGAATCTACATTTTCAATGTTTCATTTTTAGAGCAGTAATAATATCCTAAGCTGGCTTGACACATCAATTGGTGAAATAGTTCAACAGTTCAGAATAAATGGGCATGGCCTTTCTTCAACTGTGGCAGTGCATCCTGCAAATGCTCTCATTTCTGTTGGTCTGTCCTCTGGAGTAGTTAATTTTTGGAGTCCAAACAGCAATAAACCTTCAGTAACAAAATGGTGCCATAAACAAGCAATCACTTCAATTGCATTTGATCCCAGAGGATTGTAAGATGATTTAATGAATAATCAATACTCATTTGTAATTGTTTCTCAGCAACCAGGTTTTTCTTCTAGGGCTTTTGCTACTGCATCTCTGGACAAAAGCCTGAAATTATGGGATGCTAGAAATTTAAATGGACCAATAGAAGAATATAAATTAAGGAATCCTGCAAACAATATGTCAATAAGCCATCAAGGTGTGTTGGCATTAGGAATGGGAAACATGATAGAAATTTACAATAACAAAATAATTGATTCAACAATTGAAAAGAAAGTGTACTTAAGGCACAAAATCCCAAAAATAATTTCCAATCTAGAATTTTGTCCATTCGAGGATGTTTTAGGAGTTGCTCATGCAACAGGCTTTGCCAGTTTGTTAATACCAGGATCAGGAGAACCAAATTTTGATGCTATGGAAGCAAATCCTTTCCAGAGTAAATCTCAAAGAAAAGAAGCAGAAGTTCATGCACTTTTAGGAAAAGTGAGAAATAGTTTTAATACTTTTTATAAAAGTCATTGTTACTTTTGATCTTTACTCTGTTATCTGCTTTTTCAGATACCTTATGACCTGATTACTTGGGATCCAACAGATCTTCGCAAAGTTCACGTTCCATCATTAATGGAAATCATAGAAGGAAAGAAAAATTTACTGGTAGGTTCTAAAAACAGATTGAAATACCAAGAAATAAAACTGGTTCTTAATATTTGGTTCTTCATAACTTGGTTCTTAATAATTTTAATTTTTAATATTTGCAGCATGTAAAAACACCAAAGATAAGTGTTGAGCCCAAGAGGAAGCAAGGTAAAAGAGCAGGATCGACCAAAGCTAATCTTAGGAAGAAAATACTAAAAGAACAAACAAAATCGGTAGGCATTATGGTCTATTTATTAACTAAACTTTTATTCTCTGGTATATTTTTCCTTTTATTTTTGTATAATGATCATAAAAATTGAAAAATTGCATTTTTTAATTTCAGGCCTACATAAAGAAATTGAAAGAAGTACAAAGTGAAGTTGACAGTTTCAGTAAAGCTGAAAGTAAAAATGTTGCACCTGCTTCTGTTTTAGATCGATTCAAACGAAAAACTTCAAGATATTTTTGATATCTCTTAGAACAAACTGAACCATTTTTGGTGGTTAACTTTTTAATAAAATAAGAATTCATTTGTAAAAAATCATTCTTTGCTCAACTTTTATTCCTTTTGTAAGGGATTGTTAAAAAATTTTTAATCAAAATTGTCGTCTTTTTTTCATATCTCGAAAGCAATTTAATGTACTTGAAATTTATGTACTATTTTTTTTAGTTAATAGCAAAAGATGGATTGGTTCAATCTCAAAAAAATTTTCGTAATTTCTAAAAATTCGATTTCAAATAGCACAACATAGTATTCTAACGTCTTAAGATACAGTATCTCTCAATGCCTTTATAAACTTTAATTATGTCCATCACGGTTCTTGAAGAGGTCCAGGAGACGTGTGTGTTACTTTCGCGGTGAAACTCATTGGATATTGTTTATAATAAATTTCAAGGGGCCGGGTAAAGTCATCTGCTTTTGATGGAGATCCGTTTTTGATAAAAAGAAGTTTAAAGTCATAGTGTAATTAGAAATCTTGAGCCCTAATCCTATATCCTACGTTGCCATTTTTATTCCATTTTAGCAGCAGTCAGTCGGTTCGGTTCACGATCACGGTTCTTTGGAACTTGTTTACAATATGTCTTATCAGCTTCAGCTGGACAATGCTTAGTTTTAATTTTTTTATTTTTGATTTCACCATGGTACAATAACTTTGACGCAAGGATATAAAATGTTTTCCAAGTGCTACTTAAGGTACATAGCAAAAAAAGGTAGGTTCAGCTATTTCCTTTTTCGGTTTTTTTTCAATACAGTTTAAGGTAATGTGTTTGTGGCTTTTTCTCATTATCACTGGACTCGTTAATAATATTTTAATGGATTGCAGTGTTTAAAAAAAATGGTGCCAATTGCTCTACAGAACGAACTAAGTTTACGTTTACAAAAATCCTGCTACTGCAGAAACTATCCAAACTGGAAATCGAGCAATTGCGGCGACCCGACTTAAGCGAAAAACAGCTCGAACAAAGTATACGGAAAAGAGGAATTGATTATGGAGAAATGATGAAACATCATAAAGCAAACAAAGAGTTTCAAAACAAGGTTCATGCTTGTTTTGAAAAATGTGGAATAACAACCAGAATAGTAAATAGGTATATAAACTCTGTTGTATGTCACCCTTTATGAAATACCAATTGATTTGTCTTGATCAATCAACTTAGTTATCTCGAGTGTTAACATTTTGTGCATGTCAAACAATTGTTAAATTTCAGCTTATTGGCTGTTTGTATTGAAGGTTCAATTATACAGAGTCAAACATTGATTGGTGCGATGCAGTATTCCCAGTTGGGGGAGATGGAACGTTTTTGTTGGCAGCTAGTCGAATACCAAATAAGAATAAACCAGTTGTTGGGTTCAACTCTGACCCCTCCAGGTCAGAAGGTCATCTTTGTTTGCCCAAGAAATATTCAGATAATGTAGAAGTAGTCCTGGAAAAACTTTTAAACGTAAAATATGCTTTTTCATGCTTTGTATTATTACCAAAAATCTGCAATTTATTACAATTGATATTGCGATTGTTATTAACAGGGAAAATTTAAATGGGTATATCGGACAAGAATAAGAGTTACCTTTAGTGGTCACAATTCAAATCAAATTCCCATTGAACTACATGAGCAAGCTTTAAGGTATAAATTAACTGATTTGGTTGATGATGAGAGGCGGAGAACATACGGCTTAGAAACTGAAAAATTCAAGCAACAAAAAAGGGTATTGCCTGTATTGGCTTTAAACGAAGTAAGTTTGCAAAGTATATGATTTAAAAAAATAACATATTTCAATCATTCAAATTGAAAGTTTTGTTTTTTTTAAAAAGGTATTTCTTGGTGAAATTTTATCTGCCAAAGTATCATATTTTGAAATGCGCTTAAATGGATGCAAGCAAAGTGCAAGAGTCAAGAGCTCAGGGCTGTGTGTTTGTACAGGTACTGGTTCTACCTCATGGAATATGAGCATTAACAGGTTAACTCGTCAAGATGTAAAAGAAATATTACAACTGTATATTAGCCAAGCAGGAGGTAGATCTCTGACAGAAGATGTTGTCACAAACATTTCAGAGGCTTTCAACCAAAGATTTAAATTTTCTCCTGGTAAAGTGAAATCTAAACAAAGTCTGAATGTCGGTTTTGGTTCTAATAATTCTTTAATTTGATAAATCAAATTAAAATTTTCAGAGGATACCAAAATAGGATACACCATAAGAGATTTAATATCAGTGGGAGTTTGGCCGAAACCCAAAGGGGTGATTGAGCCTCGAGGTTTCGCCGAGAAGATAGAAGTGAAATCTAGATGTACAGATGCAGGTTTAGTCATCGATGGTGGCATATCATTTCCGTTCAACGACGGAGCCGTAACTCTTCTTGAGACACATTCCGAAGATGCTCTCAGAACTGTTGTACTTGCAGAATAAAATAAAATTAATTTTTGTCACACATCTTCAAAAATGATTATAATTTATTTATTATCTTGTATATGAGTGCATTCGGGGAGCTGGAGCTAGTTCGTTTATAAGTCATTTTATAGCTCTAAATTTTCGAAGACGAAAAATTTTTCTTCTTTTAGTCATCTTTAAAAATTTGGAGCTAAAATGATAAATGATTGCTGAACCACTTATAGCTTAAGCTTTCCGAATGTACTCTTATGTATATTTTGAATTGAATCGATTTAATTTTAAATAAAGCGCCATTTTTAAATTTGCGGCCATATTTTCCCATCCATTTAATTTCCTTTGTATTCGTCCGTCATCCACTTCCTTTCCTTTTTCTTCAATTTTAGAATCCGCTTCCGGTCGAAAAGTGTAATTTTTTTATTGATTATATCGGCATAATCGGACGACAAGTAAAGTAGATTCAAACGTAAGTACTTCCATCATTTGATTTTCGCTGTTGGATTTGTATAGAATAAGGCTTTCGGAGAATTTTCCTCAATAGGGACCGGATTTGAAATGGAACTTCAATGGTAAGCGTCGTTTTGCTATACCCCAAGCCATTTTTGTTTCGGCGTCCTTGCGGTTAACATCGTTGCTATTTCGTAACGTTACTCATCATATTACTATTAATTTTACGATTAATTTAAACCGAAGCCGCAGTGATCATGAAAGACGATAGTTCGGTAAGTGTTTACCTCAGAGAATTACCGGTTATGGTTGTTAAGGTTATTTTTCAATACGCTACTCAATGGCTATTTAGTCGCCGTGTCGAATGCAAAGTCCATGCTGCCGTGACAATATCCTGTTGTGATGACAAATTAAAATGATTCTTATACTCTTGTGTGAATTGAAAGCATGCGACTTGGTTTAAATGAATTGAGGAGTTTTTAAAGGCTCAAGAAGTCTCAATGTTGCAAAGGCAGAAGAATTGCAAAGCAATGCAACAGAACCAATCAGAGAAATATATATTTATTCGTATGTTGAGGTCACAGATTCAAGTAATTTTCTTTTTAAGAAAATTTAAATTGAATTAAAGTTATTATTCAACATTAAAATAAATGAAAATAATATCCATAAAAAACAAACCTGAGATGGTTCTGTTGCGTTGCAGCTTCTGCCTTTGCAACTTTGAGACTACTTGAGCCTTTTACGCTGATGTTGTTAGCATAAAAGAAAAATAAAACTTGTCCTCTTTAAGTGCTTGAACTGCAGTCAGCTCTTTTTTTAAAAATACAAAGCCTTATAGCTACCAGTACTTTTTCCCGCAAATAGCTTTTGCTCAATTTAAAAATTTTCTGGAAGGGTTACTTTTCTACCATGCTTATTTGTTATCTATAATCAATTCTCAAGAGAACTTATTAACCGGTAATTGTTTAAAATTAAATCCTGAAAATAAAGAAATATTTAATTAAAATTAGTGTTTGAAAAATGTATTTTTAGGCAGTGAAACAAGACATGCCTGGCTTTAGTAGCGTAGGCACCTTTAAAATTTTTGTGGGCAATTTATCTGATAAAACCACAAAAGCTGATATTCAACCGCTGTTTGAAAAATATGGAAAAGTTGTAGAATGTGATATCGTAAAAAATTACGGCTTTGTGGTAAGTGCACTCCCTCTATTTTAAAACATTATCGGACAAAATATATTACATTGTTCAACTTTTTAATCAACAGCACATGGAACACGAGGATTCAGGGCGTGATGCTATTCAGAATCTTGATGGTTATTTAGTTCATGGTAGTTCAATAAAAGTGGAGGCCGCCACTAGTCGAAAAGGGCCGCAAACGCCGACAACCAAGGTTTTTGTTGGGAACTTGACAGATAATACTAAAGCGCCACAAGTAAGAGCCCTCTTTGCAAAGTATGGAACAGTTGTGGAATGCGATATAGTACGAAATTACGGCTTCGTACACATCGAAAGTTCAGATAACGTCAACGAATGTATCAGAGAATTAAATGGATATATCTTGGACGGGCAGCCAATGAAAGTAAGTACATTTTTAAATTTTTAAAAAGTTAAAAGTTTTTCTGAAATTAAAACTTTTTTTTTAAAAATCAGGTTCAGTTATCGACGAGTCGCGTGAGACAGAGGCCAGGAATGGGAGACCCCGAGCAATGTTACAGATGCGGTCGAGGAGGTCATTGGTCCAAGGAATGTCCTAAAGGAGGTGGCCCGGATCGCAGCAGTTACCGAGACCGAATGTTTGCTAGGGACCCGTACCCTCCTCCACCACCTCCACCGTTTCTACGCGATCGGATGATGGGAAGTTTTAGAGTACGATTACATTCGTATTTCTCGTTGGTATACTGTTTTTTGCTATTTAAAAAAAACAAGATTGCGACTTTGGATTTCAAACTTGCAGGACAGTTATTACGACAGGTTTTACGATCGGACCCGTTATGACGAAAGCGAGTTGTTTGATCGAAGATTCTCTCTTGGGAGAGATATACCTCGAAGCCGAGACTTCTTACCGCCACCTCCTTTGCCTCCTCGAGGGCGCGAGACTCTCCCGCCTCCGCCTCCTCGAGGATTTAGCTCTAGTTCGTTGAGAGATTACGAACGAAGCTCTGCAGATTACATGTACAGTCGACGATCTCCGCCTACGACTTCAGCAACCGTTGGAAGCAGGTAAAAAAATCTTTCTATAAACATGTAAGATTCTTATTTGTAGACTGTTTTTTTAAAATATTAATTTTTATTTACAGAGGGATGTACGAGGATTTCAGCCGAGATACTTTTGACGATAGAGGGTAAGTCCCAGTTAACCATTATTGCTTGTGACAGGGTTTTAAGTAGTAGATCCTCGGGAAGAAGTGTTTTATATGAGTATAAAAATTGTCATTTTTATTCTATTAATAATCAATATTACTTATCAGTAGTTCTTTCTCGTCGATCTATATAGTTAGTTCAATTTGGGGTAGTTGATTACTTGCGTGGTTCCAAAAATTTGTGAGAGCGTTTAGTCCAACTATAAACCCCAAGTTTTACATATAGATTTGTCAACTTAAAATTTTATTTTACAAAAAAAGGAATAGGAATAATGTTCAGAAAGAAGAATTTGAGTTTTTGCTTTTTTTCTTGCATGGTACACATTAGCTTGAGCTACAGCTAACGTAAGCTTTACCTTTTACATATGACGTGCTCGGAGCACTTGATTATTTATTATATCGGCTGTCCAAAATAATGTGGTATCTGCGAGTATCAGGTTGACATTTATTCAGCTTATGGAAAAAGAGTGTCAATTCAAAACTCGCAGATAGCGCAAAATTATTTTGGTCCAGCGATATTTTAAACATGAAAAATAATTTTTTTCGCAAATTAACTCAATTTAATGCTTTACTCGATCGATGCAAAGTTCGCATTTTAGTTCAAAAATTCAAATGGGATTCTTGTAAAGGACTTTGACTTTTCAAAAGTACTTCTTTATTATTAATAATTTGGGTGAAAGCTAAACATTATTTCCTGGTTTCCCATCTGTAAAACATTCGTTCTGTTGAAAATTGTTTGTTTAAAAAAAACCGAAGAAGCTTGAAGCAGTTTTTCTTACTAACCGCAATCATTATGATTGACTCTTAGACGTAGATATCTCGGTCAGTTTCTTTATCAGTCTAAAAAATTAATTTTCATCATGTCTATTTACATGATCTTGATTTCATTGCTATTTAGCGATCACTTACGGTCACAAACTATTTAGTCAACTGAAGCTTTTTTGAACTGATATCTGTTTAACCGTAAAATGACCTGACGGATTTAAAGTCGGCTCGAACGGTTCAAACCCGAAAAGTCGCGACTCTTCCCCGGATTGCTTTCGTGCTCAATCATCCAGTCGATAAAACCGGATTTTGAACTCGTTAAAAGCTTATTATCAGGGATCGTGTCGTTGAAATTTGAACAATAACAGAAAAATATCAATTTCTTTTAAAAGTATACGAAAGATTTTTTGTTTATTCGCACATCGAATCGAAAATTTGAAAGAAGAAATCGATTTGAAATTGTTTATCGGAACAAAGTTAACAGAAAAAAAATATTTGCATTGTTTTTGTCAGAAGTTCATTGCGGAGCGCGGAATCATCACGTCGATATGCGCCATATTAAAGCGGAACGGATCGCGAGGCGCCGCCGTCCGTTAATCGTCCGTTCGTCGACGTATTCCGACGGGACCGGATCTATCGTCACTCTAAATCATCGTCAACGGTTACCGACGTTTCTCTGCCGGGAAGCCTCGTGAAGAGTCCGTCGCTCAAGATTTATGTCATTATTTTTATCGTTATTATTATTCTTATTATTGTCACGAAATATTAATCGTCAGTAATTTTCTTTCATTTTGTAATTTCTTTTTATTTTAATTATAGGCCTAGATATTTCTTATTTTTTATAAAAACAAAAAGGTATTGGCCTCTGATTTAATTTTTAAAGGAGCAGTCTCGCGAATAAATTAAGAACCCGGTTTTCCTGTCCCTCGGCAGAAGAAGCTAAATTCATTATTTACGTATAATATAACGGTTATACTTGTAATCAAGCACAAAAATAATCTAATTTCGGATTTCCTTGTTCTTGCGAGAGCTTTATTTTTGTGGGTTAATCGAAGATTAAGTTAATTTATTTTGTTAGTTGTAGGTATTCATGATTGTTAAGTCGAAAAAAAACATCTCTTTCTCAGATGTTGATATGTGTGAAAGGATTTGTACTGCTCCATTATAATCCTAATAGCTTAGATAAGCTTTCATTAATTGATAGTGAGTGATTGTGCGACAACCAGTACCTTTCGCCCTTAAAATTAAATGTCAAATTGCGTATTATAAGAATTTTAAATAAATAATTGTGATCCGTGGATTACATGATAATATCACTATTTAAGATGATTCAATTAAACGTGCCCTCGAAATCGATTTCGAGTTATCGAAAATTATAGAATGCGATGTTTCGCGAATTAATATTAATATTAAAATTTTATCATGTCGGTACCGATATAGTTTCGATTCGAGAAACCTTTTGTGCACGGGATGACCGACTTACCGCGAAAAACTCGGCGCCTCATCGCTTGAGATAACTCGTTATCGTCCTTTCTTTTACGATATTATTTCCTTAAAATTTTTTTTTTTAAAGTCGAAAGAAAAATGGCTTCCCGGTTCGGTTGACGGGATCAAGGTAATATCCGTGTTTATTTTACTATACAGCCGCTCGTTCGAATTCAGAACGGAGTTCACCGCTTAGCCTCATAATTTTTATAGTCTACCGTAATTATTTCTAATTTTTTTTCTTTTTAACTTGTTATGGGAAAACGCAGGATTGCCGTCACGATCGTTATGTAAAACGTTATTTAATTTTCTAAAACGGTACGCAAAATTCCGAATCCGAACGGTAAGTCTGATTCTAGCTAAACGACTTTGTCGGCACTCGAGTATATTTATTTTTCCTTGACGTGACGTTTATTCGGTACCGGAATGAATTTATATCGTAGGATCCCTCCAAATCAAGTTTTTTTTTCGTTATCGAAAGAAGGCACCGCATTGTTTACAAATTTTCATTATTTTTATTTACTTGAATAATTTTCATTTGATTTCATTTATTTTTATTATAAACTGATTGAAATAATCGCTTTCATGTAGGTAAAAGGATGCTGGAAAAAATACTGAAACGTCTGTGCCCTTGTTACTGGTTTCAAACAGATGAAACGGAACTTCTTTCCAGTGATCAACCCGAGACAACTTGCCCGATAATTTCTCAGCAGATTTTCCAGTAAGTAACTGCCGAATCGGACCGTTTTGGTAGAAGAATAATCGATATAATTGTCTTTGTGAATATTTTTGCCACGGAACGGAAAGATTTTTAAAATTGCAAATTATTTTTTGTATCGTCACTTTTCATCGCAAGTTCACATAGTTAAAAAAATCACGTAATTTTAGTTGCAGTGAAAAGAATAATATTAATGGTTTTACAAAAGTATTGGATGAATCCGAAAATCAGGAAGAAACCGAAGCGGTTTGGAAAGGAACGTTGAATTTCATCAAACCTCAGCCTATGTATGCAATTCCTTACGGTAGCTAGTATTACAATTATTTAGTGTATTCGTAGACTTTTAGATCACAGTTTCTTATTTTTTTTTAAATTTTCTTGTTCAAGATGTTCAAGAAGAGCTTTGCGGATCTAAAAAGTGTTTAGCTCAACCGGCTTTGTATTGGAAAAAAGCGGTGAAAAATCTGCCAACAAAAGGACCCGCAGTGTATCAAGATCGCAAAAGAATAAAGAAGCCTTCGAATAATAAAAAGAACGTAAAGTCCCGAGTAAGTTATTCGCAAGGATTTCTTTGGTTCGTATTAACTTTCATTTATTTTTAATGCAAACATTTTTTTCAGACTCCAGTTAGATCGAATTCCGAAACAATTAGTCTCGTAAATATTGATAACGGAGAGATTTGCCAAGCAGATAAATGTCATGAACTGGCTTGGTTTAAGTCTAGAAGCCTTCACAATATTTCGTTACTTACTCTTTCGAGTAAACCAAGATTAAACGACATGGATTCAAAGGATAATTACAGAGGTGCGGGAGATGTGTGCAACAGCGACAATTGGTATTTTATTGAAGATTTGAAAGTATATCCGGATGTTTCTCATGGAGTCGTTTTGTTTACCGCTGTTTATTTTCAGAAAAAAAAATTGTAGGTTTGCTGCTTTAATTGGAAGAAATTCCCTACGAATATTTTTCTGATCCTTTTACGTTTTTAGATTTTTAATAAACGTTCATTGTCTCGAAAATCTTTCTGGGAAAGGGGAAGAAGCAAGTCCTTATTGCACTATCTTGAAAATTTCCATTCTCCCCTCTGAAAAACACTTGAAATGCTCCAAGATTTTAGAAAGATGTACCAATCCTCAAGTTAAGGAAGACTTTAGTTTTTCGTTAAAAGACTTGACCGGCAAAATCCTCAGGCTCTCTGTTTTCGATGTGTCATTTCAAAAGCGGCACGATGCCATCGGCCATGCGTTGCTTCAGTTAGAAGATGCTGCTTCCGGCTTGCCAAAAAAATATCGAATAAAATTGTACAGGCGATCTCGGGTACGTAAGACTTGCTTAATACCTTAAGAAAGCGTCATCAGGATTTGATAGGGTCGTATTACAGCCTCATGTCGCTCCGGGAAATCTATCGGTATCGTTGATGTACAAGCCGGAAGACCGTAAACTTTCAGTAATCGTAGACAAAGCAAAAAATTTAAAACTTCAAAACGATCGATACGGTGAGCTCAACATTTGAATCTGCTGTTTATTTTTAAAAGAATTTCTGAATAAAGATTTTCAATTTCAGTCAAATTAAATACTTACGTGAAAGCATCCTTGTACTTTTACGGACAAAAAACTAAAAGTAAAAAATCAGTAATGGTGCTCGATTGCTGCAATCCAAACTATAATTGTTCCTTCACGTTCGATGCATCCAACGATCATGTCGATCACTTATCTATCGTAATTGCTGTAAAATTGAAAAGTTTCGTAAAGGATATCACTGTTGGGCATCTGATTTTGGGGCCTTTTTTCGTTGAAGAAAGACAGAAATTAACTCCATGGGGGAAAATTTTTCTCAAAAAAGAATCTGTCTCTCAATGGTTCCGTTTATATTTATGAGATATTCATTCCAGTTTTAGCATTCAAAGTTAAATTTTACGGGAATCCATATTATTAATATTACTGTTACTGATGAGGTACGATTTCTGGGATCCCTGGCGTGGCTTTGATGTAAATTTCTTATTCAACCTTGAAATCCTTACGAAACATAAACTACGGTCTTAAGTTTTTTTTTAAATATTTGAAATAGATAGTCAGCAATATGGTCAAATTTTTTAAAAATTGGTATTATAAAATTGTGATTTTATTGTAAAAGAATACACAAGTTTTATTTCAATTCTCAAATTTTTTTACTTAAAACACCGTAGCTTTGAGCAAGATGCTAAACTTTGAAGCGATGGACCCATCGCCCGAGTTTAGTGGAATTATATAAAATAGCTGGCAAGGAAAGTCATCAGAACATTTATAAATTCATCGCTTATAAATCCATTGAGTATCCACCATTAAAGTCATTTACCAATTTCTTTTACAATTGAAAATAGTTTAAGTTCCGCTTGTTTTTATGACTCGCCGCCCGCGGCAAATCACCGCCCTCCTTGATGACTTATAAAAAAGTGGAGTATGCAGCAGTTGGCAATTACTTGAAAATGTTGATGTTCTCAAATTGGCAACGTTGCTAGAATATCGAATGAATGAAAATGGCCGCGTTATCGGGTCCTCTTGATTGGGGAGGGAAATCAAGGTTATTTGTCGGATTAAGTGTATTATTAGGACGATCACAATTCAGTAAGTTAAATTTAAAGTTCAGAGACTCGTACAATTAACATTTTGAGGTGCTTTTTACATTCAACTTTCGAATTAAAGTTCGAAATCTCAGCTGCATGCAAGCCTATCTTCGCCTCGGATACATCTTTCGCGTCCATTTTATTGTGTACATTTATTTCAACAACAGAACTTTGTTAATCGTGATTCGATGGATTCTTGGACCCCTTTGTTTTATATTTTTACTCATTTACTTTGGCTTTATAAGATTTATTTCATATTAGAATTTCTGCGTAGTCCTGTATCCATCTGAAAAAATTATATCTTGGTGCCGTCCGCAATCCGAACTAAGGCAAAATAATTAAGCTGTTCGAAAAAAAATAATCGTGCGTTTATAAGAAACAAATAAATAATCAATGCTATTTGTGTATTTGTCATTTATTTATAAATGAAAAATGTTCTTTTCCTAGGTTTTGCGGTTCATGCACGACTTTGGGTTAAACCTTGGCACATCTTCTTGAAAATTGAAAATAAATGCTTGTTCATTCTCTTGCTTACATGCGTAATGCTTGCTTTTATGACTTTCATTGTTGTTTCTGTTGATGTCTTGGATTAGAAATAGAAATCTGGAGCTCCGAGGTTATGCTTATGTGGAGCTTATGTAAACAAAAGATAGTAGGAATTCTTTACCTTGGAGCTCCAGAAATGATAAAGCTCACAAAGTAAGCAATTATCAGTTGGATTGAGCTTAGAACTTGGCTAAAATTAGCCAACATTAAACCAAAAAAATGTTTTCTATTTTTTTCTCTAAAGTAATTAATCGCAGAGGGGACCTACTATGCCTTGGTATATCGACCCTATAGTAAGGTATTGCCATGATTTGCCCCAAGTCCCTGAAGTGCTTCAAAAAAGAGAAAAACATGAAAAACATTTTTGGCCACCCCCACTTAATACTTAACTTATGGACCTGAAAATTTGGGGAATAGTATCTCTTAATAATACAAATCGAATGGTGAACCCCAAATTTGAATTTGAGGTGGGGGCCGATCCTCCATTTCTATACCGCCGAATCCTTTTGTTAACCTTTGTTGTTGTTGTTGCTGTTGTTGTTGTAGTACACTCGTTGTCAAAATTTGAAGTTTCTCATCAATTTGACACTAGTATATAGAAAAATAACCTGAGAAACCTGAATTTTATTTGAGCAATGAAATAAAAATAAATATAAATCTAAATATAGATGTGTACAATGAGAGAAACATTTGGAGCATTTAATCAAAACTGTCTCTTAGAGTTTTCTAACTAATTGTTCCATATTTATACACAGTATATATATATATATATATATATATATATACCTATTGATAAATGGCAATTTGCTTATTTTTCAAGCCTAAACCAATAGCAGAATTCTATTCCAAAATGCTTTTCTCAATTCATCTGAGATTTTTTTCTTGTTTTTGTTCTTAAAAAAGCACCTTTTGGGCTAACTACCCGATTAAGCACCCCTAAGCCTTAACCTTTTGGGTTAAGCTTTTTTAGAATCAAGTTCAATGCTGCAATCTCTTAGAGATCAACATTTTTTTCTAATTTGCTCAAAACCTACTGTCGAAATCTGTTAGTGCGATTTGATCGGATCTTTTTTATAGAAAATAACTATTGCTTCCGTTTTCAAAGAAGAGTAAATAATATCGTCTTACTGAGGTCAACTTATTTTATGATTTATTTATTTATATGGAAGCTTCACACTTAAGATTTAACTGATCTATTTTACTCTTTTAATCAAACGGTTTTGCTTTTTTTCTGAAAATATTTAATATCGATACCGACGTTTCCATATTGAGAAAAGTGTAGGAAGAGATGCGCGATGCATACTATTTTTTTATTATTGTAGTTATGCATTTTTATTCCAATAACATTCGGTATATGTCGTAAGATTTTTACTGGAAAAAAAAAAAGATTTCAAATGTACAAGTAAGAATATCATGTATAACTTTAAGTCATGTGATCGGAAAAGAAGATGGGGAAAAAAAAATGAAATCTCCGCCTTACCTGCGGTTAACGCACACGGCTAGGTGTTGACCTAAACGGAAAGGGTAATAGAAACGACTCTTTGGCTCCACAGACTCCGATCTTCTATTCACCCGTCTGGAATGATGACTGGTCCTGTGACAGATAGATATAAAAAAAAAATAAAAATAAAAGTTAGAATGAATTCTAGGCCCGTTAAACGAGACGTTTCTAGGCGTTTTAGGGGTCTAAACGAATTGTACGCTTTAACAAAAACTAAAATTAAAATTTATTACTTGACATAAGCTTAACAGAAGATTCGATTCGATTCGATCGTAAAGCATGCATAACGAAATTTAAACGTCCACTTTTTTTCGAGTTTTGTCGCGCGTGACGATCGATCCGGTACCTTAAGGTTTCACACGCACAAAAAAATTAGTCTTTTCAATCGTCGCTCCTTGTGTAAGGAACGAAATCTTGAATTTTTTACTAAATTAAGCTTTGTATAGCAAAAAGAACCGGAAAGGTATTTCTGCCAATGCAGAAAAACAAGCAGATTCGTATCTAGAAAAATGCCTAGAGTCGTTTCAATTAAGAATTAAATAGCGGAACGCTGAAAATTTTTTAGTTTTTCGATTTCCGAACTTGTACCTTTTTCCCCGATTATTTTACAGTAATTAGTCTTCGGGCCGTAAATAATATCGATTCGAATTTTTTCATTGTAAAAATGCGCATAAATTAATCGAGAAGGGAAAATATTAAAAAGAGGAGACGGTTCATTTTGTGTAGATCATAAATCTATTTGATCGTATTATTTTTTTCTTACCTGTCTGAGGCGAGCTCGGTCGGGAAGGTGTGAGATTTCACGGGTACGAGAAATGTTTCCTCCATTTTGTTTGGTGTGGTCAAATCTCGATCGGAAACCGGTTCGAGGATCCTTTTTTTTTCCATTTCGAAAAACGATATCGTGATGGTTGGGGGCCATTTTAATATTATCCGATTCGCAAATCCTGACAACCCGATCGTCGTGGTTTTTTTTTTCGGGAAAAGAAATCAAAACAATAGTCGTGCGTTTAATCGTGAGGAATGCTTCTCGTGAAACAAGGACATAATATGGTGCCAGAGACCGTGTCCAATAAGAAAATTTGAATTTGATGGGGATGTCGCTCTTCGGAGGAACGTGACTCTGCGCTACTTTTTTTTTTCTTCTTTCGTGTACATCCGTGACTAACTTCTGTCATCGAAGAATGACAATCTATTTCTTTTGTCATTTTTTTTCCTATTTCAAGAAAACCGTCCTTAAACTTGACCTGCAGTACCGAATTTTCCCCATTTTGTCTCAAGCTACAGAGAATTTTTTCGTCTGGAAGATGAAATATAACATTTATTTCGGGAGGCGTGGGAGATGATCGAAAAAATAGCATAGATAAAGAGAACTTATTTCGATGGAAAGAAAAGGAACGCTGTGCTCGCCTGATTTCACGATCGACAATGGCATCATATTTTAAAAGGAATAATAGTTCCCTTTTAATACTCCCAAGTTGGTTCAGAGCAGAGCAGATGTTACTCGAAAATGCTTTACAACAATGGTTGTAAACACTCGAGCGATTCAGTCGAGATTTTTTCTGTAAGAAGGAGGAATTTTTGGTAAGTGGAAGGCGAGATAGAAGGTTTCGAAATTGAATCTTTTAAACGACGTTAAAAGGCGTGTAAAGCTCATATTTAAAGCATCGGCCAAAGATGGATGCCGCGATAAGATTCGGGCTCGGCCGTGATAATAATGAGCGAGACGAAATTCATTGTCGAACCTACGCATACCTTGTGTTCGGTCGTTTGAAATGGGATTTGTCAGTGCCTTGCCAGGCCCCCAGGATCCTGCATCTCGCTCGTACATTTCCGTTTTTTTTTCTTTTTACGTGAACGTGCCTGCGATCGTGTTCGTATGTGAGCCCGATCTAGAAATCGAATCGGTTTTATCTTATCTGAGCTTGAGAAGATAATCCAAGAGGTACAAGCTTTGGATATGCCCGAGGGCAAAAGGATTCTGATTGTGATTTTTTTTTTAACCGCGAACATGTTTGTGACTTAAAAGTCTTAACGATCCAAACGGATCGATAAGAGTTTTTACATGATATCTGTGGCAGTATTTAAGACCTAATTTTGGGTTTTTTTGTTTTATGCATCCCAGAAATGTCCACTTTTATCTTGTTAGGTTCGAAACAGATTTTGATGTTACTGGTAAATGAAAGACTTGCGTAATTTGTGAAATATTATGATTACGTCTTCTTGCAACTCGTGATTTAATTTAGCCCTTTTGTCGGCACTTACCTTTATTTATTTCTTTTTCTTTTGTCAAAGCCGGGACAAAATTATATATTTCTGAAAAATGGTAGTTAGCGAAGGGATTCGGGTTCCCGTAATTAATATCTCCTATTTAAGTCTATTATACGACCGACGGCTTTTTCTCGTTTCCAGGCCCTAAAATAGTGTGCAGTTACTTTTCTAAAGTGTATACTTGTTTTCAATGTTCTCTCCATAAATTGATGCTTATGTTGAAGATTTCTTAGAGAAAGACGATTCCCAAGGGAGTTTGGGTACAATTAGAGGATAGGGTAGGGTAGGGTAGGGCAATGCAAATGAGGTGCCCCAAATGGTACCTCATATGTCAAAGTTTGGGAAATAAAACGAAGAGGAACAAGGGAAAACGAAAATGGCCTTAGACAGGGTAAAATGTTTTAATTGTGCAGTAGCAATTTTAATAAATTTTAAATCCTGCCTGTTTGTACTTTTCCAGGTTCTGAACGAAACTATTTCTTTAAGTTTTGAATGAATAATAATAATTTTAACGATATTAACTCGGACAAATTGCCTGTGAAACCCGTGCAAATCAAGAATGAAAGAACTGGGGATTTCCTGGGCAAAGTCCGAACGGACGATTTTTGTTTGTTTTGGACGACAAAACGTTTCCCTTGTTATTGTAAAGATAGCCCAGGTGAAAAAAGTCTTTTTTTTTTTTTTTTTTTGTTCATTTCTAAATATTAAAAAGTGATTTTTAAACGTTTTAGTCGAAATAGGTACCGATAGGTGTCCGACAATGCATTCTTAGAGTTGTGCTCGTGACTCTGACTATAAACAAAATATAAATGTGGCTATTGTGTCTGTCTACCGGTCTAAAAAATGAATCGTACAATTAAAAAATTATTCCAAAACGTAACCGCGATCTCGTTTCCAGTAAAATTTGTTTCGATCCGAAAACCGACTTCCCATTAAATTAATCGTAGCCGGTTTTGCCATGAAATTAAAAATTCCATTTGCCCCGAGCTTCCTTCTTGCAAGAATTACTCGTACTCTCTACTGACGGTTTTCGAGAATTAGCTTGCTATTAAAAAAAGGGATTTTTTAGTCCTGTATTGAATTTAGCCCGTGTTTTATTTGCAACAAGTTGATAGCTGTTTATTAGTTTGTTTTAGAGTGATCTGCACTTTATGCGCAGTCTTAGTCAAAAAAGAATCACAAAGCTAATATTTTTCTTTTTTTTTTCCATAATTTAGTTTACAGTTGATTAGCTGTTGAGAAAAAAACGCGTGTGTCGTGTAAAATATTATCCGAAAAGAAATAAAAACTGTCGCCTGCATAGTTACGGGATTATAAGAAAGAGTACGAAAGGATGAAGAAAATGAAAAGAAGTATTAAATTGAAGATTAGAAGTGAAAGTGATCTGTCGAATGTCGTCGAACGATGACCGCGTTTTAGAGATGTGGTTTGCCAAAAACTTGTTGCCGCAATTGGCCGAGGCAAGCGACAGCGACGACGAAGACGTCGAAGAATTTCCCAAAAGAAGTACGTACCCGAATCCGTCTTTTTGGTCTTTCTTTTTAATCGTACCGAACCGAAAAGTAAATTTTTCATTTTGCATGTCCTCTTTTCTTGATCCGGTGACGCTGTTCTTTTTTCCCGGCTAAATGAGTGCCTGCTCGAAAAACAGGGAACAAGCGTAAAACGATAGAAATTTACCGGAAGTAGACACCCATTTCTTTCCTATCGTTTTCGTTATTTACTTACTTACTTTTTCATAAACAAAAATAATTATCGATAGCGTTTATGTAGAAATCGTATACAGATAATAAAGATAAAGAAAATAACGTTTGGTTTTTTGTGCTTACACGCAGCCTTGGAGACGCATTCGGGTAAGGTTTTGACCGATCGCGATTTCGTTGACGGTAAAGTCGAGTTTCGATTTATCGACCATCTCTCTCTCTCCCTCTCTCGTAGCTCTTAACTATAATTTTTTTGTTTCCTTTTTTCAGGTAATGGAGTTCTCTGTTACTGCGACGGACACTGTCCGGGAGAGGCGGACACCTGCATGACCCAGGAGGGCGGCACCTGTTTTGCAGCCGTCGAAGAAGTCTTCAACACGGAAACGAAAAAATGGGAGGAAGAATACTCGTTCGGGTGTTTGCCCGGGGACGAAGGAGCTTTGATGCAATGCAAAAGTTACGTCTCGCACAACGCCAAAGGAAAAGCCATTACCTGCTGCAATTATACGGATTTGTGCAACAGAGTTCAAACCCCCAAGTTCGAAGTCAGGAGCACGACTCCGAGCCCGGGCATGTCTTACGACGACAGCATTCATTACATCGCCCTTATAATATCCGTCACGGTCTGCTTGGTCGCCTTTTCCGTCATCGTTGCTTATTATTATTTGAGGTATAAAAAAAGAGAGGAAATGAGAAATTTAAACCTTAGTCAAGCAAACAGGTAATTTTCGATGAAAGATTCCGTCGTGGGAACGTAACGAATCTACATGCTAAAAACTGTGCTTTTCGTTTTTTACAGAAATTGCGACGCTTACCTCGCTACGACGGGGACTCTCTCGGAACTGATCGAGCAAAGCTCCGGTTCCGGATCGGGTTTGCCGCTCCTCGTTCAACGAACCATCGCGAAACAGATTCAAATGGTTCATTCTATAGGAAAAGGAAGATACGGAGAAGTTTGGTTGGCTCATTGGAGAGGGGAGAAAGTGGCTGTTAAAGTGTTTTTTACGACCGAAGAAGCCAGCTGGTTTCGAGAAACGGAAATATATCAAACGGTATTGATGCGTCACGAAAATATTTTGGGTTTCATCGCGGCCGATATAAAAGGAACCGGTTCCTGGACTCAGATGCTGCTCATCACCGACTATCACGAAAACGGATCCTTGCACGATTATTTGAAATCGAGAGTTTTGGATCCGTCGTCGTTGATGACTTTGGCTTTGTCCGCCGCCAGCGGCATCGCCCACCTTCACACGGAAATCTACGGAATCCGTGGGAAACCCGCCATATCGCACAGAGACGTTAAAAGTAAAAATATTCTCGTCAAAAAAAACGGCGAGTGTGCCATAGCGGATTTCGGTTTGGCCGTACGGTACATCAGCGAAACCAACGAAATAGACATCGCCCCCAACACTCGGGTGGGAACCAGGAGGTACATGGCTCCGGAGGTGCTCAACGAAACTCTCAACACTTCCGCCTTTGAATCCTTCAAAATGGCCGACATGTATTCCCTCGGTTTAGTCTTTTGGGAAATGACTCGACGATGCGCCACCGGAGGGAAACTCAGCTCGGCCGAAGATTATCAGCTACCATACTATGATTGCGTCCCTAGCGATCCTTCCTTCGAAGACATGCGTCAGGTGGTTTGCTTGAAAAACGTCAGGCCTCAGATCCCTCTCAGATGGGAATCCGACGAGGTAAGCTTCAGTTACTTTTACTTGTTTCGTTTTTTCAACTTTTATTTTTTTTCTAATCTCGTGTCGTTTCAGGTCTTGAGAGCGTTATCTAAAGTAATGCAGGAGTGTTGGCACGCAAATCCGCCCGTTCGGTTGACTGCTCTTAGAGTGAAAAAGACTTTAGGGAAATTAAGGACAGATAATTCTATTAAAATGGTGTGATTCCATTTGTTCCTGAGTGCGATTGTAAATACAGTTATTTCCGTTAATCTAGTAAGTAACTTTTCCCGAGAGATTGCACCTTTTTTCCAAGGATTTTACTAACAGGATATATCCAACCGATTTCGGTTGATTCCGTGACCTTTCAACTTTTTTCGGAATCGCGACACAGATTGTATGATTGGATACAAACCGTTATTACAGAATTTACTATTCTTTTTTCTGGCCTCCTAGTGACGTCACATGGACGTTTCGCTATTTTATTGAGTTTCACCTATCTTGTTAGTAAAATTTTTGTTTTTTCCCCGCTCCTTCCTTACCGCAATTATTGATATCGTCTTTTTTTTCGTTCCAGAATGATGGCTCATTCCACCGGGATAAATTCCTTCTAGAATGAGATTGCATGATCACTTGTACAATAGCCATGTCAATTAACACCACTTTGTATAAAATGTCTTGTGTTTCTAGAAAAAAAGTTATGCTTGTCATTGCAAATGCAGCAAAAAAGACATCTCATAACAAGGTTGAATTTTGAGTTCGTCATCGACGAATCCTAAGATTTTTTTTACGAAATATCCACTCGTACGTTTCATAAAAAAAACTGAAAGATGCAATTTTTCTTATTTTAAAATGTAAAAATATTTACTTGTTGAAATTTTGGAAAAAATTTTTATTTTAGACTGAAATACAATCACTTTTTATTAATGGCCTTAAAATGCATACAATAAAAAGCGGCCTTTTAATTTGATTTTTTTCGTTCGTTTGCGAAGTCTTTTAGCAGCAGAGAGTCGATATAATAAATTGAAAATTTTCTCGATCCCCGATATTGATATAGTTTTGATATAAAAATGTTTTTAATATGATGCAAGTTTTACAATACCTCCCAGAGTCTAGAGACCGTACAGCTGTATACCGTTTAAACCTGGAATAAAAATAGGGTTTAATGCCTGATGTGTAAATGATAATAATTATGCACTAGTTAAAATTAGAACCATTATCGTGATTTCAATTATATTACAGTTTTTATCGAACAAGGTGATTTATTTAAAATAATTTTTGTATAGCGCAAGGAAACCAAAAATTTTGGAGATTTGTGAAATTGCTTCTTTTTAGATAAAGAAACAGTTTTTTTAGAAAATTCCAAGTGCAAAAGAATGAAAACTATTGGATCAAGAATATTTTTGATAATGATCGGACGAGATTCTTGATCTGATTTTTCTTGCCTTGTTCAGATGTTTTACAAACTGGTAAAGTCTCTATAAAGTTTGACCAGTAACTATTTGTAGCCACTTCTGATGTAATTTATATTTTATTCATAACCTGAAATTTTTTTTTAAAGTTTTTAGATAAACCAGTCAAGCCTGGAAAGATCTGGAATCAAAAATGTATAAAAAGCGCAATCAATAAAAATATATAGCAACTATCAGTCTACGGCAATTAAAAGTACCTTTGTTACTTTACTTACTTTTATTTTTTACTGCAACTTTTACAATTTCCTTTTAGCTCAGGCCTGACATGGTGTGGACCGAATAAGTTTTTGAAAACGAAAAATATGGATTCCGTTACCGGTTCGTCAAACAAACAATAAGAAATTACTACATGGTATTTAAAATATAACTTTTCGTTCTCTAATCCATCTCGGGATATCATGGTGAAGCTTGATCAATTTTCATTCTTAAATTTTTCTGAATCTTACTTTGCATATTATTATATTGACAGCCCCGTGGGTTATGTTTAATCTCCAGATCTCACACTCGGGAGTTTTGACGACGGTTCTTTCCTTACCGTGTATCCTTTATGCTGTGCCAAGTAAATTTATTCAAGAATTTCAGCACTCCCTGAACAGCAGGTACAGTTGTGTGTTCTCAATTTGTCTCATTCCTGTTTCAAATTCTAAGAAGAAATAAACAAATAATTTTGTTGGCAAATCCTCTATACTGGCCGTTCGCGACCGACATTACACTCAAGGCCTCATAATTACATTATTAATGAATAGCTCAAATAGCAAGGCATTTTGTCAAGCTTGTCAAAGCTAAAAATCATTCTTTGAAACCTCGATGAAAATTGATTTTCTTCTCTTGTCCCAGAATGAATGTGCATATGCTCAAGTTCTATCTCCCATAAATATATCGGTTGTTGATAGTTTTTTCACAACATACCTTTAATTACATATACAAATACAGCAGAGTACACTTGGATAGGAGTTTTAAAAAATTTAAAAGCCATATAAAATGTAAAATTTAATTTCATTTACTTAGATTTCTTTACTGGCGGAGGCGCTACAGCTGCTACTTTAGGAGGAGCCTTCTGAGCTTTCAATACTTTAACAACTATTTTTTGTTCTTCAATTAAAAAAGCTCTTACAATTTTTTCTTTCACACACTTATGACAAAGAACACCTCCATAAGCTCTCTTCACCGTCTTCTTTCTCCTGCACATTCTCGACCTCTCGATAGAACGGGCCGGGGCAATTCCTCTCAGTTTTTCTTTACATTGTCCACACTTTGGAATTTTCCTAGGTTTTTTCAAATATTGGTAAACTAATCTTCCACCTGGAGTCCGAACGCTAGAAAAAATTAACAATCTCGTAAGAAAAAACATTAGTATTATCAGGAGTTCAAACCATCGCCAAGTAAACAATGTGTCCACATAACCAAACCAGGTTTTTATTTCCTTAATATGTTTTGATTAAAATATACAATCAAACCAGTAAAGGGTATTTTATAATCACAATCAATTAAATTTACGAGGGAATTATCTGAAAGACTGTAAGTTATTAAGTCAAAATGTAAAATAAATAATTCTTACATTCTTCTTCGGTTGCTCTTGGTGTTGTACGACAGTCGACGTCTATAAACTAGACGCTGCACCATTTTGTTTTACCTTAAACAATAAAATAACAATGATTTAAAATGTATTTTGATTCAATCAAAAGGAATAAGTAAATCTCTCGAATAATTTGCAGATGCAACCGGATAAAAATTATTAAAATATCCCTTACCTATGTAAAGAATCCCGACGGATGAAAGGAAAATTGCCAACCTATCAAAGGTCTGAGCCTGAGCGTCTGACAAAGGATAATGCGAATGCGATGCGATGCGGCAAACCGGGCAGCAAAGCCGATGAGTCGTCTGCTTGAATGTTTCTTCTATTTCTATTATTTTCGATTTTTTTTCAAATGCGAAGTTGCAAAAAATGACTGCTCGTTCAGGTTAATTTTTCACTATGTCAATTTCATTGTAAAAACGAGAAAAAAGTTTTGGTTTCGATAAACTTTACGAAAATTGAGTGCAATAAATGTGCAATTAGACTATAACTAAATCTTTAAAACAAATGTCAGCTCAGCAATCCGTCTCGCTCTCTGATGCTGGCGAGATTTCACAATGGAGGAATTAAACGAGGAAGTAGACAGTGTTTTAAATACAAAAACCTCGAGCCGGATTCCTGCTCCTGTCAGTAATTTAAGGCGTTCGGCATCCGTTAGAGTCAGAGGAGAAAAAGCCAATATGGTAACTTCAATTCCGGCCACACCATTTCCGTCTATTGCAGAAAAGGAGGAATTTAAAGAATTTACTGATGATAAACTAAAATACTGGAACAGAAACAGACTGAATATTAGCCTCAAAAGCAGGGTAAGATTTTCCATGTCAGTAAAGAATACGATTTCTTACTTTTATTTGCACAAACATCAAACAAATTGACTTCCTTTGTCGTTAGATGGCAACCTTTACCAAGCTGATCCTGATATAGTGTCTGTGTCCCTGCCCCTGCCCTGTTTGTGTTTGATTGTTTTAATATAAATAGCCTTGTTTTGAATAATTTACACCACCACTAATTTTCTGCAGGTAAATTAGTTTTGCAAATACAAATATAAGTTCTCTTAATTTAATTATCCTTGTTCAAAATTTTATCAAGATTCTAAAATTAATGCTAATAAGAAGAGTTTTTTACTGTATACCTGTTACCTGATATTACTATTTGATTATAGTCTCAAGCAAGTGGTTTAAACAGAAGTCGAGATGATGATTTAGAATCCTTAGATAGTTTTGTAAGCAACATAAGTGGGATAACTACAAATTCCACATGTGAACATGCTCATTTTGCAAAGAATGGTACAACTTATTCTGGTAGGACTCATAAGTACATATTTCATTGCTCAACACATTTTACTGCACCAGAAGAATATTTAACTCCAACACAAAGAGCCAACAAAAACATCAAAAGGTTAAAGGTATGTTGCATAAACCAAAAATAATGGTGGACCCATAAAATAGTAATTAATTGTGCCTTTTTAATTTCTCTTCAGACTTTATTACAGCTGGCCAAGGAAAAACTGCGTGAAAAAGAACAAGAAATATTCAAATTGACTAAAGAAGTGGTCGAACTAAAAGTATTTAAAGCATCAATAAATCATCATTTTTCTGATAGCAGTAGCCCTTCAGATGGGAAAGATATTTGTGTTGGAATCGACGAAAAATCGGTCGTCAATTGCGATGCAAGCGTTCAAGTGTTCAACTCTGCAGGATGCAGATCCCACGACGTCAAAGATTTCGGCTGCGATGCTTTTAACGAGTTATCTCCCATAAAAACCTCTTATTATTTCGAAGATAAAGATGACTACATGGGAAAAATTTCACCGTCATCGCCCCAACACTGCTTCGTCGAGAAAACTAGTGCCACACCGGATTTTCTACTTTCTTCTTTGGCCGATTCTGGAAATTTCGACGATTTGGCCTCTTCGATTTCCCTTCATTCGAAAGATTCGCTGGGTTTTACTATTACTCCCGAGCTGCGACCTTTGGCCGAAGAAAAGCAAATGACTGAACACGAAGGAGAGGCAAGGGACCGGGAAGAAGAACGTGCAAGAATAGTCAACATGTACGAAAACAAACTGAAGGAAATAAAATTGGAATATGAAGACGAATTAAAACGGATATTGGACTATCAAGAAAATGAAAACATTAAGTTAATTGAAAGATTCGAAGAAAAATTGAAAAAAGAAGAAGTGAAATTTGAATTACGTTGGAATGACTTATTAAAATCTAGCGAAGAGGAAAAAATGATGATAGTCGATCGTTTTGAAGCTAAGCTCGAAGAAGAAAAACAAAAGTATCAAGAATCTTTGGTCAGTATCAAATCAGAAATTGAAAAATCGACCGATATAATTTTCCAAGAATCTTACATTCGTAAAGTTGAGGAAGAAAAAAATATTTATGAAACGTCTTTGGAAGATATAAAATTGAAGTTCGAAAACGAAAAAAAAATCATTGAGAAAAATTTTGACGACACGATGAAATCAGAAAGGAAAAAATTTGAGGATAGCGTAACAGACATCAAGAGGAAAAGCGACTTAAAAATCCTCGAACTGTTGGAACGAATCGCCGATCTCGAAGCCAGGTTGGCTTTTTTTTTCTTTTTGAGCGACAACTCATTTTTTTTTTTTCAAATCCTTTGAGTCCTTTTGCTGTAAAATGTCTCGGTATAAAATATGAATTGAGCGGCGGCAGGCCAATTATTAGTTTGAGCAAATCGAAGATCAAATTTCTAAAAGTTAAGTTTTAAAGAAAAACAATGTGCAGCGTGTCCTTTGAAAATAGAAATTTTTTATCAAATAATGCATTTTGCCAAAGAAGAGCCGTTTCATATTCAATTATTTTTCAATTTTAGAAATTTATTTTTAATAACGCAATTGGTGATGGATAAAACGATTCGCTTAATTTTAGATAAGGTTTGTTTTTACGTTTTTTATTAAGTTTATTAATTTTTTTTGTACAGGTATAACGATTTGTTACCTAGATATGAAGAGGTTTTACTAAAAAATTCAAAATTGGAAAAAGATAACGAAATGCTTAAAACAGCTATTGACGATCAGGACGAGAGACATAAGAGTATTTATTTAAAAATGTACCTGAAAGGACAAGAAGCAGCTAAACTGGAGCACGCCGACCAGGTTCGATTGCATACCATTCTTGAAGTTCAAATTTTGAACTTTACAATCAAAAAATCATTTTACAGGTGGCAGAGTTCGCTGAAAAAGCGCCCAATCGAGTTTCGGTTCCGGAACTTTTAGCGCAATTGAAAACCACGGAAACGGAGCTGGAAAATCTAAAGGTAATAAAACTGTGGTTGTTTTTTTTGATAGCTTGCAAATAAATCTAAGGCACTTAAACGTGATGCTTCTAAATAATCTTACTGTTAACTCTTGTAAATTGTTTGAGGATATTTATTGAATTAACTCCTTTTTAAACGAATTTTTAAAAACCAAATACCTCCTTTGGTTAATGCTGCAGGACAAGGAATATCGAGCTCTCCACACCGAACCCCACGGTGTATGCTTACTAAGTTCAAAAGAAGCCATTTCTCTTTGGATGCTTGCAGCTAGGAAGGTTGGTCCCGTTTACTTTTTCGAGTATTTAGCTGCATGATCTCACGTCTTGCATGATTTTAACAACAGTCTTAACAATGAGGAAGATGAAGAAGAAGAAGATGATAATGTTAACAATTTTTAATCCTAAAGCATTTACGTCCTTTTTTTTTTTTAATTTTCAAGCGGAATAATGCTCACCTTTGACAAAGTAAAATGATATTTTTAGGCGATGTATCGAAGACTGGTAGAAGCTCAGGCTAAATCATCCGCTCCGAAGGAAAGACAAGAAAATGATCCAGAAGCAACTTTGCAGTTTCTTAAATCTGCGGTTTATTACTTCTTGACGGATCGAGACAACCATATTGGTCATTTGAGAGCCATCGAAAGCATTTTGGGATTCACACCGACAGAAAAACAAAATATTGAAAAATGCTACTTGAACAGACTTTGAAAGAGCTCTGCTCATCCGTTTTTGTGGTCGATCTCAAAATACGATCCGAATTATATTTTGGTTTTCAGACCTTTATATTTTGGGTAAAGCGTTTTTAATCTCAGTCATTCACCTTAAATAGGAGGTGCAAATAGTCACGGCTTTCACGCTTTTCTTTCCATTAAAAGTCTGCGACTTATTTCTTTTTTATCATGATACTTTATGCAAGTTGTAATTTGCACTTTCTCGTGGTATGTTTTTCCTGCGATATGATTGTACAAAAAATTTTGTAACGTGATCGTTCCTTTTTTAATTGTTTTCATGTTATTAGGTTTTTAATTTAATTTAATTTTATTATTTTCATATGTACTTATTTTTAAAAGTCAATTTCGTTTTTTTGTTTTAAATTTTTTTTTGCAAAGCTTATGGTTCCTACATATTTACATCGTGTTTGCTTATTAGGTCTTGATCCACAAATTATTGTAGATCATAGTTTAGTTACCATATTTTTATTTATCATAGACTCAAATAATAATGATAGTAAAATGTACTGATATGATTTTTAATAGGTTAGTATAGTTTTTTTAATTAATTAACACGCCCGCGAAATCGTTCGCAATTAAACACGCATAAAAATGTTTATTTCGGTAATATACGAGACAAGAGGGATTTTAAGCGTAAGATGGGAACCTGAGAAACCTGCAAACAACCATTACATGACTAAGTAAAACAAACACACGGGGACTCGTTAACTATTTTTTGACAATTCGGGCATTTTGAGTTGAAAAGAAAAAATATGAAATCAGACGATTGTTGTACAATACTGGTTTTCAATAGTACAATTAACGACTTCTAACAAAATGTAGATATCAAAATAAGGAAATTTTTATAATCTATTCACCAAGAGCTGTGATATGCATGAAGTAACTTTAACGTGGTCTTGTAAAATTTATACGATTTTATTGAAATACTGAGATGAGTCTAGATAACTACCTGATTTTAATACTGGTGCATTAATCAGTTTAAAAATAAAATTTCATTGGAAAACGTTCCGGAATTGCCAATTTTAGTAGTTACTGGATAAATTAATAGAATTTGATTTACCAAATAGAGGTATATTTTAATTATTTTTATGCTTATATTAACAACCATGAGACACATTTTTTATTTTTTGCAAACTAGTAAGAGAAGGCTCAAGTCATGAAGTTGTATATATTTTTTTAAAAGTATAATTGTATTAATAGAGCTTTGACAAGTTTAGTCCTTCGTTTAAAGTCTGTTTGGATATATTAGAATTAATTGCATAATATTGCTTTTGCTAAAAAATTGGTCGATCTTTGGAATCAGCAGCTAGTGCGCAAACTAGAACGCTAGTCTGCCTGCAGTGTCACGAATTATTTATCTCTTATGAGCTTTTTGCGTTAAGTTTCATGTGGGTTTTAATTTAAGTGGTAAAAAAAATATTACTGTCAATATTGCTTTTGAGTTTTCAGAGAAAGATCGATGTGCAATATCAGCAAAGCTTTTAAAGAAGTCTTTCCTATTTCTCTACTTAATATGATAATGTAAGACAGCAAAGGTATTTAAAAAAGATTCACTTATAATAAAAATTTTATGTTATATTAAAAATTGGTATTCAACAATTTACTTTTTACTTCCTGGTAGAATTATTCCATCATACTGAAAAATGAAAGAAAAAACACTCAATTAACGTCTTTAAAGATTGATAAATAAACTTTGTTACCATGTCTCCCTTTTGCAAAATTTATTGTTATTTAAAATAACAATTTTAAAAAAAGAGAAATTATTTTTTACACATTTGACTAAGTTGGAAAACATTGAAATCATTTCCATATTGGTGCTTAACATGTGCAGTTAAAATTTTATAAAAAAACTCACCTTTTGTTGAAACCATTTCATCGCATCTTCCTTTGTTAAGCGATGTGAAAATCCTACAACACCCCTCTTCTTCCTCCTGTGAGCAACATTAAAGCCTACGAAAAATTCCGATTAATATTATATGTTTTATAATTAAATTTTAAAAATTCACAAATTAGGATCAGACTTGCCTGGTCTACCCAACACAACATAAAAATCCAGTCCGTAAATACCGATACTTGGATCATATTTGATATTCAAATCAATGTGTTCTTGAATACCAAAGCCAAAATTTCCAGTATCTGAGAAATTGTCTCTTCTCAATTCATATTCTTTAACTTTTAGACCTCTATCTAAAATTTCTTCCGCTTTTGCACCACGCACCGTACAATGAACAGCAATTTTTTCGTTTCTTCTTATACCGAAAGACCTCACGGTGTACCTAGCTTTGGAAAACACAGGTTGTTGGCCAGTTAGCTGTTCTAATACCTAAAAAAATTTTCAATTATGATGTACAAAAAAAAAAGATTATTACTTGCTAATAAACTCCTTTCATAGAAAATTGTATTTCCTAATTAGTAACACTTCCAGTAAAGCTTAGTGGAAGGAGTTGCAATACAGGAAAGTTATTTTGGCACTATTCTTTTCATAATATCATCAGGCATGATACCTATAACAAGAAAATAGTGCACATGTGTACAGTGTTAAAATCAAATCAAGTAATCTCACCTTAGCGGCTCTGGTTAACCTATCACCCGATTCCCCAACGCAAATATTCAAGCATAATTTGCGAATTCTAACTTCCCTCATAGGATTTTTAGTTTTATCCTTCTTTTCTTTTTTATCTCTTTTTGGCGGCTTAGCCGCAACCTTCTTCGTTTTTTCGTCCTAAAATAAAAATGAGAATCATAACACATCAACGTCAACAAATCTTTGTTCCAAGGCATCGATATCTCAAGTAATCGGAAGCCATTAAAGTAGTATCATTCATTTGCCCTATTTATTCAGAGAATTGAACAGATCGAAAATAAAAACAAAATGATTTCGGATGTCTCAGATTAATCGAGATAAAAATGAAAAAACATACCACAGCAGTCATGGCCCCAGACTTTTTCCAAGAAACCAGGCGTGTCTGTAGAAATGTGTCATGTATATGAATGTCAAATCTAATTCCACGTCTTTTTTGTCAATTGTCATAGCAGGCAGTTGTTTACAAATTTCAAAATTAAATCTCTAGTTTTTTTAAAACGGTTTGTATTTTTATTAATTTCAATTTTAATTGCATTTTTCACATAATGGAAAGCGAAAACGAAACCGTGAAAGAAACTCTCAAAGAGCCATCGATATTTTCTAAAAATCCAAACGAAAGGAAGCTTGCCAGGAGGCTGAGAATCAAGCGGCGATTAGAAGCTGCAGAAAGGTAGCAAATATTACTTTTACGCAAGTTGTGCTTTTCTTTTTCCCAATAATTTTAAGAACCAAGCTTTACTTTAGATTACAAGCCATTGCAGATGGAATATACGTAGAACCGGAACCAGAAAAACCTCTTCTTGACGAAACTATCGAATCTAGTGATGACACATTAATACAGTTGTTTTTGGAAGGAAAAGAGCTGGTAAGAGTAGTTATTTTTTACATTGAATGTTTTTTAAAGTTTTTCTTTTTTTCCTCTTAGAATTCTTGTTCAAAGAATTTTAGAACTGAAAATCAATTTTCCAGGTCACAAATGTAAGAATTGCCAGCGATGCACGGGAAGTACAGAGACGTGAAAGTGAGCTGGAAGCTAGGAATTTGCGATTTAAAAAATTAGAGGAAGAAGCTGCCTTGGCAATGGAAAAACTTAATGAAATCACTGGCAAATGGGAAAATATACAAGACTCAAATGATCCACTTGATTTATATCAAGATATGAAAGACCAAAAAAGCAAATGTTTAGAACTAATCGAACAAAAAAATGAACTGATAAAAGATTTTCAAGCTGAGTTAAAATTAGCAGATGAACGTTTTATGAAAGATAGAAAAAAGATGTATGAAGATGTGGCTATGCTGACAAAAAGGATTGATGAACAAGTTTTAGTTATGAAAAGAGGCTATCGGACAGAACTTGAAATGATTGAGGTATACTTAAAAAAAATAAATACATGAACTTAAGTGAAGTGTAGATTTTGCAATTACTAATTCTGTTTTATATCCTTTGCTAAATTTCATTTTTTAAGGAAGCTGTTGATACTACAAGAATGCAAATTTTAGAAAAATATCAAAAAGCATGGCAATTGCTCTACGATCAGAGGGAACATGATGAGCTAACAAATATGGAAAGAAAATTCGCAATGGTAATTGCATCTTTTTAATACTGCCATATGATTGCTTCAGTAAATGAATTGAGATAGCATCAATATTTAAATTATTTTTTAGGTAGATAATCATGAAGATGAATTACAAAAAGTTCACAGAGACCATGAAGAAAAGTATAGGGAAACAAGAATCCGACTTGAAACAGATATTCAAATGTTAGAGCAAGAACTAGAACAAGTTAAAGCTTTATGTCTACTTAATAGCGAAAAATTAGATTACAATTATCAGGTTTTAAAAAAAAGGGAAGAAGAAAATGTGTACATCAAGAATCATCAAAAAAGGCGATTAAACAAGTAATTATTATTATTATGTTGCTACATAATATTGACATTATTTAATAAATTTGTTAAGTAAGTTGAATTTGTAAAATGTTTATTTCAGACTACAAGATACAGTAAATACTCTTAAGAAAAAGATTGAAGGGAAGCAAAATGCTACAGAACAAGAATTAAAAAAATTGACTCTGGAAGTAAAAAGATATCATACGAATGTTATCGATATAGAAAGAAAAGCAGACCATTTTTCTCAAGTGAACGAAGAAAAGTATCAGAATATTTGGAATATGAAAGCTAAAGAAGCTAAAGAGCTTTTAGACAAAGTAATTTATTTGAATTTTTCTAATATCACTGTTAATTTGTATTCTATTAGATGATGACTGCTTGACAGGAGATGAAAAAAAAAATTAGTGGTTTCTACTTTTTATTTGTTTGTTTTTCACGTGGGTGGAAATTCCTTTACCAGCGCAAAGTTTTCTTTTGCCAGATTTTGACGACGGACATGATCATTCACGAACAAATCCTGGGAATCGTTTGGAAACCACCGGAAAAGCAGATTTTAGAAAAAAAGGAATTGCCTTCGTATAAATCCGCGATGCTGATCGTTAAGGATTTATTCGCAAAGGGAGGTGAGCGAAATTTTTAAAATTCCTACTGCACTCTTTATTAAATTAATCTAGATTATCTAGTTGTACCTTTAATATCTCTTGTACTAATTTATAAAATTATGATGGAAATTTCATTTCAAGTCAACTGATGTATTTTGTTTTTTTCTTCAAAATTTTCCTCTCGATTAGTCGGCCAAAAAAAAAAATGTCTTTTGAATCCGTAGAAAACGAGAGAACGGGCGCTGAAACCGAAGAAAAAGAGTCTAGCGGAGCTCCGAGTCCTCGCTTGGAAATGCAAGAAAAACAGCTTCTGCGTCATATTTTAGAAATGGTTGCCGATCAGTCTGGATTTTTAATAGAAGAAAAATTAGATGAATTGTTGAAACCTTACTCTGAAGATGAAAGAACTTTTGTTCGCCTAGACAACGTTTTTGTGGTAAAGTTTATACGAATAAAATAATTTGTTTAAGCAATAAAAATATTCTTGTCAAGCTTGGGAATTACATGGTGATTTATTGTATATAATATTTATGAAAATGAATTTCAGGCCATCGGGATTCGCACGGAGCGAGACATAGAAATGATGAGAAGCATATTTTTGCCTTATGCCGTTTGCGATGTTTGTGAAGGAAGAAAAGTAGGGTCTGCTCAAAGCTTAGCTTCAGTGGAAACGATATTGTCTAAAACCCAATCGGAAGAAGAAAATCCTAACGATCAAACAAGAAAAGCAGCTAAATTCGAAGGAGAAGCCGAAGATTCGATTCCTTTACCTCGAAAAGCAACTTTAGATTTTCTAGTTCAGGATTGCCATACTAGTCACTCTCTTAGAATAGAGAAAATTTATATTTTAAAAGCTCTACGAAATTTCGTCACTAAATTTCATGCCGAAATCAGCGGGTAAGTAATTGATTATTTTTTGCTACGATCATAGGTCAAAAATATATTTGATCGGATTTCCGTTTTAATAAATATACTCAATAGTCCATCGTAAGATTGACTGAACCCGAACCATTCGGGAAAACATATGTTGGAGTTAATTACTATAAATCGAGCAGGGCTCCCAAAGGAATGACCGTTAGGCTGGCAAAACAGAGGACCACGATATCGAGGCTGTTATCAAAAGAAGACGTCGAGACATATTGGCAGAGATTTAAAGAAATTTTTCCTTCTGAAGAAGAAAAAGTATGGGATGCTCTATTCGTAGGACTTACAAAATATCATGCTATATTACAAGGTCAGCAAATTAAAATTCCAAAGGGTCTCGCAATAGATGTAAACGAAATAATAGTTTTAATCTTAAAATCTTGTTTTAGATCGGCATAAGTTAAATCTGAAATCTCAAAAAACTAGGCAGCAGAATTTAGAGTTAAGAAGATTGCTAGCTAAATACATAGCGGAGAACGCAGATCGAAAACATCGGATATGTTTACCCAGTTTAACCAACACATCCGACATTGCCGTTAAAACTGCATATTTGAAGGAAATGATCGACAAAGTCCCGCTTTAGAAAATGTTTTATTAAGCACATTTTGGACGTCTATTGCTTCAAAGCTAGAAGATTAATCCTCCTTTTTTCCTTTATTTTGACATTTTTTATACTAGCTTGGATAAACCTGGGTGTATCGGAAAACCTTTATCTTAACCTTCTACAAATTTTTGAAAGAGAATAACGAATAAACGTTAATATTTTTTGTAATGAACCTTGTTTCAAATCTAGACTTCAAGTATAATTTCTGTGCCTTCGCACTACTTACTTCTCGCTTGAAAGGCTTACTGTGAACCTCTACATAAAAATTAACCCTCTATTCCACTTTTTAATTTAAAAAAGGGGGGTTTTATAACGAAGCTACATAGGAAATTTTTTTTAGCAGTTTAAAGCTATTAACAGGTTTCCCTTCAGTATTCAAGGTTTCCGATCACCTATATTTTAAAGTAAGTTAAGTTGAAGTCGAAATTGCGTCGTCATATTCCTTCTATACTTTTTCTATTTTACATGAGAATCTTACTGGATGCTATAAACCATTTACGAACTAAAATTTAAAGAAGAAATTGAAATTTTTAAACGAAAAGCATTTGAAATCATTTTGCTTACGCGCTTTCGAATGTTTGCTTTAATTTAAATTTCCCTCGACTCAGTATTCATAGTCACAGTTTTTCGACTTTCCATGTGTAATCGTTTAAACGTAATAAATTAGAGTCTGCGCAGGCCTGTAGCCAGAAATTTTCCGGGGGGGGGGGGGGGGGGCAATAGAAATTTTAGGGGAAGCAACATTTCTTGTCACTTTTTTTCAATATATGCTCGAACATATATATTTTTCAAGTCTGAAATTGCCTCTCATTATTGAAGCTATAGCTTTTTACAATAAAAAAAATTTAAGAAACTTAACACAAAAAATTTCTGTTCATAAAATTGAACGCTATAATTAGTAATAAAGGCAGTTTAGGTAGTCAAAAATCCAAAATATTATCTTATTATCTTGAGTACTTTCAACTGCATATGTTTATGGTATGAAAAGAGTTGTGCAGTTGTAGGAAAAAGTACGTGAAAGGAATTGTAAAAGCTTTAAAATAAACACAAAGCACATTCAGTATCAAAAGGATGATGCAATAAGATTGCCAATTGAAATTAAGTGCTTTACATTGCACATAATTATTTCAAGTCTTGGAATGCGGACCAATCTTGCACTTCGATGTTAAAATAATAATAAAACACTTATGATATGTTTTTTCAATATTAAGTATATAGTGTTATTTATTCTGGGTAATTTTTATTTTTATTTTTAAAAAATATATACCAATCCTACAATATATATTTATAACAAAAAAAAATTGCCCACTGCAGTATTTAATATACTATTGTTTAACCAACAAACAAATCCAACAGATTTGATTACTGCTGCACCTCTAGCTGAGAAGTAAGCGTGACAGTTGTTTATATAAAATTAGGGTTAAAATAAGCGTTTTGGAAATGTTATTTTATATGCAGCAAGAGTCAGAGAGAACTAACCGGCCAGCTAACTGGTTAATAACTTGATGAAAAGTCGTAACATTAGGCGATGCCGATGATTTAGCGTTCAAATGAGATCGGAGCTCTCACAATTACAGTCATGAAGTTGTATTTATTATTTTGTGCTTTTATAAATCTTTTTGTCCTTTGTTTAACGGATAATGAAGCGCCAGAGCAGATTACGCCTTTCTATAAAGAATGTTCGGAGAAAGTGAAGTACTATGATTCGGGTAAATATTGTGGTTCGGCTCGAATCCGAGCTTGAAACCGGAGACAAATTCATACCAGATTTTTTTATAGATAATTTAAAGAGAAGATTTAGCAAGAAAAGCTTTCAAGAAACCGATGATCACAATACGAAGTGCTTTCTACGATGCATTCTAACCGAGGCGAAATTGGTAATTAACAATAAAAATTGCCTATGTGGGATTTATATTTGTTTTTTCTTATTATCTTTTTTATGTTTTCGCTTAGATGAATGATGACGGATCGTGGAACTACAAAGTCATTTATTCCGGGTTTACTTCGGAAGAAACGGTGCCCAGAGCTCTGAAAGAATGCTTAAAGGAAAATGTGAAAGATGCATGCGAAAAAGCTTACATGTTTGACAAGTGCACCGCTGCCTATGAAATACCGCCAGAATCTCGATAAAATAATCCGCAAGTTTTTTATTTTTGTAAATAAAAACTTAAACTTGTAGTAGTAATATTATTCAGTTATCTTCCAGCAAAATCTTTCCTTTTTTAAGTCGTTTTCGTTTTGATCCCAATTTTTTTTGGGAGTGGTATTCCAAATTGGAATTTCCAAAACGCAAAACGAACACCACTATAGTTTTTTTGTTTTTAAAGCTTCCATAGTGAAAACATAGTGTGCTCGACTGGCCGACCAAAACTTAATAACAGAACACATTATGATAAATCAAATTTTATTAAACTTCAAAGAAAAATAATAAACAATAAACAAAACTTTTTATTTGTCGCGCCAGGAAAAGCAGCAGAAGATCTTCTTCATTTTGGAATAATGACGTCATGCGCGGGGTTGGACGAGTTTTGGTCGGCCAGCCGAGCACACTATGTTTTCACTATGATTTTGGTCACTCTTTTTGTTTATACAAATATTAAAAAAATCACTGTCGTATTCGAAAATTTTAAAAAAACCTGAGCGGGAACGCCATTTTGTGTTTCGACCAATCGAAAGCAACATTCCACTATTGCATGCTTGGTTTTTCGTTCAATGGCAACGTTGCTAGTCATGTAAATAATCAACAGCAATTTATTAATCAATTGAATCTAATAATCATGCTCAGTTATTTGAAAACTTGTGATTGCCGTTTTTTACGATCTGTGATAAAATAATCTTCCAAAGTTAAAACAGTCTTCCAAACATTTATTTATCTAGATTTATTGTAAATAATGCTAAATTTAAGGTGGACGTTCCTCAGACACTCGCCGAAAATGACGGCAAGAAATTTTAGTTTACTTAAAGATAAGGCTTACGTAAATGGCGTGTGGGTATCCGGGGAAGGAAGCGACAAGTTTGACGTCCGAAATCCGGCTACGGGGAAAACGATCGGAAGCGTACCTAATCTTAATTTGAAGCAAGTAAATTCGGCGATCGGAGCTGCTTCGGACGCTTTTCGACTTTGGAAAAACACTTCGGCAAAAGAAAGATCCGATCTTTTAAGAAAATGGTTCGATTTACTGGAAAGCCATTCCGACGAAATAGCTGACATAGTCACGGCGGAAGCGGGTAAACCAAAAAACGAAGCGCTCGGAGAAGTGGCGTACGGTAATTCCTTCGTAGAATGGTTTTCGGAAGAAGCCAGGAGAATCCGCGGCGACGTCGTCGAAGGGCCGACGAAAACCAAAGAATTAGTTTTCGTGAGGCAGCCGATCGGAGTCGCTGGTTTGATCACTCCTTGGAATTTTCCCATCGCAATGATAACGAGAAAAGCCGGAGCAGCGCTTGCTGCCGGATGCACTTGCGTCGTCAAACCTGCCGAAGACACTCCTTTGACTGCTTTGGCGCTGGCCGAACTGATCGACCGAGCGGGATTCCCTCGGGGAGTTTTCAACGTCGTCACCTGCGATCGGTCCAGGGCTCCGGACGTAGGAAAACTTCTGTGCACCCACCGAGACGTCGCAGGAATTTCCTTTACCGGCTCCACAGCGGTCGGCAAAATACTTTATTCTCATTGTGCAGTCGGCGTCAAAAGATTGGCTTTAGAGTTAGGAGGTAACGCCCCTTTCATTGTTTTTCGATCTGCAAACATTGACAAGGCGGTAGCAGGCGCCATGGCGTCTAAATTTAGAAATTGCGGCCAGACTTGCGTCAGTGCCAACAGATTTTTGGTAGAGGAACCCGTATTAGACGAATTCGTGTCAAAATTATCAACGAAAATGGATTTATTGGTTTGCGGAGACAGAGCCGAACCCGGGGTCACGTTAGGGCCGTTGATAAATGATGCGCAAGTTAGGAAAGTGGAACACCTAGTCAACGATGCGATATCGAAAGGAGCCAAAGTCGTTAAAGGAGGGAAACGCGCAAAGAAATACGGTAAATTATTTTTCGAGCCCACCCTTTTAACGGGGATAACGTCCGCCATGAAATGTTATAACGAAGAAATCTTCGGACCTGTTGTGCAGATCATTCCGTTCAAGGAAGAAGAAGAAGCCGTTAGGATAGCCAATTCGACAGATTCCGGTTTAGCAGGTTATTTTTACAGCGAGAATATCGGTCAGGCTTGGAGAGTGGCAAGGGCCGTCGAAGTAGGGATGGTGGGAATCAACGAAGGTATCATAAGTTGCACGGAAGCGGCTTTCGGGGGGATCAAAGAATCCGGGTTCGGTAGGGAAGGCTCCTATCACGGAATGGAGGAATTCACATATTTAAAATATTTATGCTTCGGAGGTCTTTAACAGAAAAATCCACATGTTCAGTGCAAATTACTTTATTATAACTCAACAATCATGTATATGAAAAATCACAGTAGCAAATACAATATTTAAAAATATGCTTTTACTCTTTATTGTAAATGCAACAAAAAAATCACAGCTCTGAAAGCAATATGCTTATTAAAATACAATTTTATCTACAATCAGCGATGAAACTCTGTTATTTTTTATTATTATGCTTACTAAAATTATCAGTCAAGTCTTCATAAAGTTAGTAAATATAGAAAATATTGCTGTATGGTGTGCTTTTACCAAATGTCATTAGTAAAATATTTTCCTAGGTACTCGAGATTAATTTATTTTACTAGAAATCAACTGGAAAAAGTTTAGTCCTTTTCGTAAAAATCTGTATTTTGTGCGACTTGACTGTAAGGTCACGTCCTCACTCGACGAATTTCCTCGTTCGCAAGCAAAAGAACGGCGCTTCTGTACGATTGAGCAAGCCTTTTAAAGGCTTGGCATTTTCCTTTATGGCTTTCATAAACCCATCTGAGGGAAAGGTTAAATATACAGTGTACGCCAAATGGTGGACAAAATTAGCCGTCAATAAACACTAGATCGCAATATTCTACTTAAGTGAGCAAACTCTGCACACAAATTTACCAAGGGAAGAAAATTATTACAATGAAACTTTTAAATCACGAAGTTGAAGAACCGGAGAAAAATCCCGTTTTTTAGAGAGTTTCGTTATAGGGAAAAGTTCTATCTAGCGAATTTATTTGTTACAAGGAAATTCAAAATACAAAAAATAGGTTCAGTCCTTACAAAAATTATGATTGAGCCATAGTGCAAGATAATCCCGAAGTAAGTTCAATTCAATCACTTTCATTGTTGTTGCGATATTATTAATCAAAAATCTACTATTAAATTCGTTATATAGAGACTATTATTATGAGATTATCAACCAAAACATCTTTTGGAATCAGCCTTTGGCTAGAAAAAAATTTTTTCCCGCTTAAAAGAGAGTCATTTTACTGTTAAAGCAAACTTTTGATTTAATAATTAAATCTTACGGCTAAAATACTGATTTTTTTTTGTAAGTTAAAAAAATGTACAATTTAAAAATTATTGGCTGCTTCTATTTGAAATTCGTCCTCCTAATTGATTCTTCTTAAATGCATTTGCTGGTATTGATGAGAGTTTCATTTCTGTTCCATTTCATCTGGTAAATTTTCTCGTCACAAAACAAGAACAACCGTTAATAATATTTAGAAATTAAATTAAATATAAATATAAATGCTCATCTTGTCAAGGCTTTTAGAATTAGTAATACTGTAACACTACAGAGAAAATTTTTTAGAATTTCAACAAACTTTAAAAGGCTAAATGTAACGCAAAAACCGTAGTTTCCGCGTAAAAAACGGAAAGATGAAATTCCTGTAAGAGAAGGTTAGCTAAGTATTTTCGGAATTACACGAATCCGAATCGGTAAAGGCAGACTGCTGAGAAACCGGGAAAGTAAGAGATTTTTTTAAGGAAAACGATGCACGCTCGTTTCGTTCCAAATTCTCTTCCAGGCGTACGCTCATAAGTTTTTCGGCCCAAGATAAAGGATTATAAGCCGGTCCTTCGCCGCCCAGTTCCGTAGGTAAAATTTCTTTGCTTACGTAATCGTGAAGAGTATGCATATTATTTCCGTGGAGGTGAATCTGTAGAAGAGAAAAATATTAAAGTCGAGTCCGCTGATTCTAGTCCGAAAAAGGGAAACAAAATATTTTAGATTACGCAAAAGTACCTTTTCCTTGCTCTTGTCCTTCAAAAACGGTTTGATAAACGCGAGCGCCGCTTCTACGTACCAGGGTTGACCAATGAAGTGAATTCCTTTAAACCTGGCAGGAAAGCAATCCTGAAGTCCTTCTATCATTAATTTGAGAACTCTAAATAGCGAAAAAAAAATTCTGTTTAAAAAAAATGGTTTATAACCATCAGATTGATTACAAAAAAAAATTGTTTCCTCTATATTGACTTTAAAAGCTGCAAGACATTAAAATTTTAGAAACCCCGATTCGGTGGAAATTTATAAAAGGTACTATGATAACACAGTATTACGACAGTTCGAACAAATTGTCGATAACTAAAGACGTATATTTTTAAGCCTAATCGGGATCTTCCAACAAACATCTCAGGGTCAAATTATTTAATAAGAATACTTTTTAGAGAAATTCATAGAAATTAAATCTTTGCAAGTCATGGCTTTATTGTTTCCATCATTTTGTAATTTGGTTCCTGCAAAAGGAGTGAAAAACAAGACTGCTTTAACATTATTGCACTTTTATCTTCAATTTTGATGCGGCATTCTGTAAGTGTACAGTTTCAAGTAAACACCTTAACAAATGATCATATGTTCTCTGTGTTGCTAAGATAACAATGATAACAATCACATTTAAATTTTAATCTTAAATAATCAGTTCTGATTTCTCAGTGTTTGTGAAAGGTAAGCACACTATAAATTCACTTTTGCAGCAAAATAACAACGAATTATTTATTTGAATAGCATATGACTAACCTGGGATTTAGGCTGGAAGATTGTTTAAATGAGAATTCAGTCCAATCTACGATTATTACAAAACCGTTAAACTGATTTATCTCTTCAGCTATTAAAAACTCTAATGATAAAAGAAGCGATCTATATATTGTCAAAAGTGAATAGCAATTATGATTCCATCTTGATGCAAGAAATAACAATATGCATCTCCCTTTTCTGTAAGCAAAAGGAAGTATGGAATGAATATAAGTTTTAATGCTTCAAAAATCAAAATTGTGGTTTATATACACTCACTTATCTCGACTTTCTAAAATTCCTGGAAAACCATCTCTAAGTGCTTGCTGGATTAAAACATCTTGAGAATTAAATCGTACAAATAATTCTGTATTCCTTTGCCTGTACAAATAATAATTGGCGTAAAGTTCAAAACTCTCTTCGAATTGATACTTCCTGGCTCTTAAAAATCGTTCGATGAATTCGTCATCTGTTCTTAAGAAATCTGGAAAACACAAAAAAATTATAAAAGAAAAAACATATTAGTCGAGGTCGTAATCTCATTTTTATCATCACGGTGTAACATATGCGAATGTAACTATTACTTATATCTGGCCTTGATTTAATCAACGTTCTCATGGTTCGAATCAACATTTTCCTATCTTTCCTGGTAGTTATTTCGATTTGCGGTAAAGCGTAGGAATTAAAATGCATTCCCCACTCTATTCCGCAATATTCTGCCATTCTTTCACTTTAATTTTCTAAAGTTTGAGGTTTTCCAAGTGATCCATATCGTAATGACAACAAACTTATCACTGCCCCCTAAAATAATCCGTAACAGTGGGATTGAGACCAAAATCGAAGCTTATGACACGGCAGTTTTTTTTTCCTTACTTCTTTCTTTTTTTTTTTTTTGGAGGTTAAATTAAATTGAACTGTATTTAATTATTTGCAGTTTGATAAACTTGTCATCTGTTTTATGAAGAATAAATCCTAAACCTTGGGCCTATTTTTGTACTCGAATTTTAATTTTTACGATGAATCGTGTGATTCATCGATAAGCAGATGTAGTTACAGCGATTAAAAGAAATTTTCATGTTCGCTGGTATTTCATGACGGTTTAGTAAGAATGTTTTCGAGTATAATTAATAATCGAACAAATCTTCTTTCAAACTTTTTGAAAACAATAAAATTTACGAAATACAAACGGTTTTCTTAATAGTTTTAAGATTTAATTATTTTATAAATGAACCATTTTCTTATTTTCCAGGCAAGCGATGACCGAGACGCTGGAGTGAAGCAGATAAGAAAAAGGGGCAAATTTTTCGGATAAAGCGCAAGCGTTAAGAAATCGGACATGTCTACCCTACATACGGCATTTCACTTGATGGCTTTGTTACATTTTATCGGATCCATGTTTTACTATCAAAAACAAATTTTGATTCCGAACAACGATGAATTTAAGGCATTCCACTTGTATGGAGGCCGATTTAAATATTTAACAATATGGAATATGGTAAGATATTGCATGTTTCAGATTTTGAACTAATTTATTTTTATCGGAAAGTCATATCATAATCGAAAAAAAAATTAATAAAAACCTTTTATCAAGCAACTGTTCGATTAAGATTTTTCCCTCGTAAATCAAAAATAGCGCCAGATTATTTTTTGTTTATTTCTATATACTAAATTTTATTTTCTAATGCCACGACTATAATATTGCAATCATTCTTGTTGATTAGACTTTTATTGTTGTTCTTCGTTATACTTTTTGTTTCCCCCCTTTTTTTTTGAGTTAAATGAATATTTCGTTTTAAAACTTTGAAAATATAAATTTTGTTGTACATGAAATCAGTTTTCGGTTGCTTCTATTAATAAGTTCCTCGTGATTTTTTTTCCTCCCAGTGAAAAAAATGTTGAGAATCTTAGTACATTTAATAGGAGCCTTGCAGTTTTCGTATAGCGTTTATTATGACTGGAATTACGTTGTGATACCTAGTAGTATTAGTAACATTGGTTCTGCATATGGAGGAAAATTTAAATTTCTGACTTTCTGGGATGCGGTAAGCATATTAGTCAGATTTTCCCTTCCTCATCCCGTTCGATATTCATGTTATCAAGCGATGTGGCACATCAGTCTTTAACCCGGACTTATGAATCTTATCAACGATTGGTGACCCTTGATTCTTTCATCTTTGGCAATTAACAAATCTTGTCACTCAAAGCCTATGCTAAAAAGAAAAAAATATCACTATTTTTCTGTTTATCCATTGATGATTTCAATGCAAGTTAAAATTTTTTTAATTACAGATAATTCAATCAATATTTTTCTGGATCTGCCTTGTAAACGATTTCATCGGTAGTAACGAAATAAGTGTAAAACCTAAGTCAAAAATTCAAGCATTTAAAGATTTTCTGCATTCTACAATAGCCTTTCCCTTAGCTGTGGTAAGTATACTGATGCATAATTTTGCAATATTTTAGGGACAAAACAACCACTATCTGATTTTCTTAAATTTCAGTTTGTTGCTGTTACATTCTGGGGACTTTATGCAATAGACAGGGAATTGGTATTTCCCAAGTCTTTAGATTTATACTTCCCTAATTGGTTAAACCATGTTATGCATACAAATATTCTCATCTTCACTGTGGTTGAACTTATATGTTCTTTCAGAGTTTACCCTTCAAAGAAAAAAGGTCTCGGTGCTTTGACTTCATTCATGTTAGTTTATTTAATATGGTAAGGTCCCCTAGCTCTTGCTGTGCACAAGGTTGTCACAAATTCTTTCAAATGCATGGATCAAATTTTGTTTCAGGACTTTCGTAATATACTCAAAATCAGGACATTGGGTTTACCCGGTTATGGAGGTACTTAACTGGCCACAAAGAATAGCGTTTTTTGCTGTTTTACTGCTTTTCATCCAAGCGATTTATTTGTTGGGCGAAGCACTTAACAAATTGATCTGGGGTAAGTGTCAGTTAGGAAAAAATCGAGTAAAAACAAACAAAACTCGTTCGGCGGTCGTTTTATTTTTCAAAGGTCCATCGAAATTCGGTCGAATGAAGATTAGTAATCCGCACCGATTTAAGATGTTTCAAACGTCACTTTTAAGATAAAGCATAACGCAAATCGAATCTTATTTTCGGATCCAAAAACTTGTTACATCGTAAATTCGAGTAGGGGAAAACCCGAAAAACCGTCTTGATCCCAAATTCGATTTCCGTAATTTAAATCTAAAAGGCTTAACAGCTGTTCAAATTTAGGGTTTTCAAAATTATTGTTTCTTTCAAACGGTTTTTGATAGTTAAAACCGACGGATCGTTCCTTGTTACTAAATAAAATCGTGGTTTAACAAAATTCTCAAGCCGATTTGAAATTTATAGAGGAAAGACTTTTGTTTGTTAACTAATTATGGGGAAGAAGTAAGGGAAATTCTGAAACTTCTCCGTGACTTTATTCGATAAAATTTCGATGACGACGATCGCTCTTGTTGGATGGGCTATCTCGGGATCTCTGCGTCTTTTTGAGTCATACGTATTTTTCTTTTTGCTTTTATTTTCGGATCATTTTTTAGGAAAAGAACTGCATGCTTTGGGAAGCACTCCGGCAGGGAGAAAACCTATACGAAAGAAGACTAAATAATTTTTACACTTCACTGCGAACAATTCAAAACAATCGACACCACTTTTGTTACTAAAAATAATAGTAAGACTAATAAAAACTTATGATAAGTCATTGTGCTTAATCAAAAGGAAAAAAGTGAAATTTTCTTCAGGTATCCGATTTGAAAAAATTCATCGTTCCTCACGTGTCGAAAAGAAAATATGTTCAGATAATGCTAAAACTTTTAAATTTTCTGTTTTTCGAAATTTATTTTTTCCCTACGCAAAAGCGATTAACAATTTAATCGAAATTTTGTACCTTTGGCGTCTGTATTTAATACGGTATACATCGTCAAGTGCTGCGATTTTCGACTCGGGGAAGGAAAATACATTACTAAATCATTCAATTTAAGAAACATTCCTTTATTAGCATTTACAATGTTTAACTCGTAATCGAAATATTTTACCGTTGGGGGTCGAAAAAAGACAACGATATGCAAATAATATTAAACCGAATAGCAATAAAGAAAAACAATCGAGTGTTTTTTTTTTTTTTAATTTTAAATTTGAGAAAATATACCCTTAAAAAAAGTGAATGAATTTAGCGAATTAAAAAATGAAATCACATAAAAAATTAAATTATTATCAAAGAATATAAGGTTTTCAGTTTTTTTTTTCCATGTAAAAGTTTAAAAATTTGGTGTCGATCAGACAAGGTTTCACGAAACCTAAATGTTAAAAAAAGAGAAAAAAGACAAAAGGATTTTTGCTTTAAAGTTTTTAACTAGATCCTAGGATGCAATACTTTACTTTTTAGCTCGGCCGATGAGAATGTGTATAGGCTTCTTTGTCTGCTCGACTGCTTGTTAATTTTTAAATTAGTTAAAACAGTAGAGCATCTCGACAGGGGAAAATAGAATCCTGCTTCGATGATATTAACGGCTGAATTTATGCGTTTATTTTTCTTATAGGGAAAAGGATGTTAAATTTGAAAAGACAAGAGGAAAGGAAAACTGATTAGGATGTTATAGCCCCTAAGCCCCATAGAAAAAGCTCTATTTACCGATTTGAAAATAAATATTTTGCATTTTTTATTTGTGTTTTGATATCGCAAGTCGTGTTACGAATTTATTCGAGCTTCACCGAAAGCTTTAACAATATATTTTTTACTTTTTGTATTTTTTACGTGTCGAAAATTTATTCGTTAATTAAGCAACTGTTTTCGGTTTTCACAGCGACCGATAATTAGTTGTCGCTCGTTTGAAATTCGTATTCGATCCGAGCGTTCTCGTCTCTCGTACTTTCTTAAAAAAAAAAATAGTTACCGTCAACCGTCGGAATCGTTTAGTAGCAATAAGTTACGTACCTTAATTTCAATTGTAGTAGTATATCGGACGATCGTCAAATACTTTGTTGTTGACAAAATATCAGATATTTAGAATATAACATTTTTCAGTTAACTCAGTTTGATTTTGTTAAGAAAATCCCTTTTTAAAAGCTAAAAGGATCCATTCGTAAAGGAGACGAAAATTTTACACCCGATTTAAACTTTGTTCCTCGGGAAGCTTTTATATTAAACCTCCGAGCACTTTTTCGAGATGGGGGGAAAAAAAGCCGTCCTCCTTTTCGAAGAAGAGTCCGATGCAGGCAAGGATAAACTTGAATATTTTGCGAGTAGGATTTAAAAAATTATGAACAAAAGATTTGAAGCCCAGCGTAGCTTTTGGATGCGGAGCCTCAAGCGAGGACTCGTTAAAACTATCATTTCTATCAAACGGCCCTCCTATCACATTCAAATAATGAACTACGAAGATGGAGGACGATGCGCGCGGGGGTGGCTCTTTGGCATACCCACATAGCCGGTATTCCCTGGAGCTTACTTTTTTTTTTTTTTAAATATATGTGTTTGTTTTCTCTTCGAATTAATGGAAGAATATTTCGTTGTATCGCAAGAGATCGATAAATCTTTTTTTTTTACGGGTTTAATTTGTCACGCTTGCCCGGAAATTCTTCGTTCGAGTGTAAGGTTTTCATTCTTCTTTTCTTTCAGGAAAAAGGCAATTTGTCGTGTATGGAAATGTTGTATCGACAAGCAATATACCGTGAAAAATCCTTTTTCAAAGATTAAATTCACGCATACACGATTTTTAACAAAATCGTTCAGTTTGAAATTCTTTTTTAATCCGATCGCAATTTTAAAAAAAACAAAAGGAAAAGGTTTTGCTTTTTTTTTTACTTTTCGAATATGAAAACGAGACAAGACCGACTTTCACGAGGAAACGTTTCAAGTAGTAATTTTTAAATAGATGAACCAAGTAATTATCGGAAGTGCTGTTTCCCTTTTTTTTATCGAAAAAAAAGCAAGGAAAGACGAGCCTTCTGCGTTGTACAAATTTCGGCTGGAAATTAAATATGCCGCGGTGCTTTTGGCATCCGGTTTATCTAGGAAGGTTGAAAATCTATAATCTTCTTAGAAATTTCAAGGAAAAAAAGAAAGCGGATGCGATTATCGTCTTAATTTAATTCTTTCATTTTCTCCTGAGACATCGATCATTACAAACCATGTGGCAAGATTTCTTAAATATTTATAATATTCCGCACCCCTTCCGTTCTAACCCTCCCCGAACCGTTTTCACTTTTCAATTTCAACCGATCATTGCTTCGACGGCCTCGTCCTTTTTTTTTGTGTGGGAAATTCAAAGGTCGTAATTTTAATATTAATGCTGCGTTCACCTTAGATTAACAAATCCTTTTATTAAATGTAAGACCTTTTATATCTTATAAATAAAGTCTTAAACCTTATGAATTTTATAAAATTCTTTAAAAAACACTTATTTCTTATGTACATATGTTTATTTGGCATGAAGGACTAGAATAATATATTATTTTGTTTGAGAGATTTGTGTCGTTTCGAAAACGATCTCGCCAAATTTTTAAGCTTTCGAAAAGTTTAACTCTGGGAAAGCCAGAAATATAGCGCTGACCCGGAGGAGAAACTCGTCCCAAATTCGAACCTCGAACGAGTCGGAAAAAGTGGACGTCTAAAATCGTTCGCTGGGACAGTGATGTTTATCCGGATTCACAGAGACGTAATTGAGGTCGCAACCTCTGAAAGCTGCTTCGACCAAAAATTTTTGAATTTGTTTATCGGTTTCGATCCGAGTCCGGGTTCCCGAATCCTTATCTCCGACGAGATATCGTTCCAAATCCATTTTCTCGAGGTAAGCTCTCTTTTTAGATAGATGAGCGGCGAGGCTTCTCAAAAGGGGATGCCCGGGTTCGTAGCCGAGATTAAGAAGCCATTCCAAAGCTTCTGCTGCGCATTGCCTGTATCCAGCAGAAATTCCCCCTTCCTCGTTCGAGTTTTCATGAAGACGGGGCGAAATCTCCGTCGAATCCGGAATCATTTTTAAAAATTCCTGCAAGATAAAAAAAAAAATTTCTTTTCAAAACTTTTTTTTGACTTTTTTCAATTTGTTCTTCTCTCGCTGTCGATCTTCGACCCAGAAAAACAATCAAAAAATTTTCGGATAGCTCAAACGTAATAACACAAATGATTTATTATAATTTCTAATCCTCCGCACGTTTCATCCCGTCACCAGAAGTAGGCGCAGTGTATTTCTGATACAAGTATCTAAAATACTTATTTCAGAGTATTTCGTCCAACTTTGGCCGTTACTCTCATCGCTTAATTTTTTTCTGCTTCGGCTGCGATCCGATCGGGACTCGTAATAAAAAATATATAATTATGAATAGTACATTTTCTAAAATAAAAATAAATTTCTAACAATCGACTGCGGCCTAAGATTTTTACATAAAATTCAGTGGCTTAACAAAGATGTTTCAAACAAACAAAGTTTAACGATTCTTCTCGGACCCATTTACCGGAGTTGGAAAAAAGAAAATAAAGTTACACAAAAGGCCGATCCGAGAAATTAAAAATAACGCTTTCATATAGAACCTTTATCGTCAGGTTTGCAGACACAAAGACTCAAAGCAACACTTTGTTTTTTCTTTTCTTTTTGGAATGAGACCGTGACGCATCTTGCGATTCGGGTACTTTAGGATCGAGAATATTATTGCAATTTTTCCCCGGAGCATTTTCCTCCGGCACTTGCGGAATCGTAAAAAGTTAATCGAAACGTAAAATAATCCTTTTTGAAAACTACACCCCTTCTACAATTTATTTAAAGCAACTTATTCACGACGAATTAATTCCTTACAATTATTTTTGTTTGTTTAAATTTCAGAAACTCGGACAATATATTTTTACTTTTATTCGAACAAGGTTTAATGGTGCACGAGCCCCTCGCATTAGTTTTTACGGTAATTCCAGCACTACCCCCCTTAAGAAAAATTTTTCTGTTAATTTCGATTAATTATTAGCGCAAAGAAAAAAGGCCTGTGCAAGCCGTGAAAATAACGAGCACAAGCTTATGCATTTATAATTAATTATCCAAATATCGGACACCAAGGCTTATTTTTTTTGGTGCGATTATTAGAAGAAGCTCTTAAACGGGGAAAAGTTTGGGAGGAAAACGCGTGATGTCCGATGGCACTTTTTTAAAAACAACATGTTAATCAGAGTAAGGGAGGGAGGAATGAAATGTAAAATGGTAAACAAGATTTTGATTCGAGATCGTGGCGGCTCGGCGTAAAATTTAAAACGTTTACGTTACAAATAAATTAGGTAGAAAACAAACATCGGTCAAGTCGCGGGGGCGTTACATTGTCGGAGCGAAGCGATTTTTTTTCCCGCACGAGCGACAACGAAAATCCTCCTTTTTCAATTGAAAAGGATTAAAAAGTCCGACCCTGAAATTTACAAGACAGCGTGGGCGGAGACCAAAAAAAAATTAAAAAATTAACTCGGAAAAAATGGTTTAATTAATTAAAGAGCGGGATAGGCTCTTTAAAAAATATATAAATAAATACCCCCAAAACAAATACGGGAGAGAAGACTATGCTATTTAAAATTTGTTTGGTTGTATTGAAATCGGAAACCCGATAACGATTTCGAATTGTGATCTACTAATAATAAGACGCATTTTCGAGCAAATAAAATAAATGAAACGAAAATAAAATAAAATTTAGAAAAAAATGTCGTCTACTTACGTGAAGCGAGCGGCTCGAGCGACAGCTGATAACAAACAAACGTAAAAGGGATAAAAAGAATCTCTCCCTCGCAGCAGCATCTCATTGGTCGGAACCCTCTTTTCAGGCCTCCCAAAACAGATGCCGCTTCCCTAACCGATCCCTCTCTTTATAAGTTTATTCATTTAAAATTTTTCTTTTTTTCTTTTTACTCCTCTCACCCGTTTATCGGAAAAACTAAGCTCACCGATTACTTTCTTAAAGGAGAAACCGCGTAAATCTTTTCATCGAGAAAAATCGGGGAAAAGGGAAATAACTAAACCAGGCGTCCAAAACTCGTACGAAACAGAAACAGCTGCAGATCCAGTGGGCAGGCAGATGTCGATCGAGTCTGCCACACGCCACCGATCCGACACCATCTGCACCTTTTCCATTTTTTCACTTTTTCTTTTTGCTCCGATTTCACAAAAATGTTGATGCAACATCTTCGATGACGAAAACAAAACGAAACGTGTGTAGATATTTCGGGAAACGAAGGAAAAAAGGAAAAAATATTATCAATAATAAGAAAGAAAAGAAGCTTTATTAGAAAATGATGGTATCGACATTTATTACACGTGAGAAAAATTATAACTTCATCATCATTTTTACATCTATGTATTTAATTAGGTAACGGACTTTCCTTCTTTTACTTAAAACTAAATTTTACCTGCTTCAACTTTTTCTTCCCCAAAATGGAAAAGCACGTGATTCGGTTGGTTTCTGAGCATTATCGGAACGGGTTACACCGACAAACCCTATTATTATAATTTCTTCTCCTTTTAAAAATGGGGAAAAACGTTACAAACATTTTTTAAGCGGAGAATAAAAACAATAAAAAATAAGGGACGACGATATTTTTAGGGATAAAAATGAAGAATTTTTTCACACGAACACGTAAATCGCATTTAAGGTTTTCAACTTTAACTCTTTTCCTAAAAAAATAAAATTAGGGAAAGGGTTTTTTATATTTTTTCTCACGAAAGGGTCCCTGTTCTTCCCTCCATATTTGCAAAAACCGTTTACGAAAAGTAAAAAAAAAAAAAAAAAATCGAATAAAGACATGTAAACAATTAATTACAATCAGGTGTAATCGATGATCGTTTTTATTTCGAAGGCCGAGACATATTTATTTGGGAAAGATTTTGGATAATCAAAACAAACCCTTAATTTATTGTGATAGTGATGACTCTTTTCTTAGTTAAGCATATATAATCGATAGGTTTAGTTAGTATGAGGCCTCCCAAGAAGTAATCGACAGTTAAAAAAAATTGAAAAAATCATTCACTCTGATTCTGATTCTTTAGCATGATTAGAGAATGGTACAGTAGTTAAATAATAATTACGCACATACGAAATAAAAAAAAATAACTATGAGAAAAAAATTTCCGGCTAGTGTTTCAGGGTAAAGTTACTGAATATTAACGACGAGTGCCGTTCTTGTAGTCTTAACCTTTTTTATCCGTTTTTAAAATCGTTTTTTTTTGTCTGCTTATTTAAATCTAATTCTGCTCGAATCCTCTTTCCTTTCGAGTGACCATAAGAGTGAAAGAAGTATGACGATCCCTTCGAAATTCCGTCGTTTCGTGTGGCCCCTGGAGCCCGAAAAAATTGGTCCCGTCAAAAGGCTCATCCGTCCGTAACCACTCGACGCCCATCAGCCGAATTTCTTCAAATTTGGTATCGAGTTTTGTAAGGTGAGCGGGTATAACAAGCCTGTGGAGGCTGTTGCAGGAAAAATTTCGTTAGGTCATTATCAAGCATAAGGCCCCTTTCGCAAAAGGCGTCAAATTTGCGGAGGAAACGACGCCCAGGCAAGCACACTATACTGTATACACGTTCCGTTCGAAAAGGAAACGGCTAAAACCCGCTCATCCAAACTTGTCAAAAGTGCAGGATCTCTTTAAACTTTATAAAAAACATTAATTTTATCATTTTACATATTCAATTTTTTTATTTCGTGGTTCGAAACACTTTTTCTATGTACAATAAGTGGTGATCGTTGATCGGAAGGACTGGTTCTCGTGAAATTTTGTATGATAAAGAGTTCGGTTACGCATGTAGTCGGAACGGAAAGAAAAAGAAAGCCAAGACGGAAAGGGGAAAAAAGGATCAGCCGGTATTCCAAGAAGATTGACGATGATCATAAAAATGATTTTTTTGACGAGGGCGAAAATCTTGGAGGCTAAAGATTTGTTTGTAATAATTGTCTATTTTTCCGTTAAACAGAGTCGGATTGTTATTTTCAAGATCCGATTCGGAGCTCGTTTTTAAAATTTTGTCTTTAGATCTTTCCAAATGAGCTTTGAGATTTTTCACGATGGGGTGCTCGGGGGAAATGTTTTCTTCCTCGACGAGGAATCTGACGGCTTCGTCCATGCAGTCCGCGTATCCTGCGGATATCGAGTCCGAAAATCCGTTTCCCAGCCTTTCCGCTATCAAAGGATTTCTTTCTTCCTCGTCTCCGGCGATCTCTTCCGCGATATCTGAAAATATTAAAAAGCTGATAGGAAACAAAGTGACCGTGTGAAAAGAGATTTCACGTCTTTAGGGTCATCGTTATACAAATGAAAAGGTGGATTCGGTCCGATTTGGGTTCGGGATGACCCTAGTTTCTACTTGTTATTCAAAATTTATTTTTCTATCAAATAATATTATGTACGGTACATGAACTCACCGTCGAAATCTTCCTGTCGGAATTTATTTGTCATCAAGAGTCGAATAAGGCTGTTGCAACTCGCCGACTTGTCCTCTGTCTGTAACGGAAATCAACGTTTTTTTTTTTTTTTTTTTAAACGAAGCAATATATTAAGGTACGAAACCCCGTTTGACCCAGATATGCGTTACACACATGTTCCTTAAAAAAAAACTTCCTTCTTCCGTATCGTTTTATCATAAAAAACCTAATTTTTTTCGTTGAAAGGTTTTCGATCGAGGCAACATTTACATTAATTTTCATTATTATTATTTAACGGATTGATCTTTATTTTTTTTATTTTTTATAGCCTTTAAACTTATTTTATTCCGGATTTAGGAGCCGTTTTTTTCGTGATCCGTCAATGATTTTCATGGAAAAGAACTAGTCAGATTAAATGAATAATAAAAATGCTTACATTTAAAAATTGGTCTAAATTCAATCCGATGATATCGTTCCTCATGTCTGAATAATTTTTTCAGAAACACTATTTCCTTTTAATAAAAAAATTTCTGCGCTACATTACGGTTTAATTAAAATTATAATAAAGGAAACGTTACGAAATAAAAGTAAAGGAAAAGCAAAAAATTACACGACTATTACTCTCGAGTGACGTCTCGTCCCGACTGAGACTGACTCGACTTAAGTCTCAACTCTCAAACTCAAACCGAAAACCGAAATCGAGTTTCTCCAGCGACCGCGGTGGCGCTGCCGTCTCTTTTAACAACTTCTTATTTTATTTTATTTTTTCTTTACCTTTTGTGAAAGAGATTTGAAGCCAAATTCCCCCTCGAGGTGTCATGACGATCGAATTCGGATCGAATCTCATGGGAATCCGAGTTTTGTCGGAAAGGCGAAACTCGAAATCGAGCAAAAGTTTGATCAAACCGATTTTGGTTTGCATCAGACCGAATCTCGTTCCTGGAAGGATTAAAATATAAATGAAAATCCGACGGGTTCGGGTTTATTTATAATTTTTTACCTATGCAAACTCGAGGGCCTTCCCCGAAAGGTAAATAAGTAAAAGGATATCTTTCGGCTTTTTCTCGGTCGGAAAATCTTTCCGGGTCGAACTCTTCCGGGTCGGTGTAAAACCCGGGATCTCTGTGAAGGCCCAAGACTGAAGTTACCACCAAAGTTCCTTTTTCTATCGTCACGTCCGTGCCCGGAATTGTGTAATCTCGAGTGCATTGGCGATTGAGACCCGATATCGGAGGATATTTTCTCAGAGTTTCTAAAAATTTTTTTTGGCACGGTATATGTTAATTATTTTCTAAAGATGCGGTAATAAAATTTTGATATTACCAGAGACGACTTTGTCCAAAAAAGGCAGGGACCGAAGGGAATCGTAGGTGAGGTTGCCTCCGAAATGCGAAACGGCTTTTTTCATCTCTTTTCTCAGTTTAACCTGAATTTCGGGATTATTGGCGAGTTCGTAGAGTGCGAAGGCCATCGTCGTCGATGAAGTTTCGAATCCGGCCATGAAAAAGACGAAAGCTTGGGCCGCCGCTTCTTCCACCGTCAGTTTTACTTGTAAAGATAACGCAAAACGTCAGAGTCGAGCCGAGTCGACCGGACACGATTTTTTTCGATGGATAAATAACTTACTCTTTTCCGATTCGGAGGATTTCCCCGCAGCCTCTCTCGTTTCCTCGTCTTCTACTTGCCCCTCGTTTTTCAATCCTATGAGAAGTTGCAAGAAATCTTTCCGAAAACGATTGTTGGTTTCTCTTTCTCGTATCGTGTCTTTTACGGCGGACAAAAAAAAGTCGGACACGTCCTTCGGAACGATTCTCATCTGAAAGAAACGCTTGTCCCGTATTACGCACTTAGCCCTCGGTCGAAAACGAAAAAAACCTCTTTTATTTTACCTTCAAGGCCCGGGCCAATTTCGGAAGCATGAAGAGCACGGCGGTTCTCAAACTCGATAAAAAGGACGGGCCGAATATCTTTTTGCCCATTTTCCTGAATTCCGCGTCCGGATTTTTTATGGAATCGGTGTCGATCCCGAAAGCGCAAGAGGAAATCACGTCCGTGGTAAATCTCGCCACGACCTCGCTCATTTCCACCTTTTCTCCTCTTTCCGCAAAAGGGATCAAAAAAGCCGCCATTTTTTCGGAAAGTTCCAGCATCGACGGAAACATCATCTTCATCTTTCCGGAAGTGAAAGTCGGCGTCAGCTTTGCCCTAAATTAAAATAAATTAAAATAACCCCGGGTTCTTATAATAAAATACATGTATGATACACCGGTAACCTCGATAAACTGTACGCACCTTAAAAGTTTCCATTCTTTCCCTTTCAAAGCGAAAAGATGAGCCGAAAGAGCGTCGGCTTCTTTGTCCAAATAAACCGAGCGATCATGAAAATGTGAAAAATCTTTAACGAGAATTCTCTTGACGAGATCGGGACTTCTAATCATTATTGCCGGACGATGGAACAGCCAAAATCCGAAAAAGTCTCGTCCTGAAACGGAAAACAAGAAACGGTGGAAAAATGATTTCCCTTTAGGAAAAGCGCCTTACCTTGAGCCTGGTCGTATAATTTTTTCATGGTCTCTCCGGACGAGATCTTGGTGACGGCATCTCCGAAATTTCCAAACGGGAACCTCGGTTCCAAATAAAACACTCCGCGATCTTTCCAGTACGAATAAACCTTTTGGAAATAAAGGTAAAAATAAAGGAAGGAAAGAGAAAGGAAAAAGGAGACGAGGAGTCCGAGAACCATGATCGCGATCCGACACTACGGAGATTTCTGCACTTTTCGAAGGAATGATCGTGTTCGAAAAGAAAAGGAGAAAGTGCCCGGCTCGTCCTCTCACGACAACAAAAACAACAAGGACAACAAAAGAAAAATTCAACTCATCAAAAGAATAAACGTCTTGTCAGATTCATCGAGAACGAAAACATTTGCTATTTCTAAAAAAAATGGATTTCATCGTTGAGCATTTGAAACCGAATTCGTTTTTCGTCTTTCGTCTTTCTCTTGGAAACGAAAAATTTACTACTACCAACGACACTCCGCAAGGATTCATGCCTTAATCTCTCGAAATAAAATATTTTAAATAGAAAAAAAATTGTTTCTGGCATTCGAATTATTTGTTCCGTTTCTTTGAAACATTTCATCTTTTTGAGAAACGTAACCATGTTTAATTAAAATAAACAAAAGCTCGAAGGTTATCAACGATTAAGAATAATGATCGGTCGTCGCGTTTAAAAAATCCTTTAACTGTCGGATTCTTCGACCGGGCAAAAGCAGATTTTGGCTTTGTCAAGAATATCCGTGTCCTCGAACCGTTAACCATTCAACGCTTACGCTAAAGAGGGATTTCCACAATTTGTAGTTAATTAAAAGTTTTAATAAATCTCCCAAAAATGAATTTTATTTAAATGAGAAAAAAATTTTATTTTTGACAAACATGCATGTTAATTTAATCCTTTCACAAATCTGAAAAAATGTTAAATCTAGACACCCTAAAAGAGACTGGCCAAAAATTTTGGAGCAAAATAAAAGTTTGTTTTAATTTCGCTTCCGCTTTTTTGATATCTTCCTTTGAATTTTCTTAATTATTTAATAATAAGATAATATGCCTCCCTATCTAGAAAAATTCGATAATTTACTTACCAATCCATTTATTTATTTATTTATTTATTTTTCAGACTTATCTTGCTTTATTTTCGAGTTTATTTTATATATTTTGTTTTTAAAAATAAATCGGTAAACAAACATATATAGCAGCCGATATCGAAAACCGGAAGTGGAATAAAAAGCGATTTTTAATTCATCGCGCCAAAAGTTTTGGTCAGTCTCTTTTAGGGTCTCTAGTTAAATCTAATATACATCAAAGGTTATTCCAAAATTACTGTTTATTCAAATGGAAAAGTTAACAAAAACCGTTTTTAAAGCTCTTATTATATCACATTTTTGAAAAAAATGAAGTCGGTAACTTGGTAACTAAGATGCACGAGGAAATTTTTAAAATTAAAAATTTTCCCCGTTTTCGAATAAATCTTCAAGCGTAACAACAAGAAGGACCGCAATTTTTTTTAAAATATAAAAGAAAATAAAATCCAAAGAAAAGTCCGAGTTTTTTCACCGAGTCACATAAACAAAAAACAAATTAGGGGAATCTTCATCTACTTGGCGTACCTTCTTTACCGATTCGCAAGAAAGAATAGACAAAGTTTCACGTAAATTTCTGAAAATATCCCAGGTACCGGGGAGCAAAGTCTCGAAGGGCTTTACGAAGCTCGATATAAGTTGACGACCCGAGTGAATCGGATAGCGGTAAAAAAGAATAAATGTTTCGCATATTCCTACCTTCGTTCGGATGCAGGAATTCGAAAATGGTTCGAGTAAAAACTCAAACAATGTTTAATTGCTTCTTGGCATTTGTTGTAAGGTTTCCACGGTCTTCGTACGTGACCGTCTATAAAATCTAAATAAGAACAAAAAGATTTTACGATGTCTCGGTCGAAAATTCCTTTGACAACACATTCTAAATTTTCCTGAAGAAAAAAAATAATAAATATATAAAAAACTAAAGAATCCTTTAAAACAAAACGTAAAAAATTATTACATTTCTTACCCTAAATAATCGGGTTACTTCTTGGTAAACCTGGAGACTTGTTTCCCGAATAAAAACGGGATCATCATCCGGAAGGTCTTCGTAAAGCGGCCAAAGTTCCTCGCAAGCTCTGCAACGACACTCGAAATAATATTGTTTCGAAAGAGCTGCCTGTCTCACTTCCAAAGCGTGGGTCGCGTAGTGATAACCGTAATTGTCCACTATCTGCGATAACATTTTTTTAAATAATCCTAATTACAAAAAAAAAAAGGAAAAAGAAAGTAGGGATAATATCTGTTAGAGGACTTACTTGTTCGTTTTTTCCGATGGGTCTGATGGACGTGAGGACTACCGTGTCGCCGTAACAGTGTCTGACAACGTTCGGGTCGCACGAGTGGTTAATGAGACTTAGCGTGTTGTAGAGTCCCGCTCCGATTTCGGTTTGACCTTCCGGACGAAATTCGGATATCTCGTGAGCGTTACAAGGTAAACTCTGCATGTATCTCAGCATTAAGCCTCCGCCGAAGTTCCTCGACTTGATTTTATTTTCGGTTTTACAAGAATCGAAAAAATTCGTGTTTTTTTCCAAGATTACGACTAGAACGGAAACCATCAAAGCGCGGTAAAACAAATCGGCCACGCTCCTTTTGGATGTGTTTCCTGTCAAATTATAAGCTGCAAAGTGTCGAGACGAATCGTAACTATGGGAAAAATTGCGGTTGTCGTTATTAAACTCTGCTACTTCTTTCCACAGACATTCTAATTTTTTACCCTGTTCGGAAGTCTCAAGCAAAATCCTCAGAGCCAATAATTCCATTTTCCAAGCTTTTAATTTTGTTAGAACATCTAATATTGCACATTCGATTTTATGACTTTTCTCTAGGTTTTCTTTTAAACATTTTTTACTGCAGTACATGGAAGAGGAACAATAATCGCAAGGGAAGAGCCTTGCGCACCTGCGGAAGCAACCGGCACAATGAGTGTAAAAGTGATCCGGTAATAAAATGCTTGAAAACGGTTTTTCCACGATCAAAACTTCTCCGGTTTTCACGTCGTCCGAGGTTTTTAAATGCCGTCCGAGAATATCGCTCGAAGATAGTTTGACGGCCGAAGAAGCGCTATCGAAAAAATCGCTCTTTTCTCTGCTCAAGAGAGGAACTCTCGACTTTTCAAAATGCAAACGGTCGCAATTCCTTGTCTTTGACTGCTCTCGACATTTCTCTTTACGGGAGACGAGTTTGCTTTTGTATGCCGAGTCCTTTGACAAAGATATCGCTTCTTCGACGTCATTCATAGCTTCCTCCGCCAAATCCAACTTCAACAAGCAGGCGCTTCGGTTTCCCAAAGCCAGGGCTGATTCGTCTGATCCTTTCGGAGCTAACGCAAGGCTTTGCGAATAACATTTTAAACTTTCCCAATACAATTTTTTCTCAAAATTTCTGTTGCCGTCTTCCCTCACCTGCCTGGATTTGATAGCACATTTTCCGACCCCGGTCAAGCTTAAATTATAAAGATGATCTCGAGACAAATCGTAAGCCATTTCGAACCTTTCCTCGTCGGTTTTCAAGTCGGCAAACCTTTTTGACGTGTCCTCCACGTTTTTCAGAGTCGTACAAAAATCTCTAAATATGGAATTCAAATCCATTTTCAACCGTTACTCAGTAAACAAAGACTAACGTTTCCAATAACTCGACTCTAAAAATTCGTCTTCTGCTTGCTGCTGATGCTCGTCTGATACTGGGTGAGTGAGACTTAGACCATTTAATACTCTAGACGCGGCAATTGAGTCGGTTAGTGAAGCAAACATCAATTCCTTGCGATGACGTCACTGGACGGAAGAAAGTGATTCGTTTTATTTAAATAGCATATATTCTTCTTCATTTGAATTTTTTTCCTCGCCCCTTTTAAAGTTGTTTTTTGGTCTCGAATTTTTTTTAATACTTTCATGCATTAATTTTAATTGTGATTTATAAAATTAAAAAAAAAAATGACTCCAATAATATATATTTATTGAATTATTAAAAAAATTTACAAAAGAGAGCAGTCAAAAAAGTCAGGTGAGCCATATATTGACAAAGCTGGTAATTTCTTCAGGTACTTCATCAGACAACTCTTATTGGTTATAAAACAAAATTTGCTTTGTCAATAAATGCCTTACCAGACTTTTTTGACTCTCTTCTGTTACTGATTTTAATTTATGGTGAATCCTAATTTTTAAATATGTACTAATTATTAATTTCGATAAATGGACGACGTGATTTCCAAGAGGATTTTCATCATAAACATGTCTTTTTAAATTATTAAAAATTGGTTTCCCTACAGCTTGCAATACTTTAATAGTTAACTTTTCGGTGTTGAACCCTTTCAAAGGAAGGTGCTCAACTCCTCTTATCACTCTTTCCGCCAATTGACACAAATAAATCACGTCGTCGGAAGCTCTAAGCAATCCTTTTGCAGAGTCTTTTTTATATTGTTTAATTTCTTGTAAAAGGGATCTTACATCATCTCCGACCAAAGCTTCGGAGCATTCCGGACACGCCACTTTTTTCCTAACGCTTCGCGATACGAACCCCGCGATATAAGACGTAACGTCCCCCAAATATTCCGATAAAGCAGGAAAATATAGGGTGTCATAATCATGATCTAAATGTACTTCATCTTCTATTGCTTTTAAAAATTTTTCCTCAGCAATGCGAAGTTCTTCAGCTGACGATCCCGTTGGGAGAATAGCTGAAGGAATCACAGCAGAGCTTATATTTAGAATCGAAATAGGGCAATCGCTATTTAGTTCAATGCAATTGCCGTATTTCGATCCCTTAATCTCAGAATGGAGTAGTAGCCTCTTATAGCTGCATTGAAATTGGTAAGCTGACGGATTATTATTAAAGCCTCCTCGGCTACGAATGCAGCTAAAAAAGACTTCTAAATGATCCTGGGACATCTTGTAAGTTAATATATATTTTAAAGGAGCACCTTCCGTTGCAACATAACAGTGAAATATTCCTTTTAACGACTCTATATCGATTAAAAATCCCAAAAATCCTGCTTTTCTAGGACTACGAATGAGGAGCTGTCCCTCGGCGTTCTTCAAATTTTTTAGATAATTGGCTATGCGATCTAATTCATCGAATATAACATCTTTATTTTTTGCATCTAGCCCCCTTTTGAAACCGTAAGCAAAAATATTTCTACTATTCATTATATCAAATAATCTATTTATAATGTTAGCAAAGTTTTCCGTGGCTAAAGAGTTTTCAAAAATTTCGGAGTATTTAATTTTTCTGAGGTATTTAATAGCATTTGCCACAGTCGCACTAAAAATTTGTGCCGCAAGCTTTACCTTCATTTTTTGTTTAAACCATAGAATGTGCGCCTTTCTGATTTTTGTTCCTAAATGCAGACCTTCATCTTCTTGTGCTTTAACCAAAGCCTCGAAAACTTCCCAACAGATAGGATCTCCTTTTTCATCATTAAACAATTTGAATGTTCCAAGAGCATTCCTCAATAACTTCAGCATATGCGGAGGATCAAAGAAAATAAAAATTTTTTTCCCGTTTACTGGATTAACAAAATACGGTTTCAGATTGTCAACATCATTGAAATTAGCGCCTAAGTGATGACACATGGATTGATTGCTTGCTAAGCCATCGAAGGTTAAAGAAAGTAATTCGATGTCCGCCTCCTTTATAAAATGCAAAAACTTTTTTATTAATTCCGCCTTTTCCTCCGCTGTCATTCCATTAAGAAAGAAATAGCCTACTGGAAGTTTCCACGAATCGTTTAATGAGTTGAGCATGAAAACTAGAACTTCTTTCGCCAAGGGAACATTGTCATCATCTACTTCATTGCCAAAATCAACATAACCATAGACTTTGCCATTCCTATATTCCGCTAACTTTCTAATTGACATCTCGTCCATTAAGATGCTGCATACTACTTTCCGATTTTTCTTAGCTGCTTGCGCCTTTTTTAATTTCAAAGCAGTCAGAGCCTCTTCACTGAAACCTGGTTTGCAACTAACTGTTCTGTACCATTTTTGGATTGTCCTTCTGTGCGGTAAGCATTTGTTAAAAGTTTGCCTCACATAATCATAAGCTTTTGGTGAGTAGAAATCTAATGTCATTGCAAAACTTCTTAGTTCTGGAGGGTACTTTTCTCCCTTTCCATTCCCCTTTAACATCTGAGTGAAAATTTTCCTAGATCCTTCAGGAACTGATGCCTAATAAAAAAATTTATGAATTAATAAATTGTATATATAATTATTTATTTCAATTATCAATCACAAACAATAACTACATAATATATTCTTAAACTAAAATAAGTTGCATTCTTTTGTCACTGGAATATACAGTACATAGATATCATGCTATGCATTTTAATTCTTAATTTAATTTTAATTATTTATCATAAACTACATTATAAAATCTTATCTTAAAAATAAGTTGCATTCTTTTGCCACTGGAATAGATAGATATCATGCTATGCATTAATTTTTGACTTCATTTTAACTATTAATCACAAGGAATAAACTAAATAATATAATCTTAAAATAAAATTAAGTTGCATTCTTTTGTTACTGATAGATATCATGCTATGCATTTTATTATCACAGGAAGGAATTATTTCACATGGTGTGAACATTATGAGAAACACTTTTTAATTACAGATAGTCTTACTGAAGGTAAGGATTAGTTGAATAAATTATGTTTGTGATTTTGAGGAGCTGATTAAAACTTTTTAAGAACATACTAAGAGAGTTGTTAAAGCCTCTTCTGAAGCTAAATGCTTATTACGAAGATGCTCCACAAGTGATTCCAATGTTTTTATTTTGCTTAATAATCGACGATTTCGTTGTTTTAATATTTTAATCCGTTTATTTTTATCAGCAATAACAGTTCTAGATTTCTCAATGCATTTCACTGCTGCACTGGGCAAGTTCTCGTCTAATACAAAGTCACCAATATAACTCTCCCTTTTCTTTTTTTGTTTCGGTTCTTCTGTCTCTGACTCTACAGAATTGCAACTTGAAGGTGTACCATGATCAATACAGCTGCTTAAAAAAAATTACTTTATCATATTTCAATAATGCCATAATAATTAAATATCCACTGTACCTACCTTGATAAATCAATATCCTCAGATGAATTTTCAATTGGTGGTTTACGCTTTCTAGGAGAACGTCTAGTTTTTTTTATTTTCTGTAAATGCTCAGGAAAATCAAATATGCTTGGAACTGCATCATCTTTTAGTTCTTTTTTGTTACACCAACCTTTCTGCTCATAACACTCAGGCACAAAATGGGCAGAACAGAGTCTACTGTATTTACTAGGAGTCCATTTATCCCTTCGCAATGCATGAATCCATTTCTCTAAGAGTGCTTTATTCTGGAGTGGAAACCTAAAATTGACATTGTAAAGACAGTTTTAAGGTTTATTTTAACAGTGCAGTACACTTTTTTTTTTGTTTTACTTACCGGTGAAAAGACAAACCAGGCGATTTATCCTGGCGATTAACACAATTGTAGGCTACACAAGAAATCACCATTTTTGCGGTTTTAAAACTAATTTTTTTATAATTAAGGCATTATTATCGAGCTTATACATTCCTACATAAAAGCCAATTGAGTTAAAATCAGTTTAAACCATTTCAAATATAATTTTGTTAATTAAATAAAAAAGTAAACAACAGAACACCAATATAAAACCATTGCATCTGAGAAATGTTATGCCGTCCAGTGACGTCACACCCCGTGATTCATGTTTGCTTCACCGAATCTCATTGAGAGTGAGGGTATAGGGCGCGTCTAGAGTATTAAATGGTCTAAGGAGTGAGACGGCAACGTTGCCGATTTCACTTGACGTCGTGTCAACAATAAAACTACTCGAGCCACGCTGCGATTTTTTAAAAAAAAGGTCTAAAAAAAGGAGAAGGACAAAATAAAAGAAACAATTACTACTTTCGCAATCGTTGGCATATATCTTCCATTCAAATATACAAAAAAAAATTTTATTTGTTGGGAAGTGGGGCGTATCGTTTTCCCATGCTGGCAACAAAGGCAGAAGACTTTCCTCTGACGTTACGAGAGCGTCCATCTTCGGCTTCTCCCGACGGACTCGAAACCCTGAAATTTTTCGCTCCGGATTAATCGTAATTCGGATCCGTAATCGCGGGCCAAGGGCACCGACGAGTCTTACCTTGCGCTTTTTCTTCGTCCCGACAACGGCCGTTTAGAATAAAGGGCCCAGGTCAGCAGAGAACCGGGAACCTTTTTTTCTCTTCCGAACCAATCTCTCGTCGCGCCACATCTTCCGACCGAAAAATGTCGCATCAAAAGCTTGGGATACGAATTTTCCGTTTCGTCGACGCCGCCCGTCGTCGTCGAGTAAATAAGCGAAAAACTAACAAGAAGGCAAATCCCGATCATGACCGAACGTCTCTACCTTTCGAGGCTTTCTCCGCTGGGAGCTAGTTCTCCGGCTAGAAATTTTTACTTGTCGGGCCGTAAACTCTTTAACGGAGAGGACAAGATCTCGCAAAAAAAAGGCGGACGGCTCCCGGCTACGTCCCCGAATATTTTCCTTAAACTTAAGTGGACAGAAGGAAATAAGGGCCACTCGTCTCGAGAACAAACAAATATAACAAGAACAGAGTCGACAAACCGTTCGGAATAATTTTTTTCCCTAAAAAGTAAAAAAAGTACGTCGAGCATCGTCCAATTTGTATTGATTATCGACCAGTACTCGGATTTTTATGACCTTTTTCATCCGGAGTAAATCATTAGAAAACGGATGCCCGTCAACTTAAGTAAATAAGTTTTAGCTTAAAAATCAAATAACGTTGAATCATGTTTTTCTTTTTTAAAGCGATTCTTTTATCTTTATATTGTATTGTATCGGATTAGAAGTGAAAACTTTTTAGCTGGCAACAAGCTATATGGTTGCACGACTCTTTAAAAATCATGGAAAACATAAAAGCCTAATTCCATGATTAGTATTTTTTTTTTTAAATTCACGTAAAAACAAGAAGATAAAGGCGTTAATCACTGCATAAAAACATAAGAAAAGTAATGTAATGGTAATGGTAATGGTAAGTAATGGTAATTATTTTATATCTGTACGATGATTTCCTATAGTTTTTCACAGGACACACGTACCAACATGAAGGTAGATGCTAATTAATTATTATGTTGCCTATACGGAGGATATATATGCTGGGGTCTAAAAGAACGAGTATATAAATATATATATGTATATGTATATATATAGTATTTACAAATTTTTGCATTTTCTATACATTGATTTTTATGATACAGAATGATACATTTACAAAGAAAGACAGTAACAAAAGTATATAAGCTGACGTTTTTTTCCTCAAATATAAAATTTATCCGTTCTAATGTTATTGTTATCATCATCCTCGTTCTTATTACTATTATTATTAATTATTTTTATTCTTAATTAATCATCATTAATATTTTATTAAAGCTTTTTCGCGACGAAATACAGCGCGGAATCGAAAACTTTCCGGATCGGCTTGGCGGAGGCGTATTCTGGATCGGATACACGAGTATCGAATATTTTTTTGCACTTAATCACCTTCGCTTTAAAACCATTTACTAGCGGAAAGTGTTTTCGCGTGCGTGATCGAGAGATTAATTAAATACCCATCTCTCGAAGAATGCCTTTCGGAATGTCCCAATTTTTAAAATAATGAAAACACTCGGTAAAAAAATAAAAAAATAAAAAAATTAAAAAGAGATTCCTGGAAATAAATCTTTGGCATATTGGCACTGCGAGATTCTTGGAGAAAAACCGCCTTCGCAAAGAAGGAAATACTAGATTCACGATAAAAAATAAAATCGGAAATCGTTACTTAACAAGCCGGTTCGGGTTTGGCACGAATGAAATCCCGTCAAGTTTTTCGTAAGCGACGACTCGATTTCACGCACTCATCTACAACTTTTTTCTTTTTTCCCGTCCTTTTTTTTTTTTTAAATGAGAGTACTGGTCCCCCACCGAATCGGACGGTCGACGGAATCGTCGGACGAAAGTCCCGTTACATCGGCGACGAGACGATATCGTTTTCCGTTTCGGGAACCGATGACGCGACGTCACCGCATCCACTAGACGGCGGTGGGGGTCCTTAATTGTCAGTGCCACTTTGCTTTTTGGGCGAAAATGTCTGCTCGTAGATTTTGCGCGAAGCAGATCCCCAAAATCTGAAAACGGAAACGTTCATCCTTCTTATTAAACCTGTTCGTTCGGCGGGAAAATAAAACGTAAACGGAAACGCAAACGGGAAAAGAAAGAAGCAAAAAAATAAAATATAACCATTTACCTGAAGAAAAGCTGTGGCCACGGCAATGCCGGCGACGATCAACAGGTTATGCTCTATCCATTCTTCTCCTGCTTGAACGCAACCCTTTTCGTTGATGATCTTGCCGACGTCATAGCTCTGCAAAGGGTTCGATTCGGGCTGTAGCCCTTGGAACGAAACGGAATCCCTTAGCCTCGTTAATTTCCGTTTCGTTCCTTCCGAGAAAAGTGTACAGAAACATGCTCGTGCAAAAAAAAAGCTCATACACGCGCAGAAAAAATTTAAAAAGAAAGAGGGAGAGAGAGAGAGAGAAAAGAAAAAGCGAAAGAAAAATGATTACCTGCAAGACGGCGACACCCACGGCTACTCCGGCTACAGGCACTAGGTTAGTTTCGACCCATTCCTCTCCCGCTCTGAGGCATCCCCTTTCGAAAATGTTTCTTTCCCCCGGCTGGGTCGGCGAAAGGTTCGTCCAGCCGTCGGCATACTGTCCCGCCGTCACCGGAAACGTTAGTAAATTTAAAAAAAAGGTACCCTTCCGTTTAGGTTAGTTTCAAGGGTCGTCGAACGTATAGAGTTCGATCGACCAAGCAAAGCAAGCTCCCTTAACCGAGCAAAATTGAAAAAAAAAAAAAAAAAAAAAAAAAATTGCGAAACCGATTTTTTTTCTTTCGCTTGAATTGCAAAAATTTTTCTGGCATTCGCAAAGTTCTTTTTTTTTCTGCACAAGCGAGAACCGGCCCCGATTTTTTAAAAAATTTTTAAAATCCCATTTTTAAGAGTCTTTACGATCTATCGAAGCCGGTCCGCTCGTCAGTGGGATCCTTAATAAATAGATACTTACATAGCCGGGCTTTCTGACGTCGTAACCGCACTGCTTATTTTTAATTATTTCCTGAAAGGAATAAAAACGATCATCAGGTACTTTGTCGATGTATCGATAATTAGAGTCTTGGAGTGAACCGCGTTGAAAATCTCGCACGAAAACTAGGATGCTCTGGAAAATCGGACACGTCTTGGCAAACAAAGGAAATCTGTCGAGACACTTACGTTCGGTTTCCGTTTACAACAGGAAAATGGCACGCCGCAAGCTTCTCTGCTTCCTACTTCCCTAGACGAACAATTAAAATAATTATTTCTGTCCCAGTCTTTGGGACCTTCGATACCGCAGCACTGTAGCTAAAAATAAAATAAAAATAAAAATAAAAATATAAATATAAATAAAAGATGAAGCATCGATATAAGTTTCCTCGCCGGTTAATTTCTTTTCTTTGACTCACCCAGTCTTCTTGTATCCAATCTATCAAATTTTGCTGGTCGGGATCTTCTCTATAGTGAATGATAAAGGCTTGAAATCCTCGCGTAGCTTGAGCTTTTATCGAGTCTTTGAAAATGAAGCCGAGGACTCCGACCGTCATTTCCAAAAGCAAAAGTATCGCCAAAAAAATGGCGTACTGAAAAATAAATAAAAATAATAAACCTTTCTTTTACCGAAGCGGAGCAGAAAGAGAAGAGGAAAAGAAGAAAGGCTCACCGCTGCCAACAGGCACGTGTTTTCTCTGAGAGCTCCGACGCAGCCAGCGAATCCGATCACAAACGTCACGGTGCCTAAAAAAATAAAAAGAAATTTGAAATTCTTTCTTTTTCCGATTGTAGGTCTCGATCCCGGAGGGCGAAACTTACCCACTAAAATTAAAATGAAAGCCGGATCCAGAGCGACGTTGGTGAGGCGGCTCAAGTTGTTAAAAGTGTCTTTCTCGCTCCAGGCCCATATCCCTACTGCCAATATTCCCAGACCCAGTAACTGGAAAAAGTAAAAAAAAAAAAAATCTGAAAAGGATCGGCCAAAGGTTTCAAGACGAGGCGCAAAAAAAGAAAAATTTCAACGGTATCTTTTTCTTTGGAAGGAAAAGCGTGACGAGGTGAACGACACCTTTAAAGTACCGTCACCTCGGCGAAACCCGTGACGTAGGCGTTCCCAATCAGACCTCAGCATACTGACCCCGAAAAATTTATTTCATTTGTTCCGAGTGCTCCATCAAAGCCTCGCAGCTTTTTCATCGTTAAAAACGGGAACGATCGAGTTCTTGAAAACCTAGTCAATTTTTTAAAGTCCTTCAAAATTCTTGCGACACGTCTCTTTTTGTCCTAATTATAAAAATTTGAGAGTTGGTAAAAAGAACAATATTTTTTATCCTTTCTAAAGAATATTACGTATTTCTTATAATTAGGAAAACAATTTCCATCGAGTGGGATGATGAGCATAAATTAAAAAAAAGGTTGCTTTCATTGCTAGGGCTCTAAATCCGGGCTGAATTTTGATTTCTCCGTCCCAAGCATTAACTATTGACCATGTCACTAAAATCTGATTTTACAGCTTGATTAAGGAAGGATTAGTTGATTATCCAAAATAGGACCTGATGATCTGCCCCTGCCCGGAACGATCTTATTTTTAAAAAAAAGGAGCCTAACTTTTTCTTTCGTTACTGTTTCCCATTAGGTACAGCACGACTGATATTCGTCCGATTTTACTCGAGAGATGAGCTTCTCAAGACCCGATAAGATATGCGGGCCCGTAAAAGTTAAAGTAGTAGATATTCAACTCTCCATATACCGTCGGCTGTGCGGGCTGTGCCTCCTTATTTTCCTAAATTCTATGACTGAATCACTCAATTTCAAAGAAATCATAAAAGTGATGAATAAAATAAAGTAAAAGAAAATGATTTATTTGAAATATTGCATTTCTATAAATTAATATTCCTTCTTTCAAATTATTATTGCTATCATAGAAGAAAATTTCAAGTTTTTACACAAACCAAAATTGATAGTCTCTTCATCACAGGATATGTCACGAATTTAAAAAATATTTTGTTCTTACAAATTTATTTAAAAAAAAAAAAAAAAAAACTATTGGTAAACGAGAAGTCGGTAAAAAGTATGTCGTAAAGAAGTTTTACTTCTGGATTGAGATACATCGATTTGAAAATCATACCTTCAATGTTCATACTTTCCTCTGAACAGGAACAATAAATTCTAAACCAACCATGAAATTTTTGTCACTGCATATATAAAGATTAATCGAAAAAATCAAAAACTAGAAACCGGACTTGTTTTGTCAAAAGCTAATCGGATGGAGTTCTGATCATTTATCTGCTTATGCTGGATTCAAGCAATAATTGCTCTAGTATCCAGATGTCAAGAAAGACATGTTTCATGTTTTCATGTACTTAGATTTCTTTCAAATCGCGACAAGAGTAATAAAAACTCAAAACGAATATAAACCTTAACGCCATAATGCATGCTGTTCCCATCCTATTAAGAATAAAAAATCGTTCTGTGCGTAATTAAAAGGCAGTTACTGAGAAACTCGAAAATACTAGAGAAAAAGTTTTGAAGAGAGAAACAAAAAGTGAGATATGTACGAGTCGAATAGTGAACGAAAAGAAACTCGACATTTCGATTTTCGACACGCACTACTTTTCCTTTTCCGTTCAAACGGATTTTCAGATGTTTTGCAGGATTTTGTTTGTCGCTGCATTCGACGTTTACCAAAAATAATAACGAAAGTTGAAATAAAAGGTGTCTTTTCCGATAGGAAAGTCTGGGTTAAAGGTAAAAAAAGAATCGATACGAGTTCGGAGTCGGGAGGGAAGGGGGGTTCTCGAGGTCGACGTTGCAAGATGTTCCAGCGAACCGAACCCGACGACACGTTACCACTCGACTTTAACAGAGGTTCTCAGGGGGGAAAAAGGAAGGAAGCAGGCTGAAAAAAGGTTCGATAAGGATGAATTATAACTCACCCAAAACATTACGTTGAACCCGAAAATAACATATTTCAAGCAACAGCTGACTTCGCTAGTATCCCTTCTGTACTTCCTGACTGGCATTTTCGACGCATTTAGATGCGATCCGACACTTAATTTTCGATCGACGGGCGACGAGGCTTTCTTTTTATTCGTACGCTCGCAAATCGAGTCCTACTTAACATCGTACAAGTTTTAAACGAGAACAAAGCAAACACCTACACTGACGACGGCCATTTTTAAACTGGCTCTGGCTCTGGCTACTCACTACTGGAAACGGGAAAAACTACTCGGATGCGAATCCGGTTTCCAATTAATTTACGACGTGGTTGCATCTTAATCGACGTCAAAAATTTGTTTTTTCTCTCATTCCGGGGGGTGCCTTTTCTTCGAGGACGAACGGTTGTGAAAAAATTTGATTTTTAAACAAGTCGCCGATTTTTTGTCTATCGTCCCCGTCCGACGACAAACGTAAAGATTCTCGCCTGACTCGGTGCGTCTTCGATTTTACCGAGAACCGAGTTAGGAGTAGGTTAGTATTTATTCGCATAAGCGACGTCGACTGCGGAGCCCGGGTAATCTTTTTTCGGTAAGATTAGACAGCAAAAAAGGTCAAAAAATTCCCGAGTTTGCTTTCGTGATAAAATGCCCGTATTATCGAACCGATTTTCGTTAACGGCAACGTCGCGAAGTTCGAGATAGCAGCATTGGAAAAAAATATCGGTCATGCGCGGACGCGTTTGTTTACAATATAACACGAATGTGAATACTAATACTAATACTATATACAAAAACAGAAAATGGCCGCATGTCGGGCGAGCAGACTTTTTTGCGATGGGGCAAGTATACATTTTTCTTTTTTCCTCCCTCTGCACGGCCGTGACGAAGGAAAACTTTTTCCTTGCAGATACGTAAAGCCCGGACCGCCGCTTGCGGTGAGAGACGTTTCCACGATACTCAAACTCTTTTCAGGACTCAGGCCGGAAAATACATGAACACCCGAAATAGAGAAAGGGCTTTGACCTACGAACAAGCCTTCCCGCCTAGATTCATAGCGCACACAAAGTCGTGGAACAGTTGGAACACGAGTAAGCGTTATTTCCTCGTTAATACGAATCTAGGGTCTAGGGTCGTCTGAGAGAGTTTCGAGATAACGATTTTTCGACTTACAGGTACGGTCGACGGTGGACTCCGGCGTCCGCAGACCGCCGTCGAAGATATGTTTATCAGAAAATTTATCGTCGGGACGTTTCCCACCGCGGTTTTATCCGAGGTAATGATTAAGAGACAGCACAACATCATCAGGATATCTGCCATAATTTCGACCAAAGTCTCACCCAGGAAAGCTTGTTTTTTGATAGGTTTCACTGAAGAGATACTTAGCTATTGGCTTCAGTGCATCGTTAAGATGGAGCCTGTTTTTGAGGCCGATCAGAAAAAAATGATTTTTACTTACATTTAAAAAATTTAAATTTTTTGCTTGTGTTTTGTGTGAAAACAAACATGAGCAACATCTGTGATAAAATTAATTAGAGAACAAGGAATAAGATAAGGATGTAAGTGAAGTTAACAGGCACTTTGTTAAGCAGATGCAGTTTCAAAACAAGGAAAAAACCATGAATTATACTATTTAATTTATTTAATTTTTAAAAATAAAATTCCGCGATCCTACGTATTCTTTTAAAACCTATTACAAAAATTCTTTTTCGATTTGAAATCAATGATAAAACGATATAAGTTCTTTGCTTTTGTTTGGGATCCGATGCCAACTGCGGAAACGAAACGAGCCGCATAACTTTTTCGGCGTTTTAAAAAAAAAAAAAAAAAAACATCAGCGCCTAAAAGCAAAAGCAAAGAATACTTTTTTTTTCCTTCACAAATGTTTACACAATATGAAACATCATGCTCTCTGATTTTATTAATTCGATCTGTAAAGTTCAAGGAAAAAAATTATGAAATCACCAAAAACTACATTACATTTAAATTTGATTTTAAAGTAAAACAGAAACCTCAAGCTTAGAGGTAACCGGGAGGAAAAATCCGCACGACGGAAACGATCCATTACTCTCATATCGACTCTCTTTCGTTTCCTTCGGTAAAGCTAACGATCGTCGTTACGGAAAATTTTCCCATTGTGCATTTTATACAAAAATATACACAAGCGCTGATTTTACAGATATAAGTTATAAAAATAGTTTTCGAGTATATCCTAATAAATACGGTGCACTTTTTATTTCAATCCATGTTATTTAATTTCCTTTGTAATTTTAATAGAAGAAAAAAACCCCTAAGCTTAGTAAAGCACTCGCTCCCGGCCGGACGAACTGCACCTCTTCGTACCGTCAGTTGCGAGCTCCATTTTTCGAACGGAATCGTCGACGTGTACCAAACGACTACCTCTACCCAGTACTATGGCAACAAAGTGTTAAACCTTAAATAATCTCAAAGATACCATTTTTACAATTTTCAATAATATAATAAAAAAAGAAAAGAGAAAAAATATTTGCACCCGATCCGGACTATGTTTCATTCCGTCGCGGTTTCCCTTTTCATCGATTCTTCAATTCTCGTTCGAACGAACAAGAACGCTACCTTCGGGAGGAAATCTAAGATAACATTTACAATCAAAAAGTACGCACAGCTTACATAATTTTTAACAAAATTTGACGATGGTTTCTTGTCGTTCATCTGGCAAAATATTCTAACCTTTTCTACTTTTCAATAACTTCAACTAGACAAAAAAAACTAAGTTTAAACTTTTATTACAAGAGATTCTTTTTTTGTTTTCTTCTGACTATTTTAAATACATTTTACAAAACGATACAAAAATAGTAGTATCATCGACGAAGAGCAAGAGGAGAGTTCGGCAGCATATAAAAAATATAATTTCGTTCGAAATCTCCTTCGAGCTTTACAAAGGAAAAAGTTTTGCAATCGATGCGAGCGAACGATGATCCGAACTTTTCGACCGGGCAAAACAGAAACAAGGAACGAAAATGATACTTTTTTGTTTTACAGTAAAATCATTTTTGTAGGTTTTTTCCCCATCTTCCGCAAAGCGAGTCGCTAGGATCGGAAGATTTATTTTTGATATTTATAGGTTTTCGTCGAATGAGATCAGAGGACCTTGCCTAATAAGCATATAACATCGAAATTTAACTAAATGCAGATTCCAATTACTGTTAAAAACTCTATTTTTTGAGAGAAAAAAAAACTCTTTCTTTAACGGGCTCAGTGAGTCGCAAAATGCAAAAACAAGTATAATCGACAAACGAAATGCACTGATTTTCTCGAATCGGAGAAACGAAAGTTTCCTTCGATAAATAACCATCGTTATTTTTCAGGATTTCTTCGTTGATTTCCTCTTCGCAATTATTTAAAACTATTTCTACGGAAAAAAAAATTTTTTCGATTTAAAAAGATTACGAATTTGCTAACGCAAAATAATAATAATAATTTTCAAAAAAGAAAAATAAATAAATAAATAAATAAATAAATAAATACAGATCGTTAAATTATGATGAGCGATTAAAAAATTGACCGATAATTAGTAGTCTTAAAAATAAATATTCTGCGTTCAGTTAAAAAAATCAAACAACGAGAGGTTTTTCATAAAATATAACACAATCAAAATTTTAAAAACTCTACTATGGTTGTCCAACGACCCGTTATTCGATTTGGAAAAACAAAAATAAAAAATTACAAAAATGCTTCTACCGCAAAAATCCGACTGTCGGCGACGGTTTAAGATGACTCGACGAAAATAAAATATTTATGAAAAGCATAATAATGTAAAGAATCATAAAAACTTTTCCAAACACTTTTGCAATCGAATCTAAGTAGAGGGCGAAACTAAGGGCCAAATAGGATTTGGTCGGTGCTTGGGTCATCATCATATACCATCACTTAAAACAATTTTTTGAGTTTTTCTCATCCAGACATTTCGACAAACAAGGCGAATTCATTTGTAAACGTTACCCTTTGCATTCTATCGACTGCTTGTCTAAGATAAAACGGGTAAAAAATGAATAAATAAATAAATAAATAATATTGAAATCAATGAGAAAAACACTATTTAAATGGACACCGACTGAGAGAGCAGAACAGCTTAAAATCTAAACACAAACATGTCCGTCGAATCGTTCGATCAGAAGCAGCATTAAACTTTTCCTATTAGTCTGCGTTAGCCTAATTTATACCTTTCGGTTACACAAGAAAAGAATAGAAACAGCAAAAAAATAAATGACGGGTAGCTAGAGAATCGGACAGACTCAAATTTTAAATCCTCGATAGGCCCGTTATTTATCGTAAATGCTGCCGGCGTCGCATTAAAAGGAATTATTCGTTTTTTTTTTGTTTTTTTTTTTTGTCCCCATTTCATTGCACGGATCGGGATAGTTCCTTTTTCATGCGACTCGATTCATTCAAATCGCATTTGAATTTTCGCTTTTAAGTCAGACGGTACCGACCGTCGCGTACCCTGACTCTTTCCTTAGGATAACACTAAGATAAAATTATTGTTAGCGGATTACCACGAGGTGATAGGTTCCCGGTTAAAGCTACGAGTCCGTATGGGACGCGTTGGCGTGTCGGGCGAGATCCTGCTACCTTCTCGTGATGAGACCGTTCGTCGTACTAGGCACCGTCGGACACATCTCCAATTCTACTAACAAAGGGAAATGATCTGGAAAAAAGAAAAAAAACGGAGAAAATAAGAAATGAAAACCGTTAGGGCCCGAGAGGGAGAGTTCGCGTTACCTGATGGTACGTGAGGATGGGGGCAACCCACCACTTTGTTTTCTTTCAGCCAATCCGCATTTACGGGTCCCAAAAGTCCGAGAGGAGTCATGCTTTGTTTAGAATAAAATATATAGTCTATGATTCCTTTAAAGTCAAATCTGCGAAACAAAAAAAAAAGAAAAGAAAAGCATTACGATTATTAAAGGACTTTGAAAATAACGAAAAAGAAACGGGATCGAAAGACTTACGTATAATTGGTAAACGGCATGATGTCTTCGCTGTAAGCTGAAGCGAGTTTGAAGGAATGTGTGAACTCGTTCGGTTTTTCGCAACCGGATATTTTTTGCAGGACCGATTTGTACTGAAGTTCTTTGAAGTCCGGATGATCCGCAGAAACCCGCCCGGAAGAAAGGAACTCGATCACTCCGGAATCCGGGAGGGAATTAAAATCTCCGCAAAGAAGCAGTTGAACACTGTTGGTGTCGGGTTTGTGTCCCGGACGAAAACTGTGGCTGGCCTCTTCGAGGATCCCTTTCAGCTCGTAAGAAAGCATCATGGTTTGGATGAGTTTAACGTCGCAAAATTCCGGGTCCCAATGAATGTGTGCCGTGCAAACGAGAATGGGTTGGTTTACTTGTTGAGGATCCGGCGGGAGACCTGCGGATCGAATCCGAATCGTAAACGTACGATAATTCAAAAGGATAAAATCGAATGTTGAAGAAAAAAAAATCATGCACATATAGATAATTTAATTAACAAACATTATTTATTTGTTAGGCACAGGCGGATGTACAATTTGACTCGGAAACTGGCAGGCAGTGTCAAACATTCTCCACAGCCGGTCACTTGTTGCACAGATTTCAAAAGGTCACTATCAACGCAAACACTCCGTACAGGAGAAAGCAAGGATATGCGATTAAAGGCCTCTGCGAAAAGTCCGTGGCCATGAGCGTTACAAACAAACGGGACGCGGAGAGGCTGCACCAAGACACGACGAGAACGCTTAAAATGATCCCAAACAAACTGGTCATGGCCAACAAGATGGAGAGCAACGACAAGACCACCATGGGAAGCAAACAGTATCCCAGAATGGAAGCGACGGACGCCAGAGTGACCACACCGTTAATGTTCATCAGAGACAATAAAAAGTACATCAAAAGGCATCCGGTGACGGCCAAACCGTATACGTATCCGAAATTGGCTTTCCCTCCGGAAACGAGAAGAGTTGCTGCCAAAGCCAGGCAAAAGGCCAAAGGTCCAGCCAAGTCCGCATCTTTTCTCAAAAAGTTGGCGTCGTCCACCAGTCCCTGCTTGTGAAAAGGGTTGAGAACGGCCAAAGTCTTTTCCATGATCCTGTCCGGATCGATTCCGAGCTCTTGCAAGAGAGGAGGTTCGTCGTCGAATTCGTTTTCTCCCGGAGACTTGAAATTCCCTTGGGGTCCGTAGCCATCTCCTCCGTAATAGGATCCCGATCCCCAATAATTGTTGTAAGGAGAGTCCCCGGTCACGTTTTCGTATTGGCTCGTGTCTTGGAAATTTAATTCGGATTGAAAACCGCTCGCTGAATCCACCGAATCGTTGGGATTGTAATTCCCGTAAACGTTGAAATTGCTTTGATTTTTCCAATAATCTTGCTGAGAAGCAAACCCCGACATTTTCAAGTCGAAATATTTTCCTTTCCGATTCTATACCGTGTTAAATCAAATCCACCCGGATCCGATCGAAAATAAAGATTGAACACGACGATCACACAACATGGCCGACAAAGAAAACAAGCGGAAGTGACGGGTCGACCGCGACCGATCTGCGCGCCTCCCTTCGGTCCAACGATACAACAACGCAACTTTAATTTTTCCCTGACAGATGTCGTTGGAATCTTCGTTCGTTTCATTCGTACGACGGCGGACTCGACCGTATTTGTTTCGTCCATCGCCCGAAGAGGAAAAAAAATGGGTTCCTTTTTCGTGTAACCATCTTTTTCTAGAGTTTTAAACATTTTCAAAGGCGGATCGTTAAAATGGCGGAAATGCTTACCGTTATCCCAAGCAGCTTCTTTAGTTTTGAGCAGGGCAGCCAATCCGATGTTATCCTTCGGCATCACTCGATTCAACATGTGATCCGATCCTTCCGAATTGGCCATGGCAAGCTGGTTAAATTCTACCAAATGATTTTTGATCAAAGAAAACCTGCAAACAAAACCAACATCGGCGCGACATTAATTAAAATCGTCCAAAAAAGAAAAAGAAAGAAATAAATAAATCGGGTGGAATGAACCGAGAGGAGAAAAAAAAAACTCGGCCGCTTACTTTGCCGTCCTGAAAAAAATGGCGCAGCCGTCGACGAATTTCCTGTCGTTTTCCGACATCGTCTTTGCCCTGGATTTCGGCGAAAAAATCCCGTCGTAGCCGTCTCTTTTAAGTTCCGGTAAGAAAAAATTGTAAAATTGATCCGTCTCTACTTCCTAAACGAAAAAGGAGAAAAAAAAGGCTCGTCAGATCTTGCGCATTCGTATTTGGGTTTCGCATCGTAAAACAGAGTCCGCATTTTCCAATTTTCGAGCGATTTTTGAAATCGGTTATCGAAAATTGAAGTTTGATTAAGCTTGCCGGACCCATACTTTTTTTTTTTTTGAAAAATTGAACTCGTTAATTCAATAAATTTTATAAATGCGATTTATGAGTAATTCTTATGCTCGGAAACGTATTTAACTCGTCTAGAAGGGCTATCAAAAATCTGAACTCTCAGAATTATTTTATTAAGTTTCGTACGATTTTAATACTTCTTACTTCACTCGAGGCTACATACTCTTTTCTCGTTTTGAGAATCTGGCAAGCCTAAGCTTCATCTCCCTATTTACGAATACTTTTTAGAAAAAAATGTAAAAGTCAAGCGAAAGTGTATCGGTCTAACCGAGATAAAGTCTTACTTGCAAGCTAATTATATCGGCAGCATAATGCCTGATCTCTTCTAATATCCCTTTTTTCCTATATTCCCAATCGAGAGCCCAACTCGGACAATAGCCGTACATTTGTCTCGTCGCATATTTGTCGCAAAGGACGTTGTAGCACATGACAGTAAATATACCTAAAGTAAAAAATAAAAGTAAAAAGTAGAAAAAAGAAACGAGGGCTCACGAGAAACTGGCACAAGACTTACAGGTGGGTCTGGTCCTGTTGGGCCTGGTCAGAGGAATCCACGGTCTTTGAGGCGGATGATTAGCCGTGACTGGAAACAAAAAAATAAAAAGCCGTGTTAAGCAGGAAAGAAACGGAAACTCTAGGAAAAGATGAAATTTTTTTCAATGCCTTTATTGTCGATGCTTAACCTTGAAACTCGTTAAGAAATAGTCCGGTGACCGTGTTTTTACAAATTTTTTTCTCCTCGAGGCCGATCGACCGCGGTGGTACGTGCTTCTTTTTCCCCCCCTTCACTTTCCTTCGGATTCGTAGGATTTCCCGAAAATCCGCCCCAAACTTTTTAAAGTTTTTACGGTTCAAATCGAGCCGTGAAAGGATAGTTTGATTTTTTTACAAAGAAAAGAAAATAAGAAAAACAATGAAAATAATTTACGTGCCATTAGAATATTGAACTTTTGTTTGGGAGTATTGCTAAATCACGATCGCGATATATCGCAGTCACTTGGCGCATTTAACAATGGTATCATTGAGGTATAACCGGTAATTGGCCAAACACGTTTTTTTCTAGTTATTTCATACGTGCACGGGTGATCGTACCGGGCAACACGATTTCATTTAAAAATTACTCCTCTCTCGTGCTTAAAAATACCATTCCGTGGCAGTCCGGTCTTGATCCACATTTAAAATATGGCCGAACGCTCGAAAAACCGACGAAAAAAAAAGGATCGTTCCCAGGTACATGCCGAGACTACGAAATCCGATTCGCATTACGACTCCGTGCACGAAACCTTGAACTTGACTTTGCTTTGACTTTTCATTTCGAGCAACATGAAAAAAATGCGCATTATATTTATTTAGGAAAATTACCCACGTCATTTCGTTTCATTATCGACTCGACACGATCCTCAAACAAAAAGGAGAAAAATAGTTATCGGAGCTTTTTTTCCCTTCGAAACAATAAAACAATAGTATATTGTAATTGTTTTGCCTTTTCCACCTACTTCCATCAAACGATTAACCGCCCGTTTCCGAGGGAATCCTAAATTTTGGCGAATCCAGATTCGGCTCGAACTTGACCTTAGCGACTCTTTCGACTTAATAAGGAAGGACCGCATCCTCCGTTCCTTCTTTGCCTTTTCGAATCTTCTTCCTTTTTTCCCCCTCGTCTTTATCTGTTTCGGCGAAAACGCCCACGGTTATTTCGGAGGAAAAAAAACAAGTTGCCCGAGTAATCGAATTAAAAGGATGACGAAAAGGAATTAATATTTAGGATGACTCGGCAAAACCCGGGTGGCCTTTCCAATTTTCTCTCTTCTCGAGAAAAATAAAGGATCCAAATTAATTAATTAACTAATTAAAGTAAAAAGTGTGCGCACTTTCTTCTTGCGATCCCATCGTCACTAAAACGTTTTTTTCCCGCATTAAATATTCTCGGTCGAAAAAGTAGGAAACAATAAAATTCGAGTCAAGATTAAGGACGATCGTGATTCGTCACGAGAAAGTATTTCTACTGTTAATATTTACGTTCAAAGAAGAAAGTGTCTCGAAATTTTTTTTTTTTTTTTTTTTGCTCGGATAGGTTTGAGTGATTCTCTCTAACAAGATGGAAACGAATCCAAACAAAGAAAAACACTTTTATTTTCGAAGAGAAGGGGAGACGTTATCGATAAAAGAATAGAAAAGATAACGGTATCTAGGCTCGAATGGATTCGTCCCGGTGACCCAGAAACCGTCCTTTTCTTAGCCGAATGCCCCGAGGGGCCCCCGTCGAGACACTTTTCCCTTTTTTTTCTTTTCTTCTTTCCCAATTTCCGGAAAAGAGCGTCTCCTACTCGTTCCGGACGTTTATACCTTGCGATTAGGAAGAGTTTAAAGCCGTAGAAAAAATTGATGAGCCGGGCGTATTTTTTTGCGACAAGGAACAAAATTCAAAGTGTTTGCTCAAGATTCGGGGTCAGGGAAGAGAGCATCAAGGTGAATTTGGAAAAGGTCGTATCTCGTTATCGACGAGCGACAGTGAAATCTTCCCGATAAAAAGTTTCTAAAATCCTCCGATTTAACTTTCTCTCGGCTTCCATTTTGTTCTACATTCTAGCTAAGAAAGTAGAATCTCGATCCACTCCGTTTTATTATTATAACGCTTCGATTTCTCCGAGTCCTCTCTTTTTATTTTATAGCTAAACTTGAAAATCTCGCCGGTTTTTTTTTTTTTTTTAAAGAAGAAATCTCGTTCGACAAAAGCATCGAGTCGTCTTTTTCTTTCTTTTTTTTTTCTTCTTTAACTCGGTCACCCCGATTCATTATAATTTAAACGTGTTTTTAAAACCGGTGTTTATATATATATTTTAATTATAATTATAATGATTCCAGTTATTCTTTCGCTTACGAGTCGCTTTTTCCTTTCTCCCCCGAACACTTTTTCGTTTCGTTCTTTGCTTGCCCGTTTTCACGCTCAGACTTTTCCGATCTCAGAAATTCTGTCTAAAACATGTTCGGAATGACCGAAAGCTGCCGGAAAAATATTCCTATTCAAAGGGTAAAACTAGTCGGAGGAAAAGTGTGTCACATTTCCGGTAACTTTTCTTTAGCTCATCATTTTGAAAGACGATAATTTGGTCGGTTAAAATTAAAGAGATTTTCGAAAAGGGCTCTTGATTCCTCTCTGTCGGCTTCCTATTTTTTATCTTTTCCATCGTGTAAGGACGGTGGTTATTCAATAAAAGAAACCCATTTTAAAACAAACTTAACAAGTTTTTATTAATCGCTTCAAGTTTAATTCCGGTTTTTCTCACCGCTAACATCGGCAACTAAATACAAAAACTTGAAAGGGAAAAGGGAAAAGGGAAAAGGGAAAAGGTAAAGGATAAAAAGATAAACCGCCTTTATAAAGCTCTTTAAAAATAAAGAGGACAAAGTTCGAAAAAACGGGGAAAAAACAAACCGGAAGTCATCGGCTCGCCATATCGATGTAAAACAAAGGAAATATTACTCTCGAGACGCCCGAAAAGACGGTGACCGAAGACTCGGACTCATTTTTTCCCCGCCCACATGATTTTTTTTAAGAAAACGGAAATTAAACAATTATTACAGTCGTACAAGAGATGTAAAAAAAAAAATAATTCATATATACTTGTATACAAGTCACAGCCAAAACTCGCAGCGAATGCTAGTTAGATAAACTTTCCATCCGTCTCTCTTTTAATTAATTGTTTTTCGAGGCGAAGGATGATTTTTTCTTGGTTGCCTGGCACCGTTTATACGAGATCCAGGCTTCACGTGATTGGAAAAAAAAAAAACTCGGATCCGTGATTCGATTCGAGTCGAGCAATCGAAACAATGCAAAAGGAAAAAAAAAACTAGGATGCATCGTAACTAGGGCACCGACAACTCTTTGTTTAACTTTTTCTTTCCACTAGGTTTAGCACTCTACTTTCTAGACAAACAAACCGCGATTAACCGATGCGAGTCGATGCGAGTTTTTTTTTTTCCTTCTTAATTTGGATTTTAAACGGCGGAAAAAGCCGAATAGAATCTGATTTCGATGTCCCTGTGGCCGTTGGGCGAGGTGACGATTTCGGTGGAAACTCTTAGGCCCCGATCCCTCGGATCGGGATCCGAGGATCGGGCGTCGATGTCGCAACCTTGAAGGGATTCCCATCGGATTTCCTCGGATCGATTCGATCCCCAGCTCGCGGATTCGCTGAAAGAATTGGAACGATGAGGCATCGTCGGTCCCCACAGCGAAGAAGAAGGTTGAACCGGTTCGCTCCAGCTCCTTCTCGGGGCCAGATCCGAACGCGGAGAGTAACGGGACGAGCCGGGCCGTTCGGGGCCGGAGCCGGTGAAAACGGAGTCGGGCCTTTCCGGAACGGGAGCGTCCCAAATCCCTGAAGGATCGCAGTAGCGGCACTGACACGACGAAGGCGAGCAAGAGTAGGAAATCGGATCGCTTTCGGTCACGTCTTCGAAACTGTGATGAAGCTTCGGATTGTGTAGTTCGTCCTCGGACGCGGCGGTTTCTTCGGCCGTAGGCTCGCGCTCCGGTTTATCCTTCGCTTCGCCGACGGAAAGAGTTTCCTCCGGCACGGCAGATCCCGCGGGGAGGGCCACGGGTTTCCGATCCTTTTTCCGCCTTTTCCTGGGTTTAATGATGCGGGGAAGACGGTTTTCGGAATGGCCAGATCCGGAGCTTTCGTCGCTGGCAACGCTGAAGGTATCGCTCGGTCCCTTCCTCTCGTTCGGATCGTCCTCTTTGTACTCGTCCGAACGCCTCGTGCGAAATTCCCCGCGAGGTCCCTTAGCCCTCGGCCCTCGGTGACGATTTTTTCTCGAGGAAAGAATCAAAGGCGCTCCTTGGGTGTGTACGGCCAATCTCGAGAGAGGGGTTCTGGCAAAGCCGGTTCCTTCTTCGGATCTGTCTCCCGGATTTCGGCCGTTTTTCTTTCCCGAGGCCGACGCCGAAACGAGGGACTCTCCTCCTCTTTTCTCTCGATCGAATGCCGGGGCCGGACGATCTCGTCGTCGGAAACCGTCCCGGGGATTTGCTTCCGACGGATCCGACTTGTCCTCTTTCGTGGGATGCGCGTTCCCCTCGGATTTTCGAGGGCGTTCTCCGTTTCTCGAAACGTTCGATCGAACCCGACAAGAAATCAAATTCGTTCCGACGTATCTCTCCGGGTCCGGTCCGCAGCGGGAACCGGGGCTCATCGCGTCCTTTTTTTTTTCCTTTTCCGCCTGCGACCGGAATCGTCCTTGATCCGACTACATTTTCACCGGCCGGCGGCAAACTTTTTCCAACACGATTTCGATCCGAGTTTTTTCTTGTCGATCCGAAAAAATCCCGTCCGTTCACCGCACATTCCCGTCGGCGAAAAGGAAACGGTTTAAAAAACGATCCGATTGCGAAACGACAAACCGATTACGAAATCCACTCTGCGATATTATACAAGAGCTCGTGAAAAAGAGTCTTTTCTCCGACGATGTGGATCCGCTAGCATTTCTTCCTCTCGACTGACTGACCGACCGAGCCAACGTGAAAAAAAAAAAATCAACATCTCACACTCTTCGCTACCTGAACCCCCCTCTTTCCTTTACGTTAAAACCTGTTTTTGTTAAGATCCTCTCTCGCTACGAAAAATCAAAACAAGTATTTAAAAATTTTTATTTTTCCCTTTTCAAACCTTTCCTCGTATTTTCTTCTTTTAATAATTATTAAAATTACAATTTAAAAAATTACACGTACAATCAGAAATAATGTTGGCTCATTTTCAGATTTAAGAAATAAGAAATCTCTGAAAAAGGGTCGATAATACAAAAAGCCAAATCAAGTCTCCGACTTTGAGTATCGAAAAGGCGATGATGCTACGATTTTCGGAAAATTTTTCATTTCGTTGTGAAAAGAAGTGTGAGACAAACTTGGGTTGGTTGAGAAATCGGTCTTTGTAAAAAGACGTTAAAACTAAATCATTTTGCACGGAAAAAGAAATCTTTTATTCCTGCCTTCCCTTTCTCGAGGGGAAATTCGATAGGACGAGCCGATAAAAGGCGAACGAGGAAAATTGAGATTCGTCCAACTCCACGCCGCGACTAAATACGACTTTAACAGCATCTCATCGCACGAGGTAGCGTGGCCGAGTGGTCTAAGGCGCTGGTTTTAGGCACCAGTCCGAAAGGGCGTGGGTTCGAATCCCACCGCTGCCAAATTTTTTTTTTCTTTCCCGATTAGTAACACTGTTAGTTTATCAAACCTTACGTGAGACCCGTTCACGTTACAGGATTTAGTCACGATATCGGCAGACTATTTCAATTTTTTCGGCCAGTTCCTTATTGCAAATTCGTGATTCGGTTCGAAAAATCGAAAATCAGACTTAAAATATTAGATTGTTTCGAAGTTGAATGAATATTATATCTGGTTGTTGCTTTTCTTTTTAAAAAGCTCCACTTTTTACTTGCTTGCAAAAGGTTTAATAACAAAAATGAAAATGAATTATTTCACCTTGAATCGAATAATAATAATAATAATAATTATTGCTACCTACAACTTTTAGACTTTGCAGAGATTGGGTTTTGGTTTTTATTTCCAAATTACAAGATTTACAAAAAACCTGATGCAAAAAGCAACTCTTTTAATAACTCGGTCGTAAAAAACGAGTCAACAACACGGCTTGAACGCCGACGTCGACACCCCAATTAATAATCGAGAGAAAATTTAGCATAGGGAAAAGCTATATCTATCAGAAGCTTTCCGTCAGAAAAAATGCGGACCTCAAATTCGAACTTCCCAAAAAGCACCGAACAGAATTTGAGGGTCACAAAATGTGCGGCGGTTTTGATACACAATCAGAAGCTTACCTCTTAGATTGTCCAACATGTAAGTGAGTAGCTTTTGAGTTCCGTTGGGTTCACCGTAGAGAGCCAAAACTTCCTTGTTTAAAGGGTTACCGTGCAGTCCGAGCACGTGCAAGTGGAATAATTTGCCGAGTTCGTAGGGGAGTGCGCGTAGATAGTTATTATTTAATAATAATTCCCTAGGAAAAAAAACCAGGTTAACACCTTGATATTGCAGCAAAAGTAAAGAAAAGTAGAGAAGTGTAAAAAGTAAACGTGAACAACGAATAAGATTATACACAATGGTTACGGTTTATCAAAAATTGATTACCTGAGGTAAATCAGCTCGCCCAGTTCAGCAGGTAAGCTACGTAACTTGTTATTGGATAAATCGAGGGTCCTCAAATTGGTCAGCTTTGCAATATCGCCTGGGATCCGAGAAAGGCAATTGTCGTTCAGGTACAGAGATGTGAGAAAGTCAAGTTGCCACAGATTTGAACTTAAATTTCTTATAGATCCTGTTATCTCCAACTCTTGCCAAAATGACTTCTTCCCAGCAGCCACATCATCAGCAGACATAAATGTGTGACTTCGCCTCGTGTTATTGACTTCATATTTTTCTTTGTAATTTCGTGACATCTTGGATCCTGCAATGTTAAAAATTTTCTCAGTTTGCAATCACCGTATAATTAAAGGGTCTCGTTTTAAAATCCTTGCATTTATTACAAGACGGGCAATCAGCGGACGGCGATGTTCTTTGAATTTAGCATCCGTGATATTGCATCGATCGAATTTCGCATACATCCAAACAATTAAAAAAAAAAAATTGGAAGAAACAAGTGTAGCAAGCACAGGAGCAAAATTCTACGTTCAGGGAAAAAGTAAACACGAGATCGTATGCACGAAACAAAGCAATTCAATCGGGATGAATAGCATACCTGTACTCGATTATATTAAAGTTCAATCGGGTCTGCAGGGGCGATAAGGTTTTAACATCTCGGTCGGGTTCGTTAGCTAACGGAACATGAAGGATCCTTTAAACAAGGTAAAAATGTCCGAGGGAATCCTGACGGGAGAAGATGTAACATTTCGGAGGAGAGCCTTTTCGAAGCCACGGGTCACATCCACAAACTTGCTCCCCAGATGCTATAATACATCTTCATTTTCCAAATATCGGCCGGAAATTTCTGATTTTTTCGTTTCCTAGGATCGTTTGGCTTACCTTCATCTACCACAAAAAGAGTTTCCAGTTAAAATATTTTAAAATATTGTAGGATTATCGGTAAACAAAAATACTGCTAAATTAGGCTTACGCCGCCATTGATATTTGACGCATGCGCATTGTTTTCTTTTGAACCATTCTCCGTCCCTCCGTTATGCAACCGTTTCGAATTTTAAAAACTTTTACAACGATCGATTTAATTATCAGAACCTATCATAATTGCAATCCTTTCTTCATACAACTTTTTTTCCTTCAGAAAAATAGAAGGCAATAAATGTGAAATGTGAGTTTATTGTTTAAGGTACAGTTTTTTTTTTACAATGTTTTTTAAACATTCAGGAGGACAATGCAACTTATTTAAAAGTGCTGGGTCCTCCTGAAGATTTATTACTATTATTATTATTCCTTATAAAATATTTGAAATAAAAATAATAATAATAATAATGAAACAAAAAGGAGAAGGAAGAAAACAACTACTAGAGAGAGAGGTTACCAAAACAACAATGTTAGAAAAATGATTTTGATCGTCATATTCGAGTCTCTGGTTGATAACTAAAAATAAATATATCAATTTTAACCAAAAAGAAATATATAATTAAAAATAATTTAAATTGATAATAATTATTAGTCATCAGAGGCTCAAATACCTATGACAATCAAAAGCATTTTTTTGGCAGGGAAAGGATAACCAAACCATTTTATATTCAATGACCAAACGGTAATGTTAAATTTTAACAAAATAAAAATATAATGATTTTTTTTACAATTATATAGGATTCAAAGCAGGGGTTTATGAGAAATCATCTATGAGCAGAGACCCAAACGGGCGGAGAAATGAAAACCGTGTCTGCTCTTCTGATGGTAATTCTTTCGTCTGTTACATTTTTTACATCATAAAGCAAGAGCAAATCTTCCATGGCTTTGTCTTCCATTTGAGTGAACTTTAAAGGTTTAGATTTCATCTTGGTAACCAAATTTCTTTGGTGTTTTTCTGCCTCCATAATGGCAGACAAGCTGGAATCCGGCGATGCAGCGCTTGACCACGGCGGACTCGAGGCGTCGAACGTCCCTCGGCTCCTGTCGAGAAAACCAACGTTAAAACATTATTCGCAGTAGTAGCCGCGGTTAATTACAAACGGCCGTTTTTTTTTCTCGTTACTGACCCGGGCTCGGCGGTATTCGTTAAGGGTTTCGTATCGAATTTCGGAATCGCCCAAACCGATTTGACGATGTTTTCCAAAGTTTTCGCGTTGTCTTCATCTTCGCTAACGGATAATGAGGCCATCCGCTTTCGTTGCTTTTGAGACAGCTTGGTAAATTTTTTCGATGATTCCGTAATGCTGCGAAAAAAAAGATGAGATAATGTACGAGGCCGAGCGATAAGAAAGGAAGAAAGAAAAATACGGGTCCGCTTACCTCGGCCTGAGTCCGAGGGCCGTCGAAACGACTCTTTCCGGAGGTGACGAATTTAAGCAAGGAAATTCTTTCTCGGAAGATACGCTCAGATTTACTAGTTCTTTTTCCAGTTTAGCCGCGATCGCGTAGGGCTTCTGTGCAGCCGCAAGGTCGCTCGAGATGGATTTCGTTCGAGAAACGACCGACGGCAAACATTTCTCGGCTTCTGTCGTCGCCTCTTTCGAAATCGACCGAACGGCTTTCGGCTGCTTCGACGAATGATTAACAACCTGGGGAAGAACACTGTCTTTATGAGGAACCGACCTTTGAAAGGAAAGCTGCATTTCAAAACTACAAAGATTTAACCTTGACCCATGCTTCCTCCATTTTTTTCGATTCGGAAAAGGAAATCGGATCGTCGTCCGAAGTCAAAGAACCGACGGATAGATTTCTCGTTCTTTCCGGTTCATTTAATTTTTTATCTTTAAATTTTCTCTTGGTCGATTTAGAAACCGTTTTCGTAGTTTGCATTAAATGCACCTCTTCTTGGACGGAATCTAAATTTACGGGTTCCGTATCGTAAATAGAATCGACGAGGTCGTCTTCAGGGGCTAACGAATGAGTGGCAATGTGCCTTCTACTCATGCAAGGCAACCAAGATCGGTAAAAATCTCTCAGTTCGGACAATATCGAATCGTTCAACGCTTCCAGGGATCTGCAACAGAAAATAAAGTGGCCCGTTACGAACCGTTGCAAATCAGAAACATTTTTTTCAACTTTGACGGCTTGTTTTTTTTTTTAAAATCAAAAGACGGAAAGAACTTTTGAAGATAAAAAAATTAAGATCTTTTGCTCTAACCTCGATTCTAGAAGAGCAGGCAAATTCAGACAAATAAATTCCATGGTACACTGTTTCAGCTGAGGAGCATTATAAGTCACTGCGATTTGCAACATTTCGACCGCGTTTCTCAGCGTAAGCAAACTTCCCAAACAAGTTTCCGCGTATTCCTTCAATCTGGTACACAAATATTGATCGGCTACGACCAGCGTTAGGCTTGCAAGATCCACATCTTCGCAATTAATCAATTCGGGGGCCTCGTCGGTGTACAAATGGCGAATTAAAATATCCAAGATCCTTCCAGGTATCGGAATTCTCAATCCAGACTTTTGGAACGACTGTAAATGAATTAATCGATATTTTAAAAAAAGATGGGAAAAAATTCACGAGAAGGTAGAAGTGCATCTTACTTCCAGCCATCCCTGATTGATCATGCAATTGAAATATTCCGATCTGGCCGTTAAAATACATTTGTGGGCTTTAATTTCCGAATTATCTCCGGACTTGAGAACGATATCCCATAAATATTGAAAGTTTTTCCTGTCGAATTTAACGTTTTCTACTACAAAACGTTTCTGTGAAGCATTTACGATGCAACCGCTTTCATATTTTACTGGCTCCAACAGTTTATGGAGCAAAGCGAGTCCAAATTTCTTGGCAGCCTCCCGTAACAATTTAACGGGATCGTTGTTGGGGTTCGTCGATTTACAAACGGGTTTTTTCCCCTTTTTGACCCAATTCTTTTTGTTGACGTATTCGAAAGCAGACAAGGTTTCCTCGACTGCCTCGTCCGCGGTTTCGTCGTTGATCAAACGTTTTCCTTCTTTCTTTGCGGGATCAGTGCAATCGACCCTACCGAAAAAGATTAAATAAATAGAATATCTTTAGAATCAATAGAAAGTCTATTTGCCAGATTTATCAAAACGAGATTTACCTGATGGGACACTTTCCGGGATGAAGCAAATCGCAATCGCTAGTGTACGCAAAATCAAGAATCCTTTTAAATATTTGCGATTGTACGTGCTCGATTTTTACGGTTCGAACTCCTTCTATAGAAACAGATTTATTTATTAATTCCTCCAAGACAGAGCTCGAAGAAGCCATCACGTAGCGATGAGCAGGATATCGAATTCCGTCGACCTGAAAAATAAATAATCGAGTAAAGGATAGAAAAATTGCTTAAGGTTTTTCCGTTTTATTTATTTAATTAGACGAAATAAATTGCCTCGAAAACGACGTCGTGAATGGAATCGTGTTCGTCGGCCGAGTCCAACAAGTTTTTCATATTTTGCCTCATTTCGGTAGATTCGACGAAAGGGATTTGCAGCAAGCCCGATTTCGGATGAACCTGAATCGCGGCGAAATTCCTGCCTTTTGAATCCGAGGTCACGCTTACGGCTCGATGGATATGGGGAATCCTTTTCAAACTGACGTGCTCGCATTCGTCCTTGTCTAAAAATTCGTGAAACGAACCCGATCTGGGGGATGAAACTGTCGAAGAAGAAAAGAAACATGTACCGATAAATATACGATTTCTACGTTTCTATTTTTTTTCCCGAAAAAAAATCCGACAAGTATCCGCGAACGGTATGCGTAGTGCGTACCTTTCGAGGTCTCTACGGTGTTCGTATTTTTCTTCTTCTTGACTCGGACTTGTCCCTCAAAGGCTTCTCCGTCGGCGGTGGTCATCAACAGGAAAAAATTATTCAAAAAAATGTCCGTCAACACGAGGTTACGTTTCAAAGAAAAAATGCAACGAATAAAATACAGTTTACTTTCTTGCCACAAAAATAATTTGTTGGTTTTGGTCAATAATAGTATTTTTAATTCGTTTCCTCCTTTCTCTTTTAAATTATTAGGGCTGGCTTTGTGATCTAAATGACCTCCGACTACGCAAACCTTTTTGGCCGGTAATTGCCTGAAACAAGAAAAAAGATGCGAGTAAAATATTGACGGTCCCTCGCCTTGCCGATCGCGACGATTACTTGTTTCGTAAAGTTAATTTCCGGCATTGATATTCGTGCAAAAGAAATACGTCTCCTCTGTTTGTGACGATTACTGTGGCTCCTTCGCTAGCGGCTACGTGTTCGATCGCAGTTTCTTCTTTTATCGAAATCCCCGAAACGATTTTGGGTGTTGGAATGGTGGCGTCTCCTTTCAAATGGCCCAACTGTCCGCCGTTCAAACCGCAAGTGTATAACTACGGGAAAAAAGACTATTTGTAAAAATCAAATCGGACGCGACTGGATTTAAAAAAAAAAAAAAAAAAAAAAAAAAAAAAAAACACAAGATGTTTGCACCTGGTTTCGAGTCCAAACGACCGTGTGAAACTTGGAAGTGCTAACGCCGACGGCCGAAACGTTTTTTAAAGTTTTTATCTGTTTCGGAGACAAAACTTTTTCGGGAGGAGGGGCGTGACCCAACTGATGGTGCGTGTTTAAACCGAAAGTCCAAACCGATCCGTGTTCCATCAATAAAACGCTGTGATCAGTTCCGATGCTGGCGGATACGCAAGCTTCCGCTCTGGAGAGTCCGCTCACCTTGACCGGTTTAGGCACCAAGCAAGTGCTCTCGTCGTCCAAACCCAACCGTCCTCCGAAACCGTGGCCGCAAGACCATACTTGCCCGTTACTTCCGACGAACAACGAATGAAATTTGCTTGTCGCTACCTGAATGAAACGGTGTTTGTAAAAAAATATTAAACCGCAGATAAACAGGGTATTTAAAGAAACAGATACTTACCTGTCGAATAGATATCCCCTGCTTCCTAAAAGTAAACAAAGGCTCCGGATTTAGCCTCGAGTGGTGATGCCCAATTCCCAAAGTGTAATTGGTGTTGGTTCCCCAAACGTAAACTTCGCACGGATTGCACAAATCATATTCCAGAATTTTTGGTCTGTCTTTCATGACGTGGTCCAAAGGAGTTAAATCGTCCAGGTCTGTTTGTTGAAGATTTGCTCCCAGCTAAAAAACAGAAATGTTTTCCATATAACTTATTTATTCCTTCCGCTACATGGAGAAAAAATTTTTTATAAAGAAATGGTACCTGAATCAAACGAACGGCACAATGTAACTGACCGTAGAAAAGGCTTCGATGAAGCGCGGTGTAGAGAGATTCTTGATCTCTGGCATTAATATTTACGTTTTGATGGCCAAGTAAAAAAGTGAGAAGTTTAAGCCTTCCTTTAGACGCGGCCACGTGAATCAAAGTGCGCCCGTCGGAATCCAAAGCTTGCCAAAACCGGACGCAGCACCATTTTAAATAGGAAGCTACTTTTTCGTCGGTGAGAGACGCCTTGGTAAGAGCGGCCGTCAAATTCGTCGCGTGTCGAGGGAAACCGCATCGGTAAAAACACTCGTGAGGAACGGCGCTCACACTTTCTTTACTCGTTGCCATTGAAAACGAAATATTTCACAAGAAGATGTGTACCGAAAACTTAAACATACGTGGGGCCAACGTTACAAGTCGGCGAGACTTGTAACCGTTGTAGGCCCGAACGATCCGCTAACACATTTTAAAAGGCTCTATTTCCCGTCACTCAAACATAGTGTTACAGCATTCGTTTAAGTTAATAAAATAACCGCTTACGCGAAACATCGGAAGGAAATCTTGAATATCTGAAAATATTTTTTCCATATCTTTAACCGAACAAAATTAGCAGACGATATATGCGATATTCTTATTTTGTTATTACCACGTTACCGGTTCTACTGACACGTCCGTCCCCGTTTTTCTTTTTTATTTTTATTTTCCCCTCCTTTTTTTCCTTATTTTTTTCACCGCTGTTGCTCATATTTTTACTAAACTTGAGAACTTTTACAGTATTTCGTCAAATCAGCTAAAAATTTTTAATATTAAATGTAGAATCTTTAAGCAAAATGAGGTTAAATTTTTTGCAAGTTTATTTTTGCCAAACGGTTTTACATATGTAATACATGCATTGCATTCATGTAGTGTATACTCACTGCATGAATTATAAAATCTACGAGAAACATAAAAAGCTCCTTTGTTTCTTTCTCTTGTCACAATTATATTTTTCTTATTAATAATGCAGGCGCGTCGTCATTAACGTCGTCGACATTACTTTGAGCTTGAGTTTCAGAAAAGTATATATCATTAAAAGTTATACAGTTTTGCGGCACAAATGCCGAAAAACTCGCTACACATTTTTTTAGGAGTCAACACGGTTAAAAAAATGTCGGCGGAAATACTAATTTTCTTGCACTTTCCGTGATCGATTCTTTAATAATCGCGGTTATGAGAAATCCGGAATATATCGACTAGACATGTTCAAAGCCGGTCACTTTTCCCGACGGGTTTATTATTATCTCGTTTTCTTCCATCACATCATAAATAGATAAATAATTTTTTTCATTATTTTTTGCCTTTCTTCCCCTTTTTTTCTTTTTTGGCTTTCTTTTTAGCCAATTTTCTTGCTTTGTAAGCTCTGAAGGACCTCTGGATGCGTCTCGCCGATCTGTTCAATATAAAAATGTAGAGTTTGTGTTCCAAAACTTCTTGTTCGTATTCCGCTTTTTCTTGCATTAATTCGTCGTATTCTTCTTCTTGTTCCTCCAGTTTTCTCTAAAAATAATCATTAAACAGTCAAAACGCTCCCAGGATAATCTCGGAGAATCGTGAACCTCACCTGAATCTTTTCTAATTGTTTTTTTTCTTCGTCTAGGTGACCTTGAACTTCTTCTTCTTCTGCCTGTTTTTCTCCGATATCTTGATCGAATTTCTGAAGCCATCCCAGGAGCTGGTTCTCGACTTTGCTTCTGCAAACCAAGACGAGGGAGTTTTTTTTTCTTAAATTTTAAATTCTCGGTCGAAATATTCTGCATTAATGTTTGCATACGAAACCTTTTCGTTCGAAGTTGCTTTTCCATTTTTAAATGACCCTTGAGCAAGTTTTCAAAGTTTCTGAAAGCGGGAAAATTTATGTTAACGTGGAGGAAAATAAAAGGGGGAAATCGTAGACTTACGTCGTTGCATTGTCGAGCTCTTGCTCGAGAGATTCCTGAACTTTTACACTGTTTTCCCAATCGTTGGCCATGGCCTTTTCCGATTCCTTGATCCTTTTTTCCACAACTTCCAGAGAGGTTTTTTGAATTTTTTCGATTTTGTTTTGATGGCGATTGATTAAAATGTTTTTTCCTATTATGCAAGCGTTTGCGTCCGTTTTTTTCACTATCAGTTCCTCTTCTAAATTTTCGATTTCTTTTTTGGATTTTTCGTTTTTCGAATAGCATTCCCTTAAATAATTTTCCCTCGCTTTGGCCTGACGATTAACGTGAAAAAGTGAAAAAGGATTAGGAGACTCGAGTCAACGTGAAAGATATGACTGGGAACTTACCTGCGACGCGTTTTCTCCCAAATGAAGTCGCACCCCGTCTCTCAGTTCTTCGAGGCACCTGATAAAAAATTTCATTTGTGGCGAAACCTGCCGACAAAGGGTGAAAAAGGGTGAAAAAGGGTCGATGACTCAAACATGGGTTTTACGGAAAGGATGCGAGGAAGCTCGACTTACGTCTCTTTCGATTTCTCGGACTAAACTTTTGACTTGCGGGTTCTCTTCGAGCATGACGATGGCTTTGCTTAATTCGTCGTCAACCCTGTCGACCATTTTCCCCGTTCCGGATTCCATTTTTTCGCGAGATTCCTCTTCTTCGGATCTGCTCAGAGAAACGTAACTCGATCGTCGACTTTCGAAAGTCGCGCTCGAGGACTTGGTTTCGACTGCGGTCATCCCGGGCAAAATGGATTCCACCGAAGATTCTTTTCTTAAAAATCCCGTCAACGGTTCGTATTCGTATCTGAAAAGGAGACTCGGTCGTCGGTCGAGGTCGATGCGTTTGTTAATTTAAATCCTTATTTTCACTTACTTTCTGCAGGTTTGCATCACGGAAAAATGTTGTTCGCCGTTTAAAATTTCGCTTACAAGACGACCGTCGTCTCGAATCAAAGCCCCCAACGCGCTCTGCAAATAAATAAATTTTATACGAAAAGAGAAGAGAAAATGTCGACGTGGGAAGAAACGATAAGGGACTTACCGCAAATTTGGCTCTTTCCACGGTTTTATTTAAAACGTAAAGTATTCTTTTGGTCTCTGTAGCCAGGTTCATGTCCGGCTTCTCTGTCGACATGTCGGGGAAAACTACTGGTCCGAATAAATAAATTAAATCTTTGTTTGCGACGTGTAGCAAGCGCGATCTCGCCGTTGCACCGTCGCCACGGCAACCACGAGCAGAGTCGAGTCTCGTTCCCAACCCAACGAAAATTATTCTAGAATTGTTCACTTCTCAAGGGTAGCACGGTTATTTTATTATCGAATCCAAAATGGGGCCGAAAAAGAAAGGAAAGGGGAGCAAACTGGCCAGGATGTCGGAAGAAGAAAGAATGAGATACCTGCAACACAGGGCCGCCATCGAAGAAGAAGCCAGAAGAAGAAAGGAGCAATTGATAGCCACTTTCATGAAGGTACGCGGAACGTGCAATAAGGAATCGGGTCGTTTTAAATGTCCTCATTTCTTTTTATTATATTTTCCCTTCCAGAACAAGCTGAAACGAGAGGAAGCCTTTTCTAGGTTGAACATGGCCAAAATTAATCAGCAGTGGCGTCAAACTTTGAGAGTGATCAAGTGCACCGAACTCAAACAGGATCTCGAGGTTACTTTCTCTTTGAGCATATTCTCCTTTTAATGTCGACAACGTTTTTTTTGCCCTTTTTAAATGTTATAGGCACTCTACAGATGGTTCGATCACACGGCGACTAAAAAGACCAAACTTATAGAAAGTCTTTTAGACGATCTCGAGGAAGCCGAATCCCAATATTCTCGAATACATCAATGCCACATGGAAACCATCGACAGGCTGTTGCGTAAGCGGATGCAAAATCAACTTACCATCGAGATCATCAAGTCATCTAACGGTGTACTTTTCTTCGACAGTGCTTTACAATCAAAGAATCAACCATTTGCATCGACAATACGAACAAGACAGAAACGAGATTTATCGTAAAGCGACGAAAGACATCGAGGACACGGTCGACTCGGCCACGTTCGATCAACAACATCTCAAATCCATAATATTTCGGATGGAGGAATCCTTTGCCGAAAAATCTGCCGCCACTAATTCTCAGCATTTATTCAAAACGGACGAGCTGAGAAACAACGTGAGTGAGTCTTGAGTGGACGTGACGTGGGAGTCCGTCTTTCCGATTAAAACCGGCTAATCCTAATCGGCTTTCAGATGTTGACGGAACTCGAGAATTTGGTCAATTCGCGGGAAGTGAAAATGGAAAAAATTTGGCAAAATTTACAAGCAGTTCTCAAACATCACTGGAATCAAACGGAAGACAGAAGGCGCCAATACGTTACTTTGAGAGACGCGGATCTCGAAAATTGCAAACAAATTTTCCAGTACTATCAACAAATAAATTCGGTCGGAGTAAGTGCCAAAATCGATAATTATAATTAATCCCCTTGGTAATTTCGAAATCCTTTTAGGATATAATTGCTAGTTTGAAAGAGCAACTGGGTAAAACTCACTCGGCAAACGACGATCGGTTTTTGGAATGCAAAGCCGACAAGGAAAACTGCAACGAATTATTTTACGTTCTAAGGAGAAAGCTGGTCGTAGAAAAAGAAATCGACAGGAGAAAGCTAAATTTCATGACCGACGCTGCAGAAAACGTCACCAAGGTAAAATGGACTCGTCGATAGTTCAAAAGTTCCATCATTTCTTTTCTTGTTCCTTTCCAGGATTTAAAAAAAACTTGTGGCAAAGGAGAACAAATTTTACAGTTGATCTCCTTGTGCAGGAAACTGGAAACGTTGAACGAAAAAATTTGTCCGGGTAAGTATGGAATCGCGTATAGCTCGCCGGGATCAAATTTTTCTCATCGTCGACTCGAGATTTTTTTTTTTTCAGGAGGACTCGATAAAACTCAACTGAGCGAAGATCAAGAAAAGACTATCCGAGAATCCTTCGTACGTTTCGACGAGCCTTTAGCCGAGGTAAAATTTGGAAAATACGAAAAAAGAAACTCGCTCATCGATATTTATTAACGTCCTTTTCCTTTTCTTGCTGCTACGATCAGGAGGCTTTTAAAAAATTTTTCAAATTAGACGGATTTTGGAAAAGATACAACCAAGTGTTTTTGGAGAAAGAAGCGCTTTCTCTTCATTACCGTTCGTTATTGAACGAACAAAAGCAGTACAAGTCCGCTTTGAGAAACTACTTATCCGATTTCGTGATCGCTCAGCCGGCTATGAGGGTGAGGGAATTTATTTCGTCAAACGTTTTGCTTTTGCTATTTCGTTCCGATAGTCTGACGACATGTAAATCTGTTGCAGGCTCAATTAATGATACATCGTCCCAGCAGCATCCGTCGGACTTCTTCTGCGTCGGAGACTTCTAAAAGCGACAAAAAAACGGGAGACTCGGCCGCTTGCGTGGAAGGAAATCAAAGCCCTTCCGTTAAACACATGATCAACTTGTGCAAAGTCTGATCCTAATCGCGAACTTTTTTAACTCGAGATGCATCATCGATAAGTCGATTGATCGAACCATTTTTTTAACGTTGTCACATTTTCAGGCACAAATTCGAAATATATTTTCCTGTATGGAACGAACGATGACATTTTAATTGAACCTAACTTTCCTCAATAGAGAAAATTTTTAACCGTATTACACGTTAAATAAACGAGGGGACTCGTTAAAAAAAAAGATTGAAAATCTTTACAAGCGTATACACAGTTATTGTATTCAAATTTAATTAATTCGATCCAGACAAAAAGTTTGTAAATTAGGTTTTAACTTACCGCATGAAGGAACTGTGATAACAATTTTTGATAGATAAAATAAAATACGAGAACGTGATATAACTAACAGGGATCAATCACTCAGTTTCAGTTCGGTTTCGGTTAGGTCGCGGTCTGCTGGGACCAAAGACCTTCCTTAATATCTTTGCCTTTGCCTTTGGATTGGCTGGGACGGGGACGTTCCGAGTTCCGAGTAGCCGAGCCGAACTCCCCGACACCGACATCGACACGATCAAACACACCCTAAATCTTTAGAATTGCGCTTGCGCATGGCGCATGATATTTTTATCAATCAAAACATAACGTAAACACGGCTTCGCTAAAATCGCTTTGCACCGCTTTGCGTCTGTCTGTGCATGGTGTGCATGAGAACGAAACAAAAACCTGTGTTCTGTCATCATATTTACTTACTGTCACTATGTGAGAATTATTTTGATATCATTATACTATTTGATCGGAAGAAAATGGTCGTAAAATACTTGGAAAAGTTTGTAGAGAACGAAGTGCCGGGAGGATTTTATCCGGCGTGTTTGGAGGAATTGATAAGGGATCGGATAACCGAGCACGGAAAGGCCGTCGTCGTTATGGACGCTTCCAGTGCCGCAAATCTCTTTTACGGCAATCTCGATTCCGTTTGCAACGGTCAGCTCAAATCTCTGCGAAAGAACGTAGAGAAATTCGTCGAAAAATTAGAATCATGGAGTGCGGAACTGGTTGTTTTTTATCCGGGAACCGCGGAATATCAGGACCTTGCCACGTGGAAGGGGAAACGTCTGGCAAAATTAGACAAAATTTTTCGAGCCTTCGACAAAATGTATAAAGGAGAACCAGTGAAAAAGGTTGAGATACAATTAAATTCCGCGCACGTGGTAGTGAAAAATTCTTTTTTGTCGATGAAAAAAAATTGTCGGGTCCTTACCTCGACGAGAGAATGCGACGAAGAAGTGGCAGAATTCTCGAGAGAAAACAAAGGAGTCATTCTTTTGGCTCAAGATTCCGATTACATGATTTACGACGGGATCGATTGTTACGTCTCTATGAAAAGCATCGATTTGGACACTTTGGAATGTAAAATTTACGATCGACAACGACTGGCCGAACACTTGAAATTGGAAACGGCGGACCTGCCCCTGTTGGCAACCTTGTCCGGAAACGAAATAATTTCGGAATTTTCCTTGAGAAAATTTCACGCTCGTTTGTGTAAAAGAAAACCCGGGGAAAGGATTTTCGAGAGGGGAGAGGTTTTTCGAGCGGTGGCCGATTTCGTCCGAAACGATCGAGACCGAAATTCGATCGCTCGAGCCCTGGCTCCTTTCGGCATCCCGCGAGAATCCCTCGGATCGAGTCTCGACATGTATTCCGAAGGGAAAAATCGACCAGATCTCTGCGTCGATCCCGGCGAAGCAAACGTGTTTAAAGTCGCCCGAGAACGAACGAGACATTGTCTCCTGTCGCCTGCGATCTATTCGGTTTTCAAAAAACGGGAATTCCGAAGCAACAACGATCTAGAAGATTTCCGGGACGGAAAAACTAAACCGATAGCAAGGATTTTGAGACCTCTAAGGCAAAGGATCTACGGGATTTTGCTCTACGATTCCGAAAAAACTTGCGTCGTCGAATATTGCGTGGAAGGAGCGAAAAGGAAAGGGGTTTATTCCGTCGAAGGGATCGAAGTCGAAGCGGAAAAACCTCGTTCAGATCATCCGGGATTGCTGCGACTCTGGCAGGAAGACGCGTCGCCGGAAACGAAATCGGCCAAATTCGGCCTCTTTTGCGAAGCGGCGGGGCTCGATCTCGATCCGGAAGAGATCGGACGAGTTCCTCCCGAGTTTCTTTTTCCGACGGTCGCTCTCCGTCATTTGTCTCGATTTCCGGGCGATCGAATCTTTCGAGATCGACGAGAAGCGGAATGTTTCTTGACGACCGCGTTGTTAGTCTCCAACGCCGAACCCGACGCGCTGGAAAATCTCCAAGCGGAACGGCCGAACGCGAGGGCGGTTCGACTTTCCTCCTTGTTTCTCAGATGCTGCGGAGCCCTCCAGATTTTGAATCAAGTTTGCGGTTTCGTCGTCTCCGAACGAGATTCTTGTCCTTCCAATTACTTCGACGGTAAAATGTTTCAAACGGTTTATGCAAAAACCGAAGGTGGCGAACATTACAGAGATCTTTTACGACGCGAAACTTGTCTCGTGATTTTGTTTAAAACTTTATCAGATATCGTTCACTGCGATAACCATTCATAAAAATATATTTACCGCTCTTTCAGTAGTTTATACAATATTTGCTTTCATTTCATTTCTCTAAATTTATCCCTACACAGCTGGGATTGCTTCTCTAAAATTTTTCGGATGCGGCAACAAAGAAAAAAAAAGAAAAAAATTAATAAAATGAATACTTATTATGTAAATTGGATATAATATCGATGCTCGTATTAATTACAAAACGCAGAATATTTTAATCTACGTATAAATTTTAATTTTCCACTTAAAAACATAAAAAATTATACAATTTCTATCTCTAGATGCGATCGCTCGCTACCGAGGAAATAGGCCGATAATTTTCATCCTAAAAAACCTTGGACTATCTTAAATTTTGCCTTAGCTTATTCCTTTTTGTAAATGTTATTGGCACTTGAAACAAACTACACCATTTGCATTAAATAATCAAGAACAGAGTTTTTCAATCGGGTCAAGATTCGCATTTATTATTTCAAAATGCCGGAAAAGATTGTCGACTTTTTACAAGGCTTTTCACTTTCGTAGCTTTCGCTTTTCATATGTATTCGGAATGTAAAAACTAAATTGTCAGTATGTAAAACAGATTTTTTAAAAAAATTATTCGGCGTGACTAGAGTACCGTTCCTTTTCAAATAAACGCCCATCGTAAAAGGAATGACTGCCTCATTTCGAAAATAAAACTCCCGTTTTTTCTAATAGGAGTAAAATTGAAAAGTGGAAAGAATTGATCCAAGCAGACGAGAAATACTGAATAAAAAATAAATAATAAATATTAAAAGTAACTATGGATCACGGGTAAAATTCACTTATCTTTTCTTCCGGGATAACAAGAAAAACATTTTTTAAAAAAGGTTAAAACTAAATGCTGCACACGTTCACTTTCAGCTTCGTTTTCATTTTCTCTTTTCTCTTTTCTATTATTAAATACTGTACAATATCAACACTATTCGACGTAGGAATAATACAATTTTTACAGGGAATACTGTAAAGCTTCAAAATGCGTGAAAAATTCATCTTTGGGTTCTCTAAAAAAATAATAATAGCGATAATAACTTTGTGCTTTAGGACTTGTAATGATTAAAGCTCGAAGATCGGCCTTGTCGTTGCTCGTCGAAATTAAAATTCGGCGGGCGGTGCGCTGGGAAGCCGCAAAAGTTCGGAGGCCGGAGGAGCGCTCGGCATTAGCTACCGAACGTGTTGCTGCAACAGGAAGTGATGCAATATCCCGGCTTGGGCCATCACGTCGCAGGTTCCTTTGGCCAAAAGATCCCGCGACTTGGAATCTTTGCTGCTCGGCCTCAACAAAGTCGGACCGAACACAGTCGCAAGGTTATGAAGAGTCATCTTGTTGATGGCTTCGTGCCGATTCACTCTGGAAATCGAAAAGAAAAACGGTTTCGAAAGGAAACGACGCAACGAGGGAAAAAAAACTTACCTTATCAAATGAGAAAGTAAAAAGTTGATAATGTCTTGATTTTGACAAGGAAGAAGTTTAAAGCAAGATTCCAAAGCGGGGCCTCTACGTTCTTCGCCTAAATTCCAAGCTTGCAAAAACTAAATAAATAAATAAATTAGAGAGGATTACCTTTTTTCGTTGAAATCGAATTTATTTAGCGGTTACCTTTTCGTAATTGGCGTCGGTGAAAAGAGCCTCGGGCAGCTCTCTCAAATAAAGCTTGAGGATTCCCGTGACGGAATGAACGCAGACTTCTTTGAGGAGCTGTTCGGCTTCATAGCAGTTGCTTTCGAATGATTTTTTCAGTCTCGACAGATCCGAAGCGGAACCGGAAACCCTGTAAATCCCGACTTCGGTCATGCCTCTCCTCTCCACTTCTCGAACGCAACTCGTGATGATAAAAGGTATCGACCTTTCTTCTCTCCTAAAAAAAAAAGAAGAAGCCTAGGTATCGATTTACCCTTATTTTTAAAAAAAGCTTTCACTTTTTTTTCAGGTAATTACTTGCAAACTTGCTGAATTTTACTTCCGAAACCGGAAGGCTTGGCTTGAGGCACTCTTCTCACGGACGTTTCGGCGGGTTGAAATCTCAAAGATACGAGCAGGGACACGCCGGCCCCGAGCCCTATGGATCTCGTCGTTTCGCTAGTTCCCAGCCAAGAGACCGAGAGCTTGAGAGTCGATTTTCCTTTTAATACGGCCCTCTCTTGAGCTTCTTCGTAGAGCAAAACCCTTAAATTTTGACTTCCTTCTAAATCGATGACGAAGGTTTGGTCCCACTTCGGGTTAAGCGACCTGCATATCAATTTGCTTCTTGCTTTTCGAAAATAATGTCCGTAGCTGTCGACTTCGAGGACCAAAAACAAATCGGAAGGGTGAGACAGACCCTGAAGCGAACCGATGGAAACGTGAAGATCTCCTCTGAGCAAACTTTCGTCTTGGCCGGTCCTCATTAAATAAGAGCCCATGTTGGTTTTCAAAAAAGCACGGCAAGCCGTAACCCAAGCTTGGAGTTCTACCATGCTCACGGCGTGGCTCTTCGGTCCCGGTAATTGACTCTGTTGAAAAATGCTCTGAAGGAAAAAAAAAACCGTCAAACGTCGCTTTAAAAAAGCTTTGATTTTTTTTCTTCTTTAGAATGCTGTCGGTACTCACTTGAAGTGCGTGGACCGCTTCGATCCACTGAGTTCTTTCGAATTCGCTGGATAGTAAAAAAGTGTAAAGACGTTGCCCTCTTTGGCCGACCCTCAAAACCAAATCGGGATATGCCAGGACCAATTGAGCTTCAAGAGCCGCTAATTTTTTCCTTTGCTTTTCCAAACCCGAACGACGTTTTTCTTCGTCCCGGAGAATTTGATCTCTCATCGTGCAAGCCTGAGATTTCAGGGACAACAAATTCAAAGGGGAAACTTCTTTCGGTTCAGTTCCGGTTTCCTCCGTGATGATCAAGTCGTTCAAATGAACGTACCTGAAATTTTAAAAATGCTACGCTCGACTTCTGTCAACTCTCGATCAAAAAAAAGGGAAAAAAACTTACCATTTCAATTCGAAAGCGATTTTTCCTCTGCCAGTAGATTTGTATTTGGCGCAAGCCATCACGTCGTTAAAGAGAAACAAATGCCGCAATTTCCGATGCCCTTCCACGAGTTCCACCATAAAAGAATTCTATAAATCCCGGAAACGATTTTTATCAAAAGAATAATATACGATAGCTTTTGGTGCGTCACGTTACCTTGACTAGTCTTCTTTGAGCTCTGTCTTCGTGTCCGAACATTTTCTTGGTTTCGATCATGTTGAAAGAATCTAAAAAGGTTTTCGTCAAAGCCAAAGCTTCTTTGATCGCTTCCCGATCTGCGACCGAATTCCCGGAGCATTTTAACAGATCCTGGTAATAAATAAACGGATAAATAAAAAGGTATTAATCAAGATTGTCGAGTCTCAAAATACTTGCGTCTAAAACTAAAGCGTTTTTTTGGACCCTTGCCACGGGTTTGTGCAGCAAGTCTTCCAGCGACAAAACCTGGCCTCGAAGCGATTTAAGTTTGATCGAAGTTATTATCCCGGCAAAACTCGGATCGTTTTGACATTTTTTTTTTACCGTATCAGTCGCTCTTCCGTAATTATGCAGAAAAGCTCCGTAATCGTTGAGATTTTCCGCCTGGAAATTAACTTGTGTTAAATCGGGTAACGAATCGGAGAAATATGGTATCATTAAGAGTTCTTACTAATTTTTTAAAGTGAGATCCGTAAGGCGGATGATTTTTGAGACCGTCCAAAAAGGTCTCGTGAATCGCGTAAAGTTCCGGAATTTTGTAAAAAACCGTGTTGAGTTCGTCTTCGGATATAACGGGCTGCGAGGTACTCAATGTCGCCTGGGAGAAGAAGAAAAAATTAATAATGAAAAGATTCCACGCCGAAAGGGTTGGAAAGTCGTTACCTTTAACGCTTTCATATACTGAAGTAAAACGTTTAAACATTCCAAATAAACGACTTCGGATTCGATTATGGAATCGATTATTTTCTTTTGCATATCATCCGGATCGGATTCGGCGATGCCGGACAACTTCGTTCCGGAAGACTCTAAAGAGGAATTGCTGGCGTAAGTTCCGTCGGAAACGTTACCGGCCAAAAGAGAATTAAAATCTTCGCAGCCGCTGTCTAATCTGGAAAATTCGGAATTGTTGCTCGCGTTTTCTTCCTCCGATTCGACGCTGCTGCTTCTTTCGGCCGTAGGCCTTTGCTTGATAAAGTAATCGATGTTGACGTAGTTGGCGTTGCTCGGAGTCACGCTGGGCCGCAAGGAACCCCGGCTGGGAAGGGTCAAGGCTTCTACGACGCCTGATAAAAAAACCAAATCAAAAAAGGAAAAAAAAAAGATTAGAAAATTTTTGAGTCGAATAGTCGAAATAAATTCCTGTTGACGGGTACTCACATTCGGAATCGCTGTCTTCGGCCGGTACGGAATCGTAAAAAGGTTCGCATTCGACTATGACCGGATCTTTCGCCTTTTGCTTTTTTTCTAAAAATCGCGGAATTTTATCACGGTCCTCGATCAGTGTCGGGCTCAGGGTGCAATATTCCACTTCGTTGTCTCCGTCCTTTCCCGTTTCCGTTCTTTCATTTTTTTCCTTAGCATTTCTGGAAATTCAAGTTACAAAAGCGGACGTTAGAGAGACAAAAAATCTTGCTTGTTCTATTATATACTTACTCGACTTGGAAAAGAGCCTCTTCTTCCGTCTTAAAATTTACGGGCTTGTTGATTTTTCCGTAAGGTGGTTCCCCTTTATCTTTTTCCGCCGAAGAAAGGGATTCTTTGTTGCCGTTTTCGCCGGCCGTCGACGGTGACTCGGGAGTTTCGGTTTCCGAATGCCCGTTTTCGGGCGAAGGCACGGTCGGAGCTGCTCTCTTTTTATTCTTTTCCAAATCCGAAAGGACGTCGATCTTTCTTTCGGCATCGAGATCGACCCTGAGAAAAGTTTTCGGCGGAGGTTTCGGAGGACACTTTTTCGGTAACTCGATTTTCTTCTTCCCTTTCCCGTTGATTTCTATAACGGTAACGAAATTGGAGAGATCCGGCTGGGTCGAGCTTCTCGGTCTCAACTCCGCATCCTCAGATTTGTGACGAGTGTCGTCTACGCTCACGGATCTTTCGCTGCCTGGTGGCGGACTGCATTTGCTGCGATCGGCAGGTGGAACGACGACGTCTGCCAATTCGCTGATGCACAAATCTATCGAGTTTTGGCTGCACGATTTCGAAAATTTTCTCGATGCTTCGGAAGACTCGATCCCGCTTTCGGAACTGTCGGTCCTGCTTGACGCGTCTTCCACCGCAGCTTCTCCGTCTCCGGCTGCTCTAGTCTTCTGCTTCTCGACGTCGGCAAGCAAATGTTCCAAATATTCCACATAAAATTCTTCTTTTTCCAACTCTTCTCTCAGCGAAGCGACTCTTTGTCTGAAAAAGTAAGGGGGACTCTTTCGATGAGAGGTCATTGATAGTTCGCGATAAAATCGTTCTGTCGGCAAAATAAATAGAAATCGGCGGCAAAGGGCGGAGGGTACAATATTTTGGGGAGAAACGAGGGTCTGCCTCGACCGACGCTTTTCTGTTCGGAACATGAGCCGAGCATCAACTTTTGATTTTATTATTATTGTCGGAAACGGAAACCTTTCCACGCCCGAATCTTATCAAACCGTTTTTAATTTGATCGATATGGGATGCTTGCCTGTGTTTCGTCAAATTCGATCGAACATCTTCCTCCCAAGCCGCAGGTAGTTCGCTGTCGGGAAATCTTTCCATCCAAACTTTACGGAAATCGCCGTAGACGCTCATTATTCCTTGTTCCCTTCACATCGTCATCCTTTCGAACGATAAACTATGTAGGCAACATCAACGTAAATAAAAATTGATCGACAAATCCGACATTATTATGTATTTATTACTCAAAGAAGTATTGCCAACCTAAAATTAAAAACGAAACGAAAACGACTCAAAGGAAAAAATATCCTTATTGTTTTAAAAAAGCGGCAATTGATAACCGTTCATTTTTTCATTGCTCAAATATTACGATTGCTCGACCGTTTTTTTTTTTTTTTTAATAAAAAAATATTTTCAACAAAATATCGGAATACCCAAAAAATTGGAAATTGGTTTTGAAAAACCATTGTAGAAATTTTCCGTTGATTGTTGGGAAAGGAAAAAGAATCATCTGCTAGGGCTATACTGTTGTTCTCTTTTCTTTGCATCTACTGATCAACTTGATAAAATGGCAGCCGCCGGTAAAGGTGTAAGGTACCTTAAAAAGGTTGTGTCGTTTGTTCCTTGCAGATTCAAATCGATCGCTTGCCATAAATTAGTGTATTCGAGTTATGGAGAACCCGCAACAGTCGTGCGGCTGGAAAAAGAAATTCTAGAACCCCCTGGACCGGGCAAGGTCTGTATCGTCGGAAATTCGGACCTTTAAGACCGACACTGTTAATTTATAAATGACGAGAAACGATTTTTCGGCAGATTCTAATAAAAATGTTGGCAGCCCCCGTCAATCCGGCGGATATCAACACTATTCAGGGGGTGTACCCGGTCAAACCTAGCCTCCCGTCCGTGCCGGGAAACGAAGGAGTAGGGCGAGTAGAAAAGATCGGAGAAGGAGTGAAAAATTTAAAAACTGGAGATTTGGTTTTACCGAAAGAGACGGGCTGGGGCACTTGGCGCACCCACGCGGTTTGCGGATCCGAAGAAGTATTGACCATCGCCAAAGACGTAGACGTTGTCGCCGCGGCAACCATGTCCGTTAATCCTTGCACTGCATATAGGATGCTTAAAGATTTCGTTTCGTTAGAACGAGGGGACGCCGTGATCCAGAACGGGGCCAACAGCGCTTGCGGTCAAAGCGTCATTCAACTTTGTAAGGCTTGGGGTTTTGTTTCTGTAAACATAGTGAGAAACCGACCGGATATCGACGAACTAAAAAATGAATTGAAGAATTTGGGTGCTGATCACATACTCACAGAGGAAGAAGTTCCCGGGGCCAAACTGTTTAAAAACGGTCTTCCAAAGTAAGGACCAATAAAAACCTTGAAGATGAAAAGTGTTTTCTTCCTTCTTCATACTGGATTTGATTACTTTTAATTTTCCCTGATTTCTTTTTAGACCCAAGCTTGGCTTAAACTGTGTAGGAGGGAAAAATGCCTTGGAAATGCTTAGACATCTCGACAATAAAGGCGTTTTGGTCACTTACGGCGGGATGTCGAGGGAACCCGTAACCGTTCCTACATCGGCGTTGATTTTCAAAGATCTAACCCTTAAAGGTTACTGGATGACGCGATGGAACAAAGAAAACTCTGGCTCCGCCGATCAAGCCGTCATGCTCACAGAAATCGCTCATTTGAGCAAAACCGGGAAATGGAAGCCTCCGTCGCATCAGTTGTTGCCGTTAAACAAATACAAGGAAGTCTTGGCAAAAACAATGGACATTTCAGGGAAAACGGGCAAAAAATACATATTTGATTTAAGAGAAACCCTCAACGATTCTTAACCCGCGAGGATATAGCCTTGTGAAATTATTTTTTTACTTGTACAGTTTTGTATGTATATTTTGCAGTTGTAACATTTGTCAGAAATATATTTACCTAATTTCATTATTTCGCATCACCATCAACTTTTCAAAAAAATCTTCAACCAAATATGAAAGTGTTGTTACCTAGCGTAACGCATGGGATGAACAAATCCTACATTTCGTTAAAAATCCATTTTACTTTCTCCCGAAGCACTTCTCTTTTGTTAAGGACAAAAATTTTGCCGGTGAAAGAAGTGTTACGGAAAGGTAATTAATAAATAACTGCAATTAATGTTTAATACATAGATTGTTCTTTATTTACTATGCCCAAGAATAAACTTCTCTATGTACAGTATGAATCAACATTTTTTTTTCCTTATTTAAAGTTACAATATGAGTGAATATAAACAAAGTTAAGATGCAATGAACAAGTGAGCTTTACACGGGAAAAGGGAACCGGGGAATTGTATGTACAAAAGGGTCGGGGTATAAGGGACTATCCTTGGGTCTTCAGTCAAGCTCGTACGTTCTGAGCCTTTTCTACGAAACAACTATTTTATACAAGTCCGTTTTCATTTAATTTTTTTCTTTTATTAAGTTACTAATTCTTTAAATTCATTTATATACCTATTTATATATATTATATGCAACAGTTTTCATTTGTGAATCAGCTATTTGCATACTCCACTTATTCATGATAAGTCGACAGGGTAGAGAACAATCAAAGGACGGCAAGTTTTTTTTTTTTCTTTTTTTTTAAATAACAAAACTCATTTAATCTTAAATTATACTGTCCACTTAATTTTAATATATATATATTTTTATTATTTTTATTTTATTCTTAACAATATTTTATTATTTCAATTATTATTTTCTTATTCTTACTAATTATTTTTTTATAATTCTCTTTTCATGAGATCATTTACAGTTGAGATTTTTTTAACAATGAGCTGAAGAACATTTATGTACATAGTACGAGAGGGAAAAGAAAAACTCCGTAAGCCTATTCGATATAAAATAAAAAAAAGGAGAGGGATAATGAAAAGAAAATGGTGACTGTGGGCAGAGGATAAACAAAGCGGAATATGCAAAAAACTTTCGACACGATAAAGGAATGAATTCTTAAGAAAAAAACTGCTGTAAGATAGCAAAATACTGCTATTAGTATCAAACACAGCCGAAATGCTGTCGCTTCTTTGTACTGTATATCAGAATTTTTTTTCTTTTTTTGATAATTATCACTTCTTACATAATATGCTTAAAAAATAAAAATAACTAGTGGCTGCTTCTACTTTTTTCTTTTCTGATATACCTGCTTTACAACTTTTTTTTTTTTTTTTTTTTTTTTTTGACTAGAGAAAAAAACAAAATTCGCTATGAGCAGATTGAAAACTGACTGGCTCTACCCGAAAGAAAACAAATAAAAAATTAAATTATAAAATGAAGAAAAAAAATCACCTTAAAGTGAATTAATAAAAATTAATTACGACGATTACTTAAATTTTAAAGTCTCGATTGTCACTAATTAGTTGTTGCTTTTGATTACGTACAAGGGTTACTCGGTACGGTAAAATTTAAACGGTGGCGATTACGATCAACAAATGCGGTATTTCCTGCATTCTATGGAGGAGATCGGGAGCGTTTCTTGCTAAGTTTTCGTTGGCGAACTCGCACGACGGAAAGATGTGGACTACGTAGGCGGCCTGAAACAAACGCAAGTTGATTTTCATCACTGAGGAACTTTCAAAAGCTCTTGAAGGAGGAAACGTTTTTCAAAACATCAAATTACGATCCCCTTGTAATGTATTTTTTCCGTTTTCTTTCGAGATATTAAACAGACTCACCTGATTCGAGCCCGGATGGGCAATGTTGACTATACCGGCAGCCTGTTTTTGTTGCAAGTAGGTTATAAAACCCGTCTGGAGGTTGGTGCTTTGCTGAAGCACGTCCATGTGATCTCGACCGCAAGGCAAAGCTAACAGCATGCAGTGCTCGTTGTCCATCTGGAAAAGCAAATAAAAAAAAGGATTTTTCGATGCGGAGACGGATCGAAAGAAAATATACGAGTTTTGACGTGATCAAAATTATACCTGCATTTTTCTAACGACTCCTTCCAGTTGGGTCTGCTCTAGTCGCATACGCTGAGCTATGCGAAGAGGAGGAGTCGATCCGTCGGAATTGCAAGGCAGAGAATCTCTTGCCACGTGAGGATTACCGAAAACGAAATGCATTTGGACGGCGGATTGGTCGTTTTTCAGGGCTAACAATCCTTGCCACATGATGGGATATCTCTGAGAAAACAAAAAAAAGTTGGGTCGTAACGAAAAGAAAGATCGAAAAGAGAGAGAGAGAGAGAGAGAGAGAGAGAGAAACGGATGCTTACCTGCAACAACATGAGGAGAGAATCCGCTTGAGGAGGAACTTGGGATGCGTGCGGGGGAGTCGCGACTTGAAGCCTCGGCTGCCCCGGTGCGTCAGGTACTTGATGAACGTGTCTGGGCACGTGAAGATGAGCGGGAGGCGGTTCGTCGTAGTAGCGAGTGTAATGCTGCCTCCCCATGTAAACGGTGGGAGAGTCGGTGGTGCGCTGGCTTCGAAGCTCCAAAGGAGGGCTCCTTCCCATGTCCCCGGCCCCTCTCTCTCTTTCTCTTTCCTCCAACTTTCCTTGCAGAGAACCGGTCAAACGATAAGGAGAAGGCAACATTTCCTGGGCTCTCAGATACTGCTGATAGACGAGCTGAGGATGAACGAAAGGCGGATGGCCCAAATGACCCATGTTGACTCCTTCGCCCTGAAATTCGACAGAAAAATTTTATTAAAAATTCGAAACAAAACTCTGAGATCGCAACTTTCGCGAGGGAAGTTTTCCGAGTACCTGCTGATGTGCCGGAGGAGGACTGTGCAAGCTTTGGCTCGACGTGTGCTGCGTCCGAACAGATAAAAGCGAGCGATATGTCAAACTGACCGACTAACAAACTAACCGACTAATAAAAAATATAAAAAAATTACCAGTGCGGGCTCGTAAGGAGCGAACGTTTTGGGAGCGTCGATCAAAGCTCTCGAACTGGAAGCCCCGGTGACGACGGGTTGCTGACTGGCCAGGTGAGGAGCTCTAGGCGGAGGACTGGCCACGGCTCCGGTCATGGGATGAAGTTCGCGAGCGGGCGGGCTCGTTTTGGCCACGCCCGGAGGAGAGCTGGCCACCGCCCCGGTCAATATCTGATTCTGTGGAACTTTGACGTTTTTAGCGTTCGGATAAGTCGGTTTGTTCGCAGGCAAAACGACAGCCACCGTTTTCGGTCGATGAGGTTTCGTCGGATCGGCGGATATTTGAGCCTTCGCCGGTTGCCTCGCGGTTTTCCCTTGTTCGGGAGAGCCGGTGACGCTCCTGCAAACGTCACCGAAATCCTGACGATTCAAATCGACGTGGGCGGCCTTGTGTTTCAAAGGATCCGAAACGTGAAAAGCGGCGGGTTGTTCCATCGTTTCGCGTTCTGATTTTTCCTCCTCGCGATCCATCGTTTGTTCCCGACAGAATTTTTTCGCCGCTTCCACCGGTAAACGGGTCACCGGGTCTTGAAGTTTCGCGTGAGGCGTCGTCGGTGGGGTCGGAGGTCGATTCATAAACACAGGATTGGTAATTTTAGTTCCGTCCACGATGTTTTGAGCCTTGATGACGGCCTGCTGCAAAAAAAGTAAGTTTAAAAAAAAAAAAAAACGGTTACGAAAAATTATTTTTTGTTCTTTTAAAAAACAACTGGGGCGAAAATAGCCTTTCGCGTACCTTTAGCGTTTCTTGAGCGAGCCAGTGGCTGGCTAATCCTTCCGTAACGATCGGCACCGGCTCCGTTTTGACGGTAGGCGGCGGAGGCGTCGGCGGAGCCACCGGCAGCGCGTTAGGCACTGGAACGTATTTTCCTTCTTCTTTAGCTCTCATCACCATAAGCATCCCGGTTACCGGATCTATCAAAGTGGTAGGTTCTTCGTCGCTGGTTTCTGCTTCCGTTCCGAATTCTACCGCATCTTTTCCTGGCCCCTAAAAAAAAAAAAAAATCCCCACCGTTTTACTTTCTCGCTCGATTGAAGAAAGAAAAGAAAAAGCAACAAATAAACTTACCGAGTCCGCATCGGATTTGAAATCTTTTTTGTCGGAAGAAACGGGTTCCGGCGTCCTTGAGGAAGGAGGAAGGTCCACGTCTTTGGATTCGTCGTCGGTTGACGGACACCTCGCGGTTTTCTTAGCAATCCTAGAGGAAGCGGCGGCTGCTGCAGGTTTTTTCTGAATCGGTTGAGGTGCGACTTTGGCCACCTGCCTGGAAGATCTTCTAGGAGAAGCGGATGCCCTTTGGTTGTTGTTCCTGATGACGTCTTCGATGACGTCGTCGACCGTGTTGCGAGATCCGTCTTTTTCTTGGAGCCGCCTGGATTTTCTCGTGTTGGTCGCCGCGAGGTCTTTTTCGGAGCCGGGGCTCTTTTGTTCGGGACTTTTGACGGAAACACCGGGTTCTTTCGGGCTTTTCGCAGAAACGTTTGGACTTTTGTTGACGGGGACGCCGCAGGGTTTCGAACCGACCGCCGGTTGATCTTTGGCGTTGTTGGGACTTTTAATGGTGAGGATGAGCCTCGGCCTATCTCTCTCCCCGTCCCCGTCTTCGTCGGATTCGTCGTGAAATTCGTAAACGTCGGCGGATTGCTTTTTACCGAGTTCCTCCGAAGGTTTCCCGCTCCTCGCCGATCTCCCTCCGCGTTTCGCTTGGCTTGAAACCGGACAAGGATCGGATTTGTTGTTTCCTACCGCATTCCTCGTCTTCCTCGCGACAGAGCTCGCCCTGTTCGGTTTCTTTCGTCCTTTCTTTTGACTGTTACTCCCGTTTTGTTTTCCGTCTTCCTCCTCCGAGAGAGTTTTAGAGAGTTCGTCTCGATTCGGTGCCGAAGCTTCCGATTTGTCCGGGGTTTCTTCTGCGCTCTCCTCGGATTTCGAACCGGAACAAGACTCGATTTTTTTAATGACGGACTCTGCGTGCTCTACGATGACGCTCGTCGGAATGTCTTCGGGTTCTTCGGAAGAATCGACGGAACGAAGGATTCCGACGCGAGAATCGATCCCTTCTTCCGATCCCGCTTCCTTTTTCGGATTTTCCCGATTTTCCAGTTCTTCGACCAATTTCTGAAACTCGACTTTTTTCTCTTCGTCGCTGATGGTTTCGTCCGACTTTCGAGGTTCGAATAACGAGAAACCCGGTTCCGTCGGGGTTCGGGGGAACGGTAAGCTCGATCTCGAAGGATCCTGGATGACGGTGCTTTGGTAAGGCTGGTAAGGACCGCACGGTTTTTGGGGAGGTACGAGTTTGGTTTGAACGAGAGCCGGAAGATCGGATCGAACGGCAACGACCGAAGCGTTCGGCCGGACGGTGCAAGTCTGAACGAGAGCCGGCACGTTCGATTCGGATCTGGCCGAAGCCGCGACGGAGGAGGACAAACAAGAGCTTCTCGAAACGGTTTGAATCAAAGCGGGACGAGAATTTTCCGGGGGGCCGATCGGAACGGGTTGAGCGACGACGGAAGTTGCCGACGGAATAGGAGCTACCGCGGCGCAGGCGGTCGCAGGAGATAAAGCCGGTTCTTGCAAGCCGAGCACGGGCGACTCGTTCGGTATCGTCTTCTTTCCTTGCGGACCGGGTTCCGCTAGCCGGACGACCGAGGCGGAGGCCGATCTCGGCCGAGGAGCGGCCAGCCTCGGCACCTGATGCAGAATGATCTTTTTCGGTACCAGATGAGCCGGTAGCTGGCGAGATCCGGCTGCCGGGAATCTCGGGGAACCGGAACCGTCGGAAGAGGCCGGGAACGGCGGCGACGGCAATTTCGGAGACGAGGCGGCGCAAGGCGTGACGGGCGACAAGATGGGAGGCGGCACGGAAGTTCTCGTCGCTATCAGCGTCGTCGGGGTTCCGGGAAGAGCGAAAGATTTCCTGGGCAGAGAGGCGTTTCCCCCCGGGATCGATATCGGTGTGGCGGTGCCGATCGGGGTCAGCACCAACGTCGGAGGCGTGGTCGTCGACAAAGATATCATCGGTCGAACCAAAGAAATGTTCGGAGACGATCTCGGAGGGGACGGGGAAACTTGCTTGTTGACCGGGACCAAAGGAGGCGGAGCAAGCAATATTCTGTTGTCCACGAAAATCCTTTCAGGACTTTTGACGGAAGCTATGGGTTCTATGGTCTGCGGCGGAGGCGGAGGCGGAGGCGGAGGTTCGTCCCTCGACGATTTCGGCGATGCGGGCTTTAAAACCGGAGGTTTCGAGTCTCTGTCTCTGTCTCTGTCTTTCCCCTTTCCCTCTTCTCGCTGTCGATAGGAAGGCGGAGGATCCGGGGACGCCGGTCCGACTATCGGCACTTCCATGTCCTCCCTCGAGTTTCGAGTGGTATCTTTCCGAGCGAAAGGCATGGGTTTCGTTTCGACGAAGTAAGAGGGTTGAATGTCCGGGGTTTTCGGTGGCCGAGACAGATCCAAATCGGGCGTTCGAGGTAAAGAATCGAAACGCAAACCTCCGAATTGTTCTTCCGTTTCCTCCGCGTCCGTGTCGATTTGTAAATCCGTTTCGGATTGAGGAGTGTCCGGTTTCCCTTCGTTTAAGCTTCGAACGGCCTGCCGCATTTCTTCTTCGTCGTGAGGCTCAGGATCCGGCTCGACCGGAGAGCTTCCTTCGAAGCAAGACGAATAATTAAATTTCTCACCCAAAAGGGCGGCCACGGCGTCTTCCGTTTCTTCCTGAGAGATCACGGTCCTTTCTTTGTTCTCTTCTTTCTTTAAACCCGACTCTTCGTTTTCAGCATCTTCTTCGGGCTCCATTTTGGGTTCTATTTTCGGCACGCTTATCATCGATATGCTCTGAATAGCGGATTCGTGGATGGTATCGTCTATTTCGCACCCGAACCCGGGAATCAATTTGTCTTTTTTGACGACGGGCTGAGCGGGAGTTTCCGCCGTTGCCGGAGCGGGTTCTTCTTCATCTTCTTCTTCTCGCTTAATCTCCACCGCAACGTCCTTTTCCTTTTCCTTTTCCGTTCCCGTTTCCGTTTGCGTTTGCGTTTGCGTTTGCGACGACGCCTCCAACGACGGGGAGGGCGTCGATGACGCCGACGCCGACGCCGTCGCCTCGGTCCCAATAACCGTCGTCGATCCTGTTTCGACTTTGTCGTGATGATAATGGTGATGGTGATGATGATGGTGCCTGCTCGATTTTTCTTCTTTCGATTTCTTTCTCTTCTTTTTCTTTTCCTTTCCGGATTTGGATTTTTCTTCGGGGATTTCGTCCGAGGTTTCCGTTCTCTTCGGAACCTCTTCCGAATTCCTTCGGGAAGGAGGCGAGCTCGAGGTTTGTTCTAAAAGTTTAACGGCTTGAAAAATGTCTTCGTCCCGCTCGCGGCTTATCTTGTCTCGCTTTTTCTTTTCTTTCGATTTTCGATCCAGTTCCGATGCGAGAGCTTCCGAGGGATCCGCGTTGGAATCCGAATCGGTCCCGTAGATTTGAGAAACCTGCCATTTGGACGGATGGTTTTTATTAGAGTTAGACTCGAGCTTCGATTGCGAACGATCGTTGGAATCGTCGGAAAAATCCTCGAAATTTCTCGTCGAAATCGTGGGACATTTCTTTTTCTTTTGCTTCGAATTTTCTTCCGATTCCTCGAGACTCGACTGAATCGATTTTCTCCTTTCCCTTTTTTCTTGTTTCTTTCTTTCCGATTTATTGTTATCCCCGTCGCTTTTATCGTTACAACAAAGGTCGCTTTCGAAAAATTTGGAATCGTCCTCGGTCGATTTTTGCCGTTTTTCTTTCTTCCTGGATTTTTTCCTTTCGGATTTCTCGGGGGTTTTCCCGATCGAGTGGTAAGCGGGTTCTCCCTCCGACATGCTTTCCGTTACGATTCGTTTTTTATTTCTGCTTTCGTTGCCGAATCTTTCCGTCGAACTGTCCAACGATAACCGGACCTTATTCTTGGAATCCGTAAGGATTTTTTCCGGCTTTTGATTGTAAAACGAGGTTTTGGCCGAGTTTACGATCCCAGTCTTTTTAGGGCTGTCCTCCTCCGAGGATTCGAACATGTTTTTCATTAGAGCCTTGCTCTTGGAAGTAAATTTCTTGCAGGGTTTGTCTATGTTATCGGTAAATCCCGGATCGCTTTCGTCGGAATAAAGGTCGGAAGCGTGAAGGCGGCCGGTTTTGGATTTGGCACATTCGTCTTCCGACGTGTCGTAGCTCTTTTTTATTCTTCGACTTTCCCCGTCCCAAGATTCCGATGGTTTCTTTTCCCGTCTGCTCCCGATTCCTTCGTCTTCGCTGCTAAGCCTGGAAAAGGAACGCCTCGGGATCCGTCGCATCTGGGAGGCGTCGGAATCGGAATCTTCGTCCCAAGACGTGCTCCTTTTCTTTTCTTCCCTTTTGGCTCTCGACTGCTTCAGCTGAGTAAATTTTTCTTTGAGCTTTACCTGACGTTTTTCTTCCTCTTGTTTTTGCATGTTTTTACAGGATCGAGCCTTGACTTTGTCGTACATGGAAATGTAGGCCGGTTCGTCTAGCACGATGTCGAATATCGAATGTTTCTTTGGTTCCGAGTCGGAATCGCTGTTGGTTTCGTGACCGTTTTCCTTTTTATTTTCCGATTTGACTTTTTCTTTTTCTTTTTCTTTAAAACGTTTCTCGTCTGCGCTTTCCTCTTCTTTTCTCTTTTCCGAGCTCGGTTTCTTTTCCTTCTTGGTTCCCTTTTTATCTTCGAGAGATTCGGTGCTGCCAAATTCTTTTTTCATGCTCTTCTTCTTTTCTTTGGATTCTTTTTTCGCTTGACAGTGTTTCCTGTCCTCGTGGTTCTCCGAGCCGGCATGGTCTTTGCATTTTTCCACGTTTTCTTTCCCGGTCTTGCCGTTAACGTCGTTCGAGTTCTTCAACACGTCCTCAAGTTTGATTTGAATCTTTTTCGTGCCGTCTTTTTTCTTTTCCCCGGAATCGGCCTGGTGGAATTTTTTCTTTTCCGAGTCTTCTTTTCGTTTGTGATCTTGGGATTTGATATCGACGAGCTTTTGTTCGGCTGCGGATTCTATCGACGGTCTGTGCTTCGTTTCCGCCGACCTCGATTCCGGACATCTGGCGTGTTCCGTCTTGGAAATCCTTATGCCGGCAGTGCAGGTCCCGGCCCCGTTGCTGTTACCGATGCTGATGCTGCTACTGCTGCTGCTGCTGCTGCTACTGCTACTGCTACTACTGCAACTGCTGCTGCTTGCGCTTCCTTTTCCGTCTTTCGAGTCTCTTCGTTTGTGTTCCGATTTCAAGCGCTTGGCGTCTTCCGGGCAGTCTGCGCCGTCTTGAGAACTGATCCTGCGCTTCGCACCGACCGAAGCGGGAGCGCCGGGGTTTCTATTCTCTTTCTTTTTACTTTCTTTCCATTTTTCCGGATCGGCGTCGGCATCTCTTTTTTTGTCGTCGTTGCTTTTTCTGTGTTTGTCCGAAGGATGATCTTTCCGCTTCTCTTTATCAAACAAATCTTTCTCTTTCTCTTTCTCCTTTTTCTTTTCTTTGTCTTTATCTTTATCTTTATCTTTATCTTTGTCGTCTTCTTTCTTTTTAGATTTATCGGCTTGATCTTGGATTTTCCGATCGAAACCTTCTTTTCTTCTGTCCAAAGTGTCGAAATGATCTTTCTTCCTTTCTTTTTCTCCGTCCTCATCTTTTTTCTTTTCCCGTTCTATGATTTCCATGGAATCTCGGTCTTTCTTTCTCTCCGTTTCGACTTCTCTGTCTTTCTTCCTTTCTTTGTCGACGTTTTCCGGGATTTCTCTATCTTTTTGTCGATCGCGAGACAGCGATCTGTCTTTATCTCGTTCTTTGTCCTTCTCAGTCAGGAGTTTCTCCTTGCTTCTTTCTTTATCGCTGTCGCGAACGCAACCTGTTTTTTCTTCTCGCCCGAGTAACGGTTTTTCTTTCTCTTTATCCCTATCCCTATCTTTGATTTTATCTTTATCCTTTTCTCTTTCCGTTTCTTTGTCCCTGTCTCTTTCTTTTTCTTTTTCTTTTTCTTTCACAATCAACTTAAATTTTTCACTGTTCAAGCCACCACTTTCTTTGTCTCTAATATTAAAAGGAACAAATTCGTCTCTAGTAAGGGTTACAGGTTTGGGTGTGACGAGGACAAGTTTTTCATTCTCCACTGTTAATTTAACACTATTATCTGAGATCTTTGTTTTTGTTTCTAATTTTTCACCCGTTTTCGCGGTTACCGATTTACAAGCGGTCCCCGCTTTCGTTATATCAGGTTTCGTCGGAGCGGAAGGATTTCCGTCCGATTCAACTATCACACTTTCAGCAGTTTTAATTAGAGAATGATTAGGATTTAACGAACTAGATTCTAATTTGTTTGTACTTTCACACGGTCGAATCCAAGTTTCTTTATGTTTAACCGCGGGCTCGATCTTTTCGGAAGATGGTTCGCACGGATCGGGCAAAGTCCGAGGATCGATATCGTTCCCGAGAAAAGGTCGGATCGATGGATTCGCCCCGTCGCCCGAACTTTCTTCCGCGTTATCACTAATTTGTACGATGGATTTGTTTTCGGGATCGGTTCCCTTCACGTTCACGTTCGCGTTCACGTTCGCGTTCGCGTTCACGTTCCCGTTCCCGTTCCCGCCGGTTTCGGGTCTACTCGATTTCGAATCCGCGTCCGTTACCGAAACGTTTTCTTCCGATCCACAATTTGTTAACCGACTTATTTTGACCGGAACGGGATCGTCTTTATTTTTCGATTGATCCGAATTGTTTTTCGAACTAGAAAATTCTCGAGTTTCCGTTTTATGAACTTCACTATCACTGATTTTAAGGTTAATCCTATGAGAGAGTACGGGAGGAAGAACCGGAGAGGCCGGAGTTGCCATCGAGTTGACTTTGTCCAGTCGGGGATCGAGAGGCTTTTGAACCGTTTCTCCGGTTCGGGATTCGTTTTTAGGCAGAGGAGCCGGATCCGCCAGCTTTAAAAGGTTGTGCCTGTGGATCGGAAGCGGGGGCTCCGTCGGTTTGACGTGGGCGTTGAAACGTCCGGCGAATCCCCCCGTCGAAGTGACGGGTTCCTTTTGAGACGAGCTGTCCACGCTTTTCGTGATGCCCAACCAAGATTCGGCTTTTTGAACGGAGAACTCGACGGTTTTCGAAACGGGTTTGACCGGGGGAGCTGGAGGAGAGGGAGAACCGGCCGTCGTGGTGGCCACGCTTGTCGTCGGCCGAACGGGAGGATGAGACGGGAACGGATATTGAAGGCCTTTGGCGGCCGGGCAAGGCGAAAGAACGACGCCCGAAGGCGAATTTAAAGGAGACACTTTGACGGAGAGATTAGGTATGTAAGAAGGATTGCGGGGATCCCCCGGGACGAACCGCTGAACGTCCAGTCCCACGGACCTCGGGTAAGACGAAAAATCTCGTGGCTCGTACTTTTCCCCGAAATTTTCCAACCTTTTGGAATCTTCGTCGAAAACGCTCGGCCTGGCCAAAACGGATTTCACGATGTCGGACGGTTGCAATTCTCTCACGTCCACGTCTAACAAACGATGCTTAGGCCGGGTCGGAGGTTGCAAGGTTCGTCCCGTCCATTTCTCGTATTTTTCGTCGAGAGATCTAATCCTTTCTTCTAACGTGGGGGATTGAGGCGAGATCTCCGAGGAGGAGGAGGTCGACGAGGGCGAAGGGGGTCTCGCCGGAGAGGCAGGCGGGGCCTGCTGTTCCACAGGGGGAGCCGGAAGAGGCGCGCCGCCCGTACCCGAAATCGAAACGGAAACGGAAACGGTTTTCGCGTTAGAAAAACATTGAGCCGCGAACTGAGGCAAAGGTAACGACAAAGGTTCTTCCGGCCTGTCTCGGGGGACCCTTCTCGGTTCCTGAGGCTGAACGTTTTCCGGTTTTTCGTCGAACAAAGGCGTGCCCGGCCTGCTTTCGTCCCCCGAATGGTGATGATGATGCCTTCTCCTTTCGTCTTCGCTGGTGCTTCCCGTTTTCCTTCTTTTGCATACAGGAGCCGGCCCTTCCCCGCTCGACCTCCGATGAGAAGATAATCTCCTTCGATGATTGTGCGTCGTCACCACCAAGCCCTGATCCGCAGCGGTGACCGATCTCAGCGGCCTGTCCAGTTGATCCAACAGATGTTGCAAATGGTTCCTTTCTTTGTGCAAGTGCCTCAAATCGGGCGCTTCCCCCGGGACGAATTCCTCGTAGTCGCTTCCTGGGCTTAATTCCTCGTAGCTCTTGTACCTCGGGGATTCGTATGCTTCGTGCCGCCTAGGCGTCCGACCTCCCGAACTTCTCGAATAAGAACTCGAGCGAACTCGCGGGCCGTCGTATCGAAATCTCGAAGATTCGTAACGAGACCCGACCCCGTCGCGATCCGTTCTCGTCGATTCGAAAGTTCCCCAAGAATTGTCACGACTCTGAACGTCTATCCTTTCGTAAAAAGCCTCCTGGCATTCCCGAGAAGCGAAATCGATTTGTATTCGTCGACCGCGCAAGGGGACTCCTCGCATTTCTTTCACGGCGGCCGCCGCGGCCGAGACTTGCTCGTAAAAAATTAAAGCTTGTCCTCTTTCGCGATCCACCACCACGTGGGAGACCGGACCGAACTTTCTAAACTGGAGATCCAAATATTTATCCGAAACTTGTTCTGCCACTCCCGCGATCCACACGCAACTGCTGGCCATGGATTTCCCGAATCCGAGCTTCAATCTTGATTCTCCTAGAGGTTCCCCGTCCAAAGTTCTCATCGCTTGAACCACGCTCGCTATATCCGCATATTGGCAAAACGCGTACGACAGAGCCACTCCCGATTGTTTCTTAATGTCGATTTCCTGCAGGGGAAAAAAATAAAAAAGACAAAATAAAATCTCTGCCGAGAAATCCAAAGGAAACGGTAAATATCGGTACTTACAATGATCTCCCCGAATTGATCGAAGTGTTGCCGAATATCGGCAGCGGTAACGTCCTTCTCGAGGTTTCCGATGAATAACGTCCGCGTGGCTTTCGGGTGATATTCGTCGAGCTCCGTATCGTAAGGCCTTGCTTCGTTATCTTCGACGTCGTATCCGTGATAAGGAGCGACATCGATTTTGCAACCGAAAAATAGTTTGTCCTGAGATACTTCGATGGCCTTTTCCACGTCTTCCGGTTTCTTAAAGCAAACCAAAGCGTATCTTTCGTTCGCGGTCCCGACCACCTTCACCCAAGTCACTTTTCCGTGCTTCTTGTACTCGTGGAACAAACCGTCTTTCAGCGACGTGTCTGAAACCGATAAGATATTTCCTTCGTCAAGATAAAAACGGCAAAAAAAGAAAAAGAAAAATCAAAATAAAAGAGGTTGGCACGTACCGCTCGATCTGGTGGGCAGATTTCGGACGCAGATGGCGAGAGGTCGTCGATCTTCAGAATAAACGGCAAGGGTGGTGGACGAGGCTTGCTGAACGGGAGGCGCCACCGTCGATTGCACGGAAACTCTGGCCGATCTAGGAGATTCCGATCTCGTGCTGGAATCCGAAGAATGAGGACTTCCCGTCGTGGATCTCGTCGGCGATCTCGATCGGCTCGATCGAGAATTAGATCGGGATTCCGATCCCGAGCGAACTTTTTTAGATTTTATCACCGTGACCCCGTGCTCCTCGGTAGAATTCAGGTATCGGGCCGAACCCGCCTCGTAATTCCAGCTCCTCCGATGATTCGAACTTCCGCTTCTGAAAATAAGGAAGGGTCCGTTATTTTTTTCCGGGTGTCATCGGTTCGCGATCGCAAACAGCAGCAAAAAAAAAAAAAAGAAAAAAAAAAGGGAAGAAAAAATAAATTCAAAGGGTTAAAATCGATCGGAGGAAAGCATGCTGGGCTCGAAGTCTCTAGGGACGTGACGGGGGTAAAGGGGTGGCGGGGTGGAGGGTTCGGGGGGTTCGAGGGAAGACGAGGACGTGCGCCCACACTGGAAATCAATAGTTCGCAGCGCAAGGCAACGTTGCCGGTTTTACGCAACAGCTACCGAGACAGATTATCTTATTTCTCCTCTTCGAAAAAAAAATTTATTAACCCCTCGTTTCCATATTTTTTTTTTTACTTTTGTCAAATTTTATTATTTTAATACAAGCATGCACGCAAGGTTCAAACGGTTCGATAAGTTAACCTCTTTTTTTTTTTTTTTGAATAAGAATTATAATTGGCCTTACCTTTCCGTCCCCGGCGGATACGGGGGTCCGTTCCTGTAGACTCGATCCCTCGGCCTTCCTCTCAAAGGATCAGGAGGAGCATGATAAACGGTGGATCGCCTCAGGTATCCGTCTGGTTCCGGACGAGCTCCGGGGGCTGTAAGGGCCGTTCCAGGTGTCGGCGTTCCTCTTTCGTAAAAATGACTAGTTCTCTCGAAATTCTGATGTTCTTCGTTATTCCTGCAATTTTTAACAAATGTCAATTTCAATTCTATTATGAGGGTTTCATTGTTAGCTGTGAATTAAACGTTTCAAGACCTTGATCGGCACTCGAACTTGTCTGAATAAAATTAAATTGGATTTCAGTGATCCCTCGTTATCCTGTCGTGTTTATCAGGCCGATATAAGATGGAAAAACCGATACAAATTTTTGAAATTTATTATTTTCAAGTTACAAGATGAAAAGGTTTCGATACGTAGAATAAAAGGATGAAGAAAGGGATCGAAAAATGGCGATCGGCATTATAGCATCTGACTCGTCTACATGGGGCGGGCACTTCCCGCCAAAATCCTTACTACCTGATAACGACGAGTGAAGACAGCGCTTTATATAAAAACAAATAACAATCAAAAGGACTGGATGTAATTTTGGAAACTCGATCCCTGGACGGTCTTTTGCAAAAATATGAAAATCCTGCTCGAAATTCAACCTCTTTTAATTAAATAAGTTTCCTCCCAAAACCGATCCAACATGTAAGTTGTAACACGTGAAAAGGGAGAAAAAAAGGATCCAAAAATTTACAACTTGGTGCAAAGTACCTGATAAAATGTTCGGATGAGGTTTCCGTAACGTGCGTGCATTTCCAATAAGTTTAGGACTCCCTGTTTCTGCCTTTTTCCTTTGCTAACGTAACAATATTTTTCGCCTTCAGAGCCAGACCGTTAAGATTTTCCATCGTTTCGAGTCTGGGTCTCAAGGGCTAAGAAAAACTTGGGAGATGAAGCACGAGCCTCGTCTTTACGTTCACGCCAAGACTTAATCGAACAATCCGTACGGCAGCTCGATCTGGCAACCCCGACTTTCGACCAATCTTCGAGCCTTCGATACTCGTCTCTTTCCGTCCCAGGAAAATAATATAAGCGTGAAATAATCTACAAATGGGAATTAAAGTTCTGAGGATCGTTTAAACCCAGCTCAAGTTAGGAAAAAGAAAACGATGGCACCCACGCTCCACTTGCAACTTTTGTTTTAAATTTTAACGAGGAGATCCGAGGGATATCTGGGATTTTAAAATTAGTAATCCTCCACCAAATTTCGTCGTAAATTTAAGGCGTACGAGGTCAAGAATCTTGCCTCGGTGCTTCAGCAGCAAATAAATTCGAAAAGCATTTCGAGAATCGGATAGGCCTCAATACTGGCTACCCTGACCGCGAATGCAAAAAATGATCAAGAAATCTACTCCCGCCTTCGTCGTTTCACTCATTTTTTTAACGATATCCAAAAGCGGGGAGAGAAAAAGCAGAAAAGGATTTGGAAAATTTTTATCAGAATTATTTTCGAGGGGGCGTCACCCTTCCCTCACAAATCAAATAAAATCTTATAGCGGTTCGAGTTGATTTAAAGGAAAAGTTTAGAGGTCTTAAATGGATTCGTTTTCCTAACCGGCGTTAATATGATCCGACAGGGAATTTTCTTCGACGTTTGCATTCTCGGAAGCCGAACACTTACTTGATTTCCCCTTTGCAACTGGAAAGTAGAGGGCGCTAGCGGCTTCGCTAGATCGGTCGGCTTAAAAACAATTCAAAGTTTATTTCGGGATCGTATTTTTAATGCTAATCCTGGTTACAAGGAATAAATCCGTTTGACTTTCTTCGTGATGAGAAAACGACCCAAGCTTATCAAAAGCAAAAGACCGGAAAAACTCTAAGAAACAAAGAAACTTTTAAGCGTTTAAATCTCGGTATAAACTTTGCATAACTCAGCAATTTCGACCCAAGTAAAAGTTCTTACGTATGATGTGATTTCACTATGGCTTGTTTTTAATATGGAAACATCCATCTACCAACTAAAAAAAAATCCCTTCTTTACCTTAACAGCGAATCGGTTTGAGGTTACATTTCGTTGCATATAATCCGAGCTCCACTCATCTTGAGAATCCTCATTATACTATTTCAATGCAAAATTTTTAAAACCAAACTTTGACCTGAGATAAATTTGGGCAGTCATTTTTTATTTGTTTTTGCGGATAAGTATTGTCCTTTTGCTTTTAAAATTCGTCACTCTCATTTTTTTTCCCCGTTGCCTTTTATTTATTTAGGTATATTTGGTTTAGAAACATTTTTACCGACCTGAAAAAAAGAGGCGGTGATATGTTTGACTTGGACCGACTTTTCAACCATCTTTCTATAATATCTCTGCACAGACAAAATGTAGGGAAAAAATTGTGCAGATAAAAAAGGGGGACCCCCCCAACAAAAAACGAACTGCAACATGACTGACGTTGCACATAATTTTTTGAAAAACATGCAACGTGATTTGATCGGAAAACTAGGGGAAGGACCGCTCGCTTTCTCGCTTTCTCGCTCTGTCGGGGTATAGCTTTGTTCCGTTAGGGCATCATTGGGGGCTACATCGGAAACAAAATTTGGGGGGAGGGAAAATTTAAAATTCTTCAATATTAATTAGTCCCATCCCATATCAGCGCCGTCCGTAAATTGACGAAAATTAAAATTTAATACAATATTTTTGTTGCAAATTCTTAACATCAAACTCGAAATCGGTGTCGTCACCTCACTAAAATCGATTTTGAAAAAATTTTCCCTCATTATTTGATTTGCCATTTTAAACTCTGCATACAAATTTTTACTAAACAGCGGTCAGCGTTGAATTTTGGCCGCAAATAATCTAATTTGCGATAGCTTGATAATAATAAAAAAAGAAAATAGAAGAAATTTCGCTCGCACCGACAGCAAGCCAGCAGGATATCTACGAAAAGAATAAAGGACGTTCTTTTAGGAAAAGTTTTCTTCGTTAAGAAGCAGACGTGTTATTTGACTTTTGTTACCGACAATAAGGCATGTCTACATAACGGTTTATTCCAAAATTTTTTTATTTTCCTCGCGGGATCGGATAGAGCCAGAGCTCGAGCATTTAACGAAAAACATCCTCCTGCAAGAACCGGGGGATCGGCCTGAAAAGCCCGTTCCACCGTCGACGGCTTTTACATAAAAAAATAAATAAAAATAAAAACAAAGGAAGGGAGAAGGGAAGTAAAAGAAAAATTTCTTCCCTTAAAAATTTTAAAGCCCTTCTCCTGCTTAGCTTTTCCGACCAACTTTAGTCGTACCTTTTTCTGAATCCTAGCAATCCCTTTTCTTTGCCGAATATATTCCCAATTTTTTTAAATCCTTTTATTTCGTCCTTAATGTAGTTGACGTATTGTAATGTCCCGGAGACGAGGAAACAAAAAAATTTCGTGCAAAATAATTGCAAATTATTGGGAAAAATCCCTTTCGTAGAAGGAGAAATTTCGTATGAAAATTCATCGATTTATATTTTTCCTCTCCTTTTTAATGGTGTTTTCACCAAACAAAATGATTTTTCCCGTTATCGCTGAGACAGGTTTCGAACTGTCGGATTCATTTCACCGACAACTCGCTAACACGGTTTAAATCTAGCTAAGATTTAGCTAAGAAGCATCGGGAAATGAGCTAGCTAATCTGTACTGTACTTAAAAGAAATCTTAGGCTCTCGACTGCTCTCGTTACAGATGAGAGTACCACAAATAAATGGGATTAAGTTTCTCTATTTTCAGGGAAATGCCTAGTAACAAAAAAAGGGGTCCCGCACCTATAAAGTTAAACCAGTTTTCGAAATGATTTGATTCGAGCCACACTACAAAATAACGGCTGTGCCAAGAAATAGCTTTCGAAGACCTCCTAGATATTATTTTACAGAGCCTCTCAGATCCGACTGAAATGAAGTCATCAAAAAGGAAGTTACGACCCATTAAAATTGTTCCCAACGAAAAAGAATTCACTTCGAAGCAAGGGTGGCCCCAAAAAAAAAAATGAAAAATGAAAGGGATCCGATTTAGATTATCATTTAAAATACTCAAAAGTTTTCAGTGAAATAAAATTATTTTTCGTGGCAAATACACCAGTCAAGTATTTTTTCCTACGGGAAAAAGTCGATTCCAGTTCCAGAAAGTTCCTATCGAGTATATGATCAACTTTATTATAAAAAAATTAGAGCCTGGAAATATTTTATGGAATCTTGTAAAAGGGCCGAAAATTTCAAAAATCGGAAAATAGCCAAATTCTACCCGAAACCTACCTCAACAATAATTGTGAGCTGTTACTTCATCAAGCTTGCCATATTGAGTGCAACATTTTTACGATTTTATTCCTCGTTCGAAAAATGTTTGTTTTAATGTAAAATCGTGGTTTTAGTAAAAAAAAAAAAAAAAAAAAAAAAAATTTCGGCACGAATTTGACCGAAATAATTCGGAAAAATGAAAATAATTAAGAAACTAGTTCGGCCCGATTTGGAATTTCCAAGCTTCTCAATGCTTACATAAATTAGGCATCCAAAGTGCATTCCTTACTGGTCTCGAATTTCTAGTGCGAAAATCGCACGGGTCCACCTGAATTCTCGACCCTCGAGTTAAAAGCAGTTAAAATATGCCCTTTTAGACTTTTCCAGCGGCTCATAAAAATAATGAATTTTTTGGATCTTACGGGTCTAACCGGATTTTGATTCTTTTTAGTAAGAAGAACCCGAATCTAGCTAGACCCGTGCGATTTTCGATCCCCTTCTGGGAGACCCGTAACTTCTAAAATATTAAAAATTTTTTGGAAAGTTAAGCAATCGAAAACCGCCCAGGGGAACTTTTCTTGACTGTAGGAACAAGAATCCGGGAGGACCCGTACGATTTTCCCGCTATATAAATAAGACCCTCAACATACGAAAATTAATAATTTTTTGGGGGGGGCTAGGGGCTTTATTTAGAAAACCGGAAATCGCTTAATTTGGGGAACAAGAATCCGGAAAGACCCGTACGATTTTTTCGCCATTTAATGGAGACCCGTAAGACTCGTAAATTAAAAATTTTTCGAGGGGGTTGGGGGTGGTTTAGAAAATTGGAAATGACCCAGATAAACTTTTCTCGACGAGAGTAACAAGAATCTGAAAGGACCCGTACGGTTTTTAGTCTATTTTTAAGAGACCCGTAAGATACAAATTTTTAAGAATTTTTTGGGGGGATTGGGGGTCGATTTAGAAAATCTGAAATGGGCTAATTCGACGTATCTCGACGGGAGGACCCGTACGGTTTTCGCACTAGAAATTCGAGACCCGTAAGGAATGCACTTTGGATGCACTTATTTGGTAAATTAGCAACACGTCGAAAATTTAGAAAGAAATAGGATTTTTAGTGGCAACAACTAATTTTCCTTTTAATAATGCCTAAGTGAATTCAGCCATATAATCGTAACCACGATTTTATATTTTTCGGACGAGGAACAAAATCGTAAAAACTATTGCAAAAATAATACACTGTGCTGGTCGTAAATAAATCAAAAAAATTTGGCGAAATTTCTTTCCGTAGACCTTAAAAAGTAGTCAACGTTTTTTTTTTGGCCCCGAAAAAAATTCTTGCACCTAGCTCGCGACCATTACCTAAATTTTTCCAGAAAAAGACATTTCTAAAAAATCGGCACAGTTCCTAAAGGAAAATAAATGGAACGCCAGGTTTGTGCTTTAGCGTCGAGCGTGTAAAGCACTTTTATATTTCAGAGAAGCGCATCATAAGATAACATGTTTCGCTTTTAGGCTAGGAGCAGCCAAAAATGGCTTTATTTAATTAAAATCAAAATTTCAAAATGGCACTTTGGCCGGAGAATGCCCTAATTGGGTCGATGGGTCTCTAGGGAAAAAGGGAACCCTCAAACTTATTCAAAAAATCCGGCCTCTTTTGCTTTTTTTTTCCAATGTTGGCGCCATAGCTCCTGAATGGCTGGGCTGATTTAGGCCAAATAGATAATTGTACATATCAACTTTCGCGTTTTTATCATAAGCCATTTTAAAGATTTCGCGATCACAGACAGACAGACCGGGTAGAAATTTGTCAAGACAATCATGGGAAAAAAGAAAAAACTTGGAAATTCGCAAAAACAAAAAAGTTGAATTTTGTTGGTGATGCAATAAAGGTTTAGCGTTATATATACGGAGTACGCTAAAGCAAAAAAAAAAAAAAGATTGGTTCCATGAAAATTCCACGTGATTCTCAAGTTGGGCACTTAGCCATATTAATTAATAGCACCGCTCGCTCAAAAGAAATACTGTAGAAAAGACCTCCAACGAATAACTTGAGAAAACCTCAATTTTTACTCTAAAATGGCGACTGTTGTATAAGCGATAAAGTCGAGATTTTCTTATCGATTTTCGTCGAATTAACCATCCTTAAAAGACCTGACTAGATACTAGTTCCGGCCAAATATCAGAATTTTTCAAGGCACCATTTTGGAGAAAAAAATCAAATAATTGAAAGATTCCATTTGATTTTTTTTGTCGGGTTCAAAAAAAGTAAATACAACTTTTTTGCACTTATGCCTTTCTCCAAACTGAATGTAGCGGAGAAAAAAGGCGAAAGGGTATAAAAGGGAGCTGGAACGTGAATTTGCACCTTATTAAATTCAGGCTCTGTCGCATTTAATCAGATTCGGACTCACACCGGAAAAACCTTTTCTTCTACTTCTTCAAACGTTCAGATTAAAACAAAGAAAAAAATTACTATTCAACAGGAATCGTCTATTTACTCTTATTCGAACGTTTACGAGGATCAAGGTGCACGCCGAAATACAAATACGAGAGCAACACGAATTCCAACTCAAGATTTAGAATTTAAAGAGATCGGCCTTCTGCTATCAAAAGTCGAAACGTATTAAAAAAATAAAAAATTGTACAAAGAAACGGGCTTAAATTTTACTCGGAATACTAGGTGGACCATTTATCGAAAAATCTTGATAGTTATTCCGGGGCTTTTTTGGCTTACGAAGAACAAGTGTTAGACGCATTCAAAAATTCCAAAGTTTTTTACAGCATGGAAAAAAATTTTTCAAGTTTGTTTTAAGTTTAATCAGGAATAAGTTTACCTTGTCTCCATACTCTATTTAAATGGTAAGAGCACAGTAGAATTTTTCAATTTTCCGTATGAATATCTTCGGAAAATATTAATTATAATGCACTAATTTCCACTCATTTGAACATTTTATTGTAATTTAACACTAAAAAAACTCGGACAGACTCTTTATTTGGAATATTTACATTATTTTTTTTGGATTTGGGTGTAACCATTCTCCATTCACTTATATTAGTATCTTATCTAGCCACCTCTGTTAGTTTATTTTGACATTTCGGTCATTTTACAACTCTAAGATCCGCGACCAGATCTTGACTTATTTTAGCCAACTCTCCGGATTCGGAGTCAACGACTCCAACGACTCTAGGCACCACGCCACCGCTCACCCCCCACCCCCTATATTTACATTGTTTTCATAAATAAAAAGACAAGGTGGCTGAAGATGAAATTCAAAAAACCCTACTGTGTTCCCGAACGCCTCTAATTAAATGGCGGTGAAGTCAAGTTACAGCAAATTTGGCAAATTTCTCGCCGATAACGCCGAAAAAAATTTAACTCGCCTATTCTCTGTTTCGCGTAAACCTGGCAGGAACTCAACATTGAGAGCATAAGGAATTCCTTGAATTATTAAGATCTTAAAGTTGGCCCGGTCTAAGACAAGCCTCCACCCTTCCTTTTAAGATTCTCTGACGGAATCCTCACTCGATCGGAAACCGTCCGAATAATTATTTTTTGTCATTCGAACAAAGTATTGAACGATTCGGATTCCGATTAAAATTTAATAAGAATCCCAGAAAACGCGAAGCCGATGGTCGTTTATTTTTCCCCGATGCGAAATACGTGAGAGGCAGAAAAGTTGATATTGGCGGCCGCAGCTCAAATTAAGCTTAACCGGCATAAACGATCCTAAACGTCCGATCGAAGCTCAAGACCAGAAGGAAACCTATCGTGACTGCCGACCATCCAACATCTCCGAATTTACCTTCGAAAGGCTTCCATGAAACCATTTCACACTAATGTGACCGCTTCCTTTTTTTTTTCATTAATAGCTATCGCTACGATTCTCAAATCTCGGCTTGATTTTTAAATTTCAATTTGGCAAAAGGGAGCTTTGTACAGTGAAATCCAACGTTTCGTTATTTCCAGTCAAGTTAAAAAAATTTTCATTCTATTTGTTACTTGTTTTTTAACAACGATTCTCGTAATTCAGCAATTAGAAAATCTATGAGCTTTCTCAATGTTGAGCATATAAATAGTAAATGGAACAAGAGTAAGAATAATGGAAATCATTCTCATGAGTATATTCAGTCGAAATAAATGAGAATTAAGGCGGGAGCTAATTTTAAAATTGTGTCCATTTCTACTTTTAAATAGTATTGCACCATGCTTCTGGGCCACTCTCCAAACTTAGGTCAGGATGATCAAATAAGATTTTGATTTCAGCAAATTTGGATAATCTTAATTTCGGTCAATCAGTGAAACATTGATAACATCCAAGATAACAAATTTTATGCAGTCAAATGATAAGAGGGCTGCAACTATCCCGTTCCCGGCCTCTCAACACTTTATCACTCGAAAAATTATGGACATCGATTCTGAGCAAATACGACCAGGGGGAAAAGGTGAAAACGATTTTGAAAATTAACGAGCATCCTGTGACTGACAAAACGTTGAAAACAATAATAACACAAAAAGTATTGGGATTTTTTCTCACTAAAAAAACGATCAAGACGTCAATCAATAAAAATTTAAAATCAAAATTTTTGGCACTTAAGACGTAATTTGAAGAGTAAGGGAGGATTTAAACCGTTACCAGAGTTACGTAGCTTTTAATGAAATTTTTACTAAGGAAAAAATGGGCCTCCACTTTCTTTTCAAGCACTCGCAATATTGGTATCTATATCCCGCAAACATTTGATTAATTAGAAAAAGTATGTCAGATTTATGCTGAGTGTGAGTAGGGTAAGTAAAGGTTTATTCCCAGGAAACTCCAAATCCTGGAAAATACTCTAGATTGAAAAATCTCGGATTGTTCGCTCATTTGAAAAGAATCCATTCCGTGCTTGTTTTCGGCTTGAAAACTCGGAGCGTCATTTCGTTAAAAAGATGCGTTGAAAAAAGTGAATTTTACTGGCATTCGAAAACTAGAGAAAAGTTATGAAACGGCTTGAAAAAGCCCCAAAATTATTCGACCGCAACTAGAATCCCATTCCGAAAGCGACAAAGACTTAGCAAATTTTTAAGCTTTAATTTAGAAATATTATCGCGGTAATTGTCAATGGTTCTTTTCTAGCATTTTTAGCGTTTTTCGGTTTTTCCGGCCTGGCAACTTTTCACCTTCCCAATTTTAGAGAAGTCATCCTAATTTCCATTCGACGGTACATTTTTGAGGGCGGGGAACAAATCCTTGCAGGCGAGGCGAGGGTGCCGACCCAAGTATTTGCAGAGCACTTAGCTTGTTAGCTTCCCCCCATTAAACTATTTTCTATCCTCTCTTTATCATCCCTTTTGGGAGGCCACCCAAAAATATATGTGTTCGGACTGGATTTCACCCCTCATATCCATAACAACATTTTTAAGATTTTCAAGCATGCGGGTGACCCGTTTTCAGCCGAAAATCTTTGCGGTCCCTGGTCAAACTATCATACTGTATTCTTAAAACTTTTTTTATGTTTTCGAGCGGGGGAGCTTGTACTCTTTACGAGCTCTAACAAAATTCATTCTCGTCCGCAAATATCTTCTATACTGGACAAAGGTTAGCCAAACTTTTTCAAGTGCTCGAGCTTGCAGGCGAGAATGAAATTAAGTACTACTCGTCGAGAATTATCTGCATAAAATTTTCCACCGGTATCAAGTCGCTCGGAAACCCGAAAAATGAAAAAAACATTTTTTGGTTTTAAGGGAAAGAGAAAGGAGATCTCACAATGGAATTCCACACGAGATTAAGCAAAAAGTGCGTTTAGAGTTAAAATGCCAAGCCCGCAACTAAGAAAACCGAATGATTTTTTTTTCCCAAGATAGGAGGAAAATTTGATTACGCGCTGGCCAGCAAAGTAGTGATTTCACATAATTTTCCTGGTCGATTCAAAATCGGTTACAAGAAGTAACGTTTTAATTGCGAAGAAAAAATTTGAAAAAAATTGGAACTATCGACGAGATGAAGCAGAGGAAAAGAGGTTTGAATTTTCCTAGCCAAATCTATTGGTTTCACAATAAGTAACGGAAAGAAATAGTTTTATCGAAAATCGGCAAATCGGAATCCGGCCCGTGTTTCACTTGCGATTCGATACGACTAAATAACGGAACATAATTTATTTAATCATTCACCACCCGTTCCAGTTAATTTTATCGTGTCGTCAATTGCTCACTCTTCACTGTAATCCAGAGGTAATCCAATGGGTAATCCGTATCGTGATAATCCACAGTGTAATCCATGGTAATCCTTCGCTAAAACGGCGCAGCCATATTTTACCACTCTTTTTCACTCCCATCACTTTTACCGTCATTGTTTTCCCGCAAAACCGAATTCACCATTTCCGATTTGCGACTTCCGCTTTCCGCTTTCCGCTTTCCGTTTCCTTCCCCTCCCAAAAATTAATAAAAAAAAATCAAGTCTTACCCGATAGGAAACCTTTGTTGAGACGTGGTGTAATGACCGGGTTCGTAATATTCGGTGCTCAAAGCATGTTCGTCGAGAGTGTGTTCGGAGTTGTGAGCTTTTGCCGCGCTCTTGATGTCCATGAAAGCGACGGCGGCACAAAGACCGCCGCCGCTCCCGGATAACAATTTGACACTTTGCACTCTACCATATCTGAAAAGAAGAAACGGATCCGAATCGTCAAAACGAAACAAATGACAAAAACAAGAAAAGGGGTCGACCAGAATTTTAAGAGTCCGCGAGTGTTCCACGGCGACGTACTTTTACGAAACCCTAAGTGTACGAGCCAGTTTGATGCCTTCTTTTTTCTTTTTTTTTTTCTTCTTTTTTTTTCCTAACGACACAAAGCGGCGGCGTTGCCAAGTCTACGAAAATCGTGCAAACTTCATTCACCTCATCTACGTCTATCTTTATATCTACACCTTGCCTACTATGATTTACTTTTATTCTCGTCCCGCTTCCTTCCCTTGAATCCTAAAATTTCTTATTTCTTCGAGACCGACATTTCTGCAAGCTCCTTCGAAAATCGAAACGAGCATCAGCGAATCTGAGGGGGAAAAATCCTACACGTTCGTTTTATTTGTATTCGATTATTACGAGGTTCGTTCACCCGATATCGAAATGCATCGAAAAAAAGAAAAGGAAAAAAAAGGAAAAGGATCGGGCCGGAGGTTGTGGATGCGATGCGGCCCTGGATTCCTGGATGGCCGACCGACATACCCTGGCGATCGATTCCCGAACCGAGCCCCGGCGCCTCCCTCTTCTCTTTCCCAAATCCCTTTCTTCCGTTTTAAAACGTTCATTCACTAACTCGTCTCTCCCCATTTCGACTCCGTTAAAAAAAAAAAGGTCTAAAATGTATCGGGCCCTACCTTTTCAACCTTAAGGAAAAAGAAAGGGGCCTAGGAAAAAGGGTCAAAACGGAGCTAGAAAAAACATTTTCCGAGACTTTGACAACATCAGAAAGAAAGAAAGAAAAAAAAAAAACCATTTTTAAGTGTAGTGTACACGTTATCTCGTTTTCGTAGTAAAAGCAGTCTATCTTGTTCTTGTTTAGTGTTTAGGTGAGCGAGCAGGCAACGCCGCTCTGACACTCGTTCCGTGCTAATCTTCGTCTCTCGGACGTTGCCAACTTTATAGTGTTGGCGCAGTTAAATTTCGCAGAGTACACTCTCTTTTTATAAAACGTAAACGCGGTCGCATTCCCATTATCCAAACTCTAAAACCGACGTTCCCTTTACAGTGTTAAAAACCATGCTTTTTTTTTCCTTTTTTTTTTTTTCGTTTTATTTGATAAGAAGTAACGGGGAAAAATATGATTCGTCCGTTTTCGTTCCAAAAAGGAAAAAAATCAAGTCGATGCTTTTGACCGCTTTTTTGGGGGGGGGGGGGGGGGGCGTGAAACAGGATTCGGAATAGGAGCGATTCCGAGTAGAAGGGAAAAAGTCGACAACGAGTTTCGAAGCACGACCTGTTTTTTTTTTCTTTTTTAGGCACGTCACGCAATCGATCGCCTGCAGCGAAACCATCTTTACGATCGGGCGAGTTAACCGAGCAGGAGGAAAGCTAAACGCGAGAGAAAGATTTATCTTTAAAAACTCGGGGAATCGAACCGAATCTCTTTTACCCTAAGTTAAACCTAAGAGATCGGAATCGCAAACGAGTTTACCACGTTTATAAATACACGTTATTTATACATAGGCGAAACCGTCATGTTAGTGTTATTTTAAAAACAGGAGGGTTCCACATAGAACCGGAGTTGCCATGTCGTTTCCGACGTTGCCGCCTTCACCTTAAAATCTCTCTCTTTCGACGATCTTGATATTTCTTTTTTTTTTTCGATACACCGTGTCCATAGCCCCGCCACTCGCCGAGTTGACGGATCCGCATATCCTCGCCACTCGTAACGTGCTCTACCTATAATGTCTCTCTCTTATTTTCCCACGTTTTCATTTCCAACGTCGAATACGGCTTATGCACCCGATTATTTGTTCGTGCCCAACTTTTCATTTTTTTTTTTACTTCTTAGGGTAACCGTTAGTAAAGTAACCGAAAGACGACAAGCTTTTACAGAGTTCCGTTCGCTTTTGCCTGACAAGCTTTTCCTTTTCTTCTCTCTCTTCTCGTGATTAAAAATCAAATAAGAAAATCATATCCCGCTTGTTTTTTCGCGATCTTGACGTATGGAATTACGAACATTACGCATTTTCTATAGCTTTTCGTAAAGCAGATTTAAAGGATTTTCCAAATGAAAAAAAAAAAGGGGAAGCAGTTTTGTTAGATTAAAAAATTGAAAGGATTATATTAAAAAAGAAAGAAAAAATATTAATGGAGGAAAAAAATGGACGTTTTACTCGACGAGGATGGGATCGGTCGAGTATGTATGTGTGTGTGCCAGATGAAATTGTAAAACCGACTTGGCAACGTCGTCGATTGCATCACGTCATCAGAACCAGGATGTTTGTACAGTCTCTGCTTCGAATAATAAAAATAATATACACCGACCAGGCCTGTTAACTTACGGTTTCCGATGATTCTTGGTACTTTCGTTTGCTTAACGTCTTAAATCGATCGTTCCTTTCTTTCTTACACGAATGTTTCGTATAAAAAATTCCCCTACAAACGAATCGAAACGTTATTAGCCTGGGACGGGGCTGGTCCGAACTTTGTCGACCGAAAAATTCTTACCAACTGTTTCCTCGAGAGATAAACGATCGACGAGATCGAAACTAAAATCAACCGTTCGGGTAATCGGATACTGGGATTTCTTTTTAATCGGATAATGGGATCGAGTGTGAACTTGCGAACGGTCTCTTACGGGGTCTCGAAGCCAGCAATCGTGGGACGAGAACGCAAGTTTGGCCAGCGTTTTTAATAGAGAGAACACTTTATTTTAAGGGAGAAAAAACCGTGTCGAAAAGAGAAAAGGACGCGAGTCAGAGCCTAGGCCAACGTGTTCCTACCCGATCTCCTAAGAAACAAATCGGTGGATCCAATTTTTTATTGGCTCTTTTTTCCTTTTCCTTTCGACAAGGACGGTACTTTTAAACCCGTAGAGTCCTACCGTTTAAAGTGTTCTCGAATCCTTTCCTCCCGGATGTTTTCCGGTAAATTCCCGACCCAAAGATGGCGAGTCTCTCTAACCATCTTGCTCTGAACTCTTCATCTGTAACACTTTGCTTATCACGTTTTTTCCATCACTAAATTTCACTTAAAACACATTATTTTCTTAAAAATGTGACCGTTAAAATTTTACGAAGCACTTCTCGATCACGCACTTGACTACTCTACATAATGGCGGATCACGGCGTCCTTTACAGAAATAGCTCGTCGACCAAAATCACTCGGTCGGTTGCGAGTTTATGAGAATCGAGGAATAAGATACGGCGGCTCCATCTATCGATCAAATTCGCAAATACATATTTAAAAAAGGAAAAGGTCAAAGGAAAAATTATATCAAATCAACGGATTCCTTTTACTAACTAACCTAACCTGGCAGATAGATAATGCGATATTCCTGCTTTTGCTTTTTTTCCGCTCTGGATGCCGATGCATGAGCATGATCTAGATCTTGCCGTACGGTCTTTAACGCAAGCACGTAAGATGAAATCATGATTTTATCAGTTGTTACGCTCTATTCCCGGCCGAACGAAATCGAATTCCGGGATCGATTCCGTTCAAATGAATATCCTTTTGTTTTGGTGGCAGGGCCTTCTTTCTTTTCCGCTTTCAGATAAGTAGAGTGGCCGAGGTAGTCGATGACAAAGGTTATATATTTGTTACGATTGGCGAACGATTGCCGAAGATTATATTTCCTCGTTATCTGTGGAGCTTAGACGTGTGAATTTCGTCGTTTGCTACCGAAAAGAGATGCGCCTCTCCGAAAATGTTTTGCTGAGCGTGAAAGAGTCTTTTGCAAGGATCACGGTCAAGGGTGTTTTAAATAAGGACAACAAAGACGCCTGCATCGAGAAACTTCGGCGCATGAAACCCATTGATGTAAGGAAAGAGAAACTGACAGGAACAAAAAACGCTGCCGTTTTGGTGCCTTTGTGCGTCGCAGACGGTCGGCCGTCCTTCTTGTACATCGTTCGCTCTCGGGAGTTGAAGGTTAACGGCGGACAGGTCGCTTTTCCTGGTGGCATGAAAGACGAATCTGATTCGTGAGCCAAGTTCTTTATTTGTCAAACCTGTCCAATTAGCCAAACGTTTATTTTGTTTATAAATCTTTTTCAACAGAAATTTGGAAGAAACAGCACTAAGAGAAACATGTGAAGAAATCGGACTGTCTCGATCATTGGTTGATGTCTGGACTAAAGGACCTGTTTTGGGTAGAGAAAATTTATTGATCACACCTTTCTTAGGCTATTTAGGGGAAATGGAGACAGATAAATTAAAACTAAACAAAAGTGAAGTAAGCTTCGAATCAACAAATATTTTTTTTCATTTCACAGAATGCCTTGTGTGTATTTGTTTATATTTTCCAGTCTATTGTAAACTCCTGTGGGAAATTGAAAGGTTTCCTACTGTTTTACTGGTACTGTACAGTTTCGAAAGTGTTCTGTAGCATCTGCTTAAATCAAAAAATAATCATCAATCTTTTTAATGTCAAAATGTATCTTTTCCTCTTGCTATTATTATATTCTGCAGTTAGACTAACAAAATGTTTCAATTTTTTTATCTTTAAAGGTATCCAAAATTTTTGCAATGCCTCTCGAAAGACTGTGCGACCCTCGCCATTTCAGAACCACTCAGTTTCGACCGAAAGAATCAGGCGGCTATCGGCTGCCAGTTTATTTGGGAGGACCGGAAAGAATTTGGGGTGTGACAGCTATTATCACCCACATCATCCTAATGTCTCTTGTTCCTAAATTTTATCATCATAAAATCCGCTATCAACCCTTGATCTCGACTGAGTTACTTGATACAAAAAGATAGAGTCCTGATCAATTGGATTAATTTTTTGCTGGAGGTTGCATCATATTTTAAGATTTCAAAAAATTATAGGGCCAATTTTTATGACAAATTTTAAAAGAGAATTTTATATTCTTCGATTTTTGTCAATTTTGCAGATTTTATTAAGTCTATTTATTTTGAAATTATTCTTAACATTTTACTAATGTTAATTTTATGAGTGTAAAGCAAAGATTTGACATACAAGATTATTTTACAAGAATTGAATACAGTTCTGTCTGCATATAAGTTTGACCATAAATTTACAGATTAAATTGTTTTTACTCTTTACAATCATTTAAATAAAAAATAATACTTACTGCCATGAAAACTTCCATTTAATAATAATTAATTATTTAAAGCCTGATATTGTACTGATTCCGCTAAATTACTTTTTACTTTGACTCCAAAAATTATCATTGATTTTCTAGTATCATCAAAATATAAATTTGAGTTTGTAGTAAGTTTTTGTAATAAAACAAATTTACCTCTTAATTTATTATTAATAGTTCACCGTTTGATGTTCATTAGAATTGCGACAAAACTAATCCGTTGCTCTTTTTTAATGTAAAAAAAATGCTAAAAATTTTTCCTGGTGATTGTTAAGATACTCTTTGTAAATATATAGCGACTAAAATATATCCAGCCGTATTTCATTCTTTGTCAAAAGGCTGCATGCCAGACCATAAGATCTTGGATCGTAAGAACAAATTGAAAATGCAAGTTTTATCATCCAAATAATCGTTTTATAAAAATGTTTTCTAACAACATTTTCTGAATAAAAAAAGTTATAAATTGATCCTACGATTTTTTATTTTGATTGGTCGAGAACCCGAAACTAGCTTTGTTCCGATTGGTCGTAGTGATGAATATCCGTTAATTTCCTTTGTTTGCTGTCTCTGGTTACATCCAAATCTGCACCGGTTTTTGGCTTGTGTTTTTGTTTCACGTCCCATTTTTTTTAATGTTCGGCTTAATATTAGTGTGATAAATTCTATCGATTGCTTTTTTACTTTTTAATTTTAAAAAAATCAGGTAGGTTCTCGAATACAGTGCAGCTAAGCACCGGTAGTCGATGATTGTTTTCTGTTTCCTGCTTGATGGCGGTTATTGTGGAAGCATTAAATCTAATGGTTTCTTGAAATGCATTCTCCGTTTATTCGCTTTACAATGATAATTTCTTTCATGTTCCATGGAAATATTTTGACTGGGCGGTTTCCAAAACCATTCATAGAATTTTAAGTGCCATTCGTTTAACGAAACATAAAAATATCGTCTCTTATCGGTGATTCATTTTTTGAGGTTAGAAAAAATAATGCCGGCAGTAAACAATGCTTACTGCTAATTTATTCGCTGTCTCGTTCGTGAAAGCTAAACTTAAAAATTCGATTTCGTTTCAAAATTGTTAACATATTTCTTAAGACATTGTTCCATAGCCATGAACGATTTTGCTTTTTCAGAAATGGATCAGGGTCATTTTTTGACTAACTCCGGATCGAAAATTCCAATGCCCAAATCAAGAAAAGATGTTGCAGTTGTTGCACCTTTAAAACCCAAGTTAGCAGTTTGTAAAACAACAACTACAAATTTTAAACCTGAATCATGTGACGGTCTGGATGACAATTTTCTTGAGGAAACCGATAACGTTTCAGTTTCTAAGCCGAAACCTCGAGTTGCGACAAACCGTAAGTCTACCAAAAATAATGTAAAGCTCATTTACTTGTTGCAAGTCTTATTTGGTATACATTTGCATTATTTTATTTACCTTTAAAAAATCAGCTATAATGTAACGAAATTTAATGTACAATAATGTTTACACTTTTCAGTAAAGTCAGCTCCTTCAAAAAGCGTACCTAACATTGCAAAATCTACTGCTACTTTAGCAAGATCAAAGACAAACGCATCAATTCGACACGTCCAATCTGCAACTGGAAGAAGTGTGCCAGCTGCTGTGAAAAGAGCTGCAGCACCTTCGGAGCCGGTTGAAGCACCGGCTACAAAACAAGCTAAAGGGCCTCCAAAGACAGGTCTGTTGCAAAGATCTTTTGGAATATTGGACTTTACTTAAGATTGAATTCTTTTAGTTGAAAATTAAAATGACGTTATTAGTAAAGCATTAAAAACACCAGCTTTTCATTTGTTCTAGGTTTTCCATATAAAGCAAAAAATTGGGAATTAAAAGCCAGGCTAGCAGAATGCGAAGAGTGGGTTACAGATTTGCGAGCTAAATGCACAGATTTAGAGATTCAGTATAACAGCAATTTGGAAGAAGTACAAGAAATGAGAAATCTCAAAGAAGAAGCTGAAAATGAGAGAATTCAGTTTAAAGAAAAGGTAGAAGAACTAAGTCAAAAGAGTGCATCACTGGAAAATGATCTGAGGTAAGTACAATGATTTAATTTTGCATGAGATTTTGCTTTTAATTTTACCAGTACAATTTGATTTGATTTTTATTTTCTAGATCTCAGACAGAAAATTACAATAAATTGTATGAAGATTCAAAACAGTTTTTGAGTAAGATCGAAAAATTAGAGGAATCAGTTGCTCAAAAAGATAGCCAGATCAGTCTGTTGCAGGTAAATAATTTGATATACGCTTATGCATTTACTTTGGGCGTTACAAATTAAAATTCTTAAAATTTTGTTCCGATCTTGCTTGCTGGTTGGATAAATGAAGATGTTAATATTTTTAAACGATTTATGCTGCTTTGAATATCTGTGGGATTTTGCACACAACTATCAAGCACATACGTACAGAGAAAAATATTAACACTTTTTAAGCCAAGGCTTCTGAATTAATATTTTGTAACAGTTTTTGCTCCGGCGAAATTTCTAAACTTTTACAATTCATTTATAAATCTTTTTTCCGACTCTGGTATAATTAGCATATTACCCACCTCTTATATCTCTTTCCCTGATTCAGTGATATTTCGGCTTATAAAATAAACAACTACTGTGGTTTTAAATCATCGATTGAAAAAAAGCATGACGTATGAGATTTATTTTCTTTTTTAAATGTGAAGTTACTTTGTGTAAGATTTTATTCAGTCATCAGGACCAGGTATAATGATATGCTTTTTACTTGTTTGTCGCATCTACTCCAGACTGATCTGAATCGATTAAGAGAAGATGTCTTGTCGAGAGATTCGACTATTTCGCAGCTAAGATTTACAGTTGACGATCTGGAGTTTAAAACCAGGAGGCAAAAAAATCAAATAGACGATTTAGAAAATTCCGTGACGCAAACTCGAGTAAGTAAAAAAAAAAGTAATTGCAGTTTTTCAAATTTTAACCGGAAAATTGAATTCAAATTGAATTTTTTTGTAAAACAACACAAAAACAATAATTTTATTTTATTTTTTTTTTTTTCCGAATCGCGATTTTCACTAAAATGCAACCTAAATTAAGTTAATTAATAAGTGGACTGCAATTATTTTATTCGTAGAAAGAGAATAGTGAGTTACAGAGCCGACTGCGAGATAGAGACGATCTCATTACCGTTTTACAAGATAAACTGGATAAATCAGAAAGAGAAAATAAATTTAAAACTTCAAGTTTAACTGATTTGGAAACGGAATTGGTGAAAGCTAGGGTTAGTATCCCAATATTTTTTATCATGGCCATGACCGTAAAGGTTGTTTTTCCCGATGCCAGCACGACTGTTCACGTTTCATGTCAAATAAGGCTCACAAACTTTTTACTGCAGTGGTGCTGAAATCACATATAGTTAATTACCTTTATTTAAAATCTTTTTCTTCTTTTCTTTTTTCAGAGCAAAATATTAAATCTGGAAAGCGAACTGACTGAAATAAGAACGGGTAACAGCATTTTAAAACAAGATCTAAAAAACGCAAAGGAAGAAATCGCTGAGAAGAAGAATGTAGGAGATGCTTTGGCCGCTACATGCGACGAGCTGAAATCAAAACTATGCGAAAGTGAAAAGTTGCGCCGCTATTTACATAACCAAGTTCAGGATTTGAAAGTACGTTACACATTACTTGGAAAACCAAACGCATCGGTAACGATTGCTGACGAACCGTTTGTTTGTTTGTTTGTTGTATTAGGGAAATATTAGAGTTTTTTGTCGGGTTCGACCACCGATCCAAAGCGAGAAGGAAAATTCGGCTCCATTGTGTTCAGTTAATTTTCCAGACGAGGGAAGTCTCGAGATTTCAAAATCTGGTAAGATGATGTATATTATATTGTAGCATAGTAATGATTCCCGGAATGGATCGACTACTTCTCCAAATCTCCTCGATGAAAATCGTCTTTTTTACTTCATAGTAGGAAAAAACTTACTTTGTTGTTGATTATATCGAAGAGGCCTTCATTTAAAAGAATTGAAAGCATAATAGTTTGTTTTGATCGGCTAACGCCGTTATTCGAAACATGCTAATCTCGTTAATATTTTCCAGATCCTTTCACTAATTCGAATGCGAACTTGAATGCAGCATCCAGACCTAAGTTCGTCAAGCACGAATTCAGTTTCGACAGAGTGTTTAACCCTAGTGCATCTCAACAGGATGTTTTTGACGAGCTTTCTCAACTCGTGCAGGCAAGTTCCTAAAAACTTTTGCAAAGTCATATTTTCTGGTCTGCGACTTAAATCTTTACTTTTAAATATCATTTTTTAGTCTGCGTTGGATGGATACAACGTTTGCGTTTTTGCCTACGGCCAAACGGGATCCGGTAAAACTTACACCATGGAAGGATTAAACGACCAAAATTCAAGAGGAATGATCCCTCGCACCGTGGATCATATATTTAAGTCGCTAAAGGAACTCGAGTTAATCGTGAGTTCCGCCCTTTTCAGTTATTCTCAAAGACACTGACGAAACCGATTAAAGCTTCTGATTTTTTTAAAGGGTTGGAAATATACCGTCGAAGTAAGTTTTCTTGAAATATATAATGAAATCATACGAGATTTGCTGAGGAACGACAAGGAAGGGTCATCTTTAAAGATCATGCAGGTCGACGGTAAGACCAATGACGTAACGATACCGGGATTGACGGTAAGTCGAAAGTTCTCGAGGTGGAAGAACTTGTCGAAAAACGGCTTCTAAATTTGTGATATTTTCAGGTAATGAAAGTCGATTCGTACGAAGATTTGGATAGGCTATATTTGCTGGCTCATCAAAACAGAGCGGTCGCTTATACTAGTTGCAACGAAAGATCGAGTCGTTCTCATTCGGTTACCAGAATCAAAGTGACCGGCATCCATCGAGACCGAGGAGAGCGATGTTACGGTAAACGATATAAAATCCCATCTTTTAAAAAAAAAAAAAAAAAAAATCGAAAACATTTGTTACTTACGAAATTATATTTCCTGTTCTGTTTCAGGTTCTTTATATTTGGTCGACCTGGCAGGTTCTGAGAGACTTAACGAGCCCATGTCAGATCCTAGATTTCGAGAAATGAAAAACATCAACAAGTCTCTGTCGGAATTAGGAAACGTTATACTGGGATTATTGCAGAAGGTGGGACGACTTGCCGATATTTTACCTCGATGGTTATTAGCTTTTTATTCGAGAAATGTTTTTATTTTTTCCCGCAGCAAGAGTATATACCTTATCGGAATTCTAAACTGACTCATTTACTTCAACCAGCTTTGGGCGGTTCCAGCAAAACTCTTATGATGGTAAACATTTCCCCAGCGGAAAACTGCTTGCAGGAAACTTTGTGTTCCTTGCGGTTCGCCGAGAAAGTAAATCGAGTAAAAATGGGCACCTCGAAAAAACGGATCGCTTATGATAATGCCAATCTGAACAAATAATTTATTTTTTCAATTGCGAGAAGAGTATTTTTAGCTTAGTTTTTGCCCTTGGGGCGAGTATTCCTGAACTTTAACATGTTTCAAACAACATTTTTGTACCTTTTTTTTTTTTGTAAAAACATTCTGCCATCAAAAGTTCTCCGGTGTTATTCTTTTTTTTTTCCGTTAAGCCAGTTAACGAAAAAATCAGGAAAAACCTTTTAAAAACAATTTTATAACAATAATGTTAAAAAAAAAATTTCTACGGCTCTTTTGGTACTGTTCTGCATTTTATCTGTTCAGGAATAATTTCTTTGGCTTTTTTAATTTTTTCTAAAGCTACAATTTCGACATGTCTTCTGCGGCTATCATATTTTTAAACGGAGTAAATGAATATAACTTTTCTTTTAATATTTCGCTGCTGCTGCTGCTGCTGCTGCTGCACAACATGGTAATCGCATTATTAAATCTTATTTGTTTTTTATGTTATGTGAAAATGTCAAAATAATTATCGTTTAGAATTGTAATGCTATTATATATTTAAAAACTATTCCATTTTTTTAAAAAATATTTTACGTTAGGCCTATTTTTTATTTTTCCTCTTAAACTTTGTATAATAAAATTTTTAAAAATATTTTTTTTTCTTTTTTTTTCTTTGTCTCAGTTTCTTTAGGAATTAGTCGACTGATGTTTCTAATTCTGAAAAATTAATCCCAATCGATCCTTCTTGAAAAGTTTTAACCTCATTACAAGGCAACCAAAACCAAACGGGAAAAAAGATTTAAAAAATGGCGGGCTTGTCACAGCCTTAGTAGAGAAATAATAGTATAGCATAGGAGCAGCTTGAGCAGTGTGTTAGCGTTGGTCTCTAGAAGGCTGTGGGTGGACCGTGAATATGTCATCCATCTTGTTTTGTACGTTTGATTTATAAAAGCTGATCGAAAGTGTCATAAGTTGGACGTATTTTTGCTCAGTTTTCTGTTTTTATTTTCCGTTAAATGTGAATCGTCAAACTAAGAAAAATTTCAGGTAATGTCTTTAAAGATTTTTTATTGAAATACATTTGATATTTCCGCGTAAACATAGAAGCCACGATAGCTGTTTATTATAGGCGGGAAAAAATGGTTAGCTTCTATTTGTTTTTTAAGTAAAGGCATTCTTTTCGCGATAGTATCCCCCCCATTAAGTAACCGCTTGTTTTAAATCAGGCCCTGTTTTAGAAAAACCGAAATCGTTCCCACTTTCTTGCTGCCGTATACGAGGTACGTTCCTGCTAATCATGGAAATTTTTTTTTTCATTTTTTTTTTTCAGGTCGCCGAAATAATATTTGACCATGTTTTACGCCCATTTCGTTCTTCAGAAAAAAGGGCCGCTTGCACGGATATGGCTTGCGGCTCACTGGGACAAGAAGCTGACCAAAGCTCAGGTGTTCGAAACGAATATCGAGACTTCGGTAGACGGTATTCTTCAGCCCAAAGTGAAAATAGCCTTGAGAACTTCGGGTCATCTGCTCCTGGGAGTGGTCAGGATTTATTCAAGGAAAGCAAAATATTTGCTAGCAGATTGCAATGAAGCTTTCGTCAAGATTAAAATGGCTTTCAGACCGGGCATGGTCGACCTTCCTGAAGAGCACAGGGAAGCGGCAGTCAACACGATCACTTTGCCTGAAGTATTTCACGATTTCGACGCCACTATACCAGAATTGAACGACGTCGATATCGAAGCTCAGTTCAGTTTGAACCAGTCGAGGGCGGAAGAAATCACCATGAGAGAGGATTACGGGAATTTATGTTTGGTGACGAACGACGAAGGTTTCGGAGATATGGGATTCGACAACGAACCTCCGGACATTTTAAGGAATGCCGCTTCGTTGGACAGGGCTCTGGATCAATCTCATCTTTTGTTTAGCGAGCCAGACCACATGGGTCATTTGGAGAGAGACAAAGAACCTCGACCTTCGACCTCCGGTGCCGCGGCTTCGAGATCACTTGAAATGGACGCACCCATCAGAGGCGACGGTTTCGGGGGAAACCTGGGGCCGGACATTATGAGCGGAGGACTTTTCGAAGGAGGTCTGTCCTTGTTCGACGACACGCCGATCGTCGGAGACATCCAAGTCCCGGAACCAGGAATGGATCATCGACAAGACAAAGTTCCGGCTCCGTCGGTCGAAGATTCAGACGACGACGGCGACCACGATTTCGGTGGACCGCCTTCTGTGGGGAGGCAAAGGTGAGTTTTTACAATTATACTGTGTCGTGTCTAAAAAATTTCTCCCTAACCGATTGGCGGCATCTCTTTTTCAGTTCCGACGGATCCAGGCCCCCGTCACCTTCGGAACCGCATCGCCCGGAAATTCCGGGACCGGAAGAAGCTGCCGGACCTTCGAGAAGTCCGAGGCAGCACAGAGATTCCGAGGTCGACAAAGAAGAAGAAGCGCCCAGAGCAGATCAAACGACTTTGCTTCAAAACGAAGAGGAAAGTTTCGCTTTGGCTCCGGTCGACGCTTCCGCTCTTAAAGGATTCCAAAAAACTAAACGCAAGAGGAAATTGATTGTCGACGAAGTGAAAAACATTTCCGGAGAAGAAATGAAGGCTCAGTTGTCTGACACCAGCGATATCGTGACCACTTTGGATTTGGCCCCCCCTACAAAAAGATTGATGCATTGGAAAGAAAGTGGCGGCGTCGAAAAACTTTTCGCTTTGCCCAGCCGGCAAATACCAGCAAGAACTTTGTTTAAGGTAGGCAAGATTTTTCTACTTCTCAAAGTGAAAAATCTTACAAAACGGTCTACTTTTTATTTTAGAATTATCAGCGACACTTGACGTTGAAGGCAGTGGAAAACGAATATCACGATCCGGCCGACAAACAAGATCAAATAACTTTGGAACAGATCAGAGACGGAGAAGGAGACAATGTCGAAAACGCGGCTCCGGGAACGGGTAAGCGTGGAGCTCAAAGAAAACGAAAACAAATCGAACAAGAGGACAATTTTTCGACTCAGGTAAGTTTTCCCAGACGTGCTCGTTCTTGGAAAACCCGTTTCTATTTATTATTATTATTATTTTTGTTTTTTTTATATTTTTTTTTTTTTTAGAAAAAATCCTCTTCTTCGCCGAACGATGCTCTGCAACGATCGATTCCTGTGCCCGATCGGTTTTTGCCTCCTACGCCTCTCCCTCCTCCCGCGACCCCTCTTCCCGTAGAAGGCGGCTACGTCGTCGATCCTCCGACCCCGTCTATACCCGACTTGTCTGGTCCTCTTTCCGTTCGAGACGATTCCTCTTCCCATCTCCGAACCCCCGCTTACGGGCCTCCTCCGACGCCCGTCGGGCTCCTCGCCCCTTCCACGCCTCTCGTACCGCCTACGAGCCCCGTATTCGCCCCGAAAACGCCTTACACTCCCGCGAACCACATTCACCACGTAGACGACATGCCTCAACTCCGACCGGATCAGCTCCGTTCGATTCTGGAACAGGAACCTCATCCTCTGATGGAAAACATGGGCTACGATCAAAACGATCCCATGATGGCCAACATGGGATACGACGAACATCATCCTCCGGCCCATACTCCGGGAGCTATCAGCGAAAAGGGTCAAGCGACGCCTTGGAACGAGGACTACGAATTTCCAAATTCGGCCGGTCCCCCAGACGAACAGCAAACGGACGAAACCTATGAACAGTTCGAAGAAAGAGTTCTTAACAAAAGGGCCGCTCACATGTACCACATTCTTAAAAGCAGACTTGCACGGCAGTCTACCCTTCACTTTAGCGAAATGGCTCACAGAAACAACAAAAAACAAGTTGCCCAAAAGTTTTATACTCTGCTTGTTCTCAAAAAGACCCAAGTCCTCGAACTCGAGCAAGAGGCCGCTTTTGAAGAGATTTTAATATCCAAGGGGCAAAAGTTTGATAATCCTTCACTTTAAAATATTCCTTGTTTTTAGTTTTTTTTATGCCTCAGTGACGGTTTTCGACAAGAATATATATATATAAATATTTTTTTGCGCATCAGAAACAAGCTAACGGACCAAAACATTGAACATTGCTAACATCGATCGTGCTGGACAAGATGTTTACTTGATGAACGTTTGATTATCGAACCAAAGGCGGGTAAAAATCTGCCGGAGCCGTCAAGGCCTCTTAAGGAACCTGCATGTAAATATTCATTTTTATGATAAGTGATTCTTAATCTTAAAACATTTTACAGTTTGTAATATAGAAAGCTAAGAATAAATAATGATAGTGTTGAATGCTATATATGGTATTTCATCGTTCTTTCTTTTTCTTTTCTTACAAAGTTTGTTAATCGTTGTTGAAGATAACCATTAATGCGAATATTTGTCGGGGGAAAAATGAAAGTTGCATTCTTTTTCAAGTGCCTCCAACAGTTATTAATATTTTCCTGCACCTAAAGAGTCATTATTTTTAATCTTATGTGGCGGTAATATAATATAATAGCCAATAAATATTCTGGATGGATCAATTTTTTCTTTCGTGGCAGAGGGATAAGCAGTTCGAGAATTAACTGCGGAATAAATTTAATTGCACATGATGCACTAGAATTTTTAATGTTCGTGATAATGTTTTTAACTGAAAGGGTATACCGAGGAAAGAGCTGAATTCGTTATCGAGAGGTAACAAGTTGCTTTATCAAATGGTTGAAATAAAATTTTCCTCTTTCGAATGCGCGTAGAAAATAAAAATCGGACCTGAATTTTTTCTTTTTAATATACTGTATTAGTTGTGCAGATTCTTTTAGTTTTCGCGATAAAAACGGTTTCGTCGGGGAAGAAATACCTTTTCAATAATTTTATTTTTTTTATTACAAAATCAACGTTTTTTGCAAAATTCACAAAGAATCTATTTAAATAGTGCATTGTTACATAATAATCGGTACATGTCAAAAAAAAAGAATTTAAATCGTTTGATAAAGAAGAGCAAGTTTTGGTTTTTACTAATTTAGAGAAGCTTTTTTCCCTATATCCTCAGCTTTTTTTACGGCAGCTTCGACTGCATCGATTAAAGCGCACCTTAAGCTTAATTTTTCCAACGCGTGAACACCGCAGATGGTAGTTCCTCCTGGAGAACAAACTTCGTCTTTGAGCTGAGCCGGATGCTTTCCGGTTTCAAGTACCATTTTCGCTGCTCCTATTAAAGTCTGAGCGGCCGCAGTCGTAGACAAAGCTCTAGGCAGACCCTGTTTGACCCCTCCGTCCGACAAGGCCTCTATTATCATGTAGATCTGTTTTGAAAAAGGAAAAAAGGAACGATTATTCGTCTTAACAAGCGAGCAGTGTTCGATAGGGTCCTCCTTTGCTCCTTTGCTTATTGCTTACATATGCTATTCCGCTTCCTGCTAGGCCGGAAATGGAAGGTATCAAATTTTCCGAAACGCATTCGCACTTCCCCAAAGATGAAAATATTTTTTTAACTAAGAGCACGTCTTCATCGGTCGCCGAAGAGTGTGCAGTAATCCCTAAACAAAAAATTTTCCTTTTCTTACAAAATTGGGGGACGACACGCGATAGTAAGTAATGCCGTTTAGTAGTAATGTGGACATAACGGGCCAACCGTCCACTGCGAACCGAAAATTCTACATGCATGAGTGTCTGACAATGTCGAGTAGACAGATCGAGCCGAAACTAATTTGAGTCTAAACGGAGGTCGAAGTCTGAGTGTAAGGCTCATCTCCTTACCGGTAAAACTTTCGCCGACCATCGTCGCGGTGTTCGGCATCGTTCGAATTACTCTGACCTTCGGATCAACGAGCAGACTTAATTTCTGTGCCAAAAAAAAAAAATTAAATGAATCGACTCTGCTTGAAAAGTAAGACAATTAAGTAAAGAAACAAACAAACTTACGGAATGAAGGACTTCGGTCCTGATACCGACCAAAACGGATACGAAAAGCTTGCCGCTCCAAATCGAATCCTTATTTTGAGTATGATCGAGGACGTGATTTAAAGCTGCATCTAACTGGTGGGGCTTGAACGCTAAAAAAATTAGGTCGGATTCTGTAATGACTTTTCCGTTATCGTGGGTCGTTTTTGCGCCCCAAGCCTTCCATTTCTCCAAAGTGGCTTCGGAAGGGGCAGATACGTTGATTTGATCGTATTTAACCAAATCTGAAACAATTTGAAAAGGAAACGAATTTCGGTCGAGACGATATCGAAACGACCCGGTCATCGTTTAATACCTTTCGACCGATTCGAAAACTTTCCCGTTAGCGGACCTTATACCGTCAAACGGGATCAATTTTCGACCGGTACGACTTTAAAGAATTGTCCCGGTTTTCTTCGTGCGCTTGACCAGACCAATTCTCCTTAGCACCTTTTCTGACCAGTCCTTCGGCTATGGCTTTTGCCATGTTCCCGCCTCCGACGAACCCTATCTTAATTCTGTCAAGATCCACATTCATTTTTTTCCCGGTTTACGGCTATAGATTAAGTCAAGAACCGTGTCCGTGTGTGGCAGAGTCAGAGAGTTGGTCAGTTGGAGTTGGCTCACCCACCGCCTTGATAAATGGGATGAAATGAAGAAGTAAAAACAGAGAATCAGAGATAGAGAAGGAGATCTCGGAGGGCTCGACAATAATACAATACAAAACATTCCAATCATAACTACGTTTTTCGGTAGTAGTAGTAGCAGCGAGCGAGTGACGTCAAAAGTACAGTTTGTTCAAGTCTAGAGTGACAAATTTCGGGATGGGTGTTTCGTGTCCGTCGGTTTTTTCGTTTTAATTAACGTTAGCACGATGGCCACAGTCACGTTCGTCTTCTTTTTATATTAATTAATATATCAATGATGTATATTGTTTCGATAACGTGACGGCGTCATGTTTCGATGTATACCTATATTCAAAGGGTGTAATAGGCAAGTCGAATATGTGGATAAGCGTCATTGCTCTTTACCGACAGTTCCGGAGGACGTTTTGAGGTATTCCAGATCTCTGGAAGAACTATTGCTCGATGCGAATCACATCCGTGATCTTCCCAAGGTAAAAAATTAAGAAATTATCCTCGTTGCTACGACTTTGCAATCCCTTTCCGTGTAAACAGCAATCATTTCTGGTTTCAGTAAAAATAAACATTTGTCTGGCAAGTCTACCTATTAGATACTCCTTATTCTCTTTTTACCTTTTACTTGAAATTGATCCATCAAGTATTTGATCAAGTGTGACACAGCACAAAAAAATGCATTTTTAGTTTAGATGATCAGAGTTTATAAAAGAATTACAATAAGTTACCTATTGTGGAAAATCGAATAACTGTGGGCCAGGAAAGAAGCATTTTAAGGAATAATTACGATTTTTTAAAATGCTGCTGCAGCAATAGGTTGTCTAAACTATCCAATTTCGGTTATGTTTTAATTTTACATATTGCTAAGAAATTTGTCATCAACAAAGCAGATGTGGCAAACGGACAAAAATGCATACCGAAAAAAGGAAATACCTATAACTGTTATATGTTTACCTGCAGGATTTTGTTTTTTTGTTTCCGTCAACCTAACCCTGCTCTCTTATAAAACTGTCAAAAGGGGACGTTGCCAGTCAGCAAGGTTAATGTATTCAGTAAAAACTTTTAACATGTTCGTTAAAAGCTTATAATGAGAGAAAACATGAAAAAATACAGTGTTCACCGATGTTTTATTTACTCTCAGATAATTATTTTCATCTTGTAGAAAATATTTTTTTCACGGTTCTTTTTACAGAATTTCTTCCGCCTCCACAGACTTCGTCGATTGGGACTTAGCGATAATGAAATCCAAAAATTACCGCCGGATATTGCCAACTTTGAAAATCTCGTCGAATTGGACGTGTCGAGGAACGGTAAGTGTAATCATAGTCTTATCGACGGGACGAGAAAGACGAACGCGGCGGTAACAGGATTTCGATCCCGGCGAAGTTGCCTTGGTGACCGTATGCAGTCGGCAAGGCTAATTATAAATAGGCAACGGGGATCGAAGGGAACCGAGAGTTCGGAAAATAGCGCGAAACACCAGAGAACCGAAACAAGTCTCAACGAAATCCCACGCGCCTTTTAAAGGGTCAATTAGTCGTTTGACCTCTTTTCTTGAGGCTGGATTTGATTTTCCGACAGAAATAAAAACTTAACCCCCCCTCATGTTTTCGTCCTCCTTCCATATGTAAAATAAAAAAAATAACAAAACAGGCTGCATTTTTTTTTTTTTTTTTTTTTGCGCGCTGTTTGCAATAGAATTTGTCCTTGTGTCCGTTTCGTTGGTCGCGATAATCGTTTATTAATGTGGCGTCGAGCCTGCACGGATATTTATTTATTTTTTTTACTTTTTCAAACATCCGTATTCAGAGTCCATATAGTCGTAAGAGTGAAAATTATGAAATAAAACAGAAGCGTTCTCTGACGATTCTGTTTTATTAATTAGGTTACGCTGACGTTTAACAGACTCGCACTCTCATCGAAAGATAAAATAAAGAGAAGAAAATAGAAATACGTTGTCATTGTTTCCCTTTGACGAAATAATCGCGCTCGTTTCGATTCAGGTTCAGGTTCACTTGAGAAAAACTTTGTTAAATGTAAAGAAATTTGCCTGTCTTAAGCACGCGAAGCTTGGAAGTATGCGAATCGGACTATTGGAGACGAGAGAGAAGATGGAAATGCAAGAAGGAAAAAAAAGGGATTCCAGGTTTTACCATAAAGCGAATCGGGCTCGAGCCGGCCGAGTTGAACGACCTTTTACGTCCAGAGTCGACGAAAAATACGAGCACCGGAATTTATATTCTCATTTAGCATTGTTAGTTTTTGTTATTTAAAGACAGGTACGGGATCGCGTACGAGTTTTTATTTTGTCTCGATTTATCGATGCAGAGAGAGTAGAAAAGTGGCGGGAGGTATTTAATCTGCCATCTATACGGTACACAAGGTGAATTTTTTCAAGGCCGATGATAATGTATAACGGATTCCAGCTCGGTGATTCATCCTCGTGAAACGCCCATCATCCAGGAGGCATCGTTAACATGTATCCTCTTTCCCTTTTATTTTTATTTTTATTCTTTTTATTTGAATAATTTTATAACGGTTAAAGGGTATAAGTTTATTTCAAGTTTTGCTTTGTTTCGGTCGCAGATATCCAGGACATACCGGAAAACATCAAAAACCTTAAAGCTTTGCAAGTGGCGGATTTCAGCAGCAACCCGATCCCGAGACTTCCGGCAGGATTCGTCCAGCTAAGAAATCTCACCACGTTGGGTCTCAACGACATGTCTTTGACCGAGTTGCCTCCGGATTTCGGAAATCTTTCGTCTCTTCAGAGCCTCGAGCTCCGGGAAAATTTACTCAAGTCGTTGCCGGAGTCTTTTGCTCAACTCGCCAAACTGGAAAGATTAGACCTAGGAGATAACGAAATCGAAATTTTGGTGAGCCTGCCTGAGATTCCGACCCTCGCGTCTCAAACTTATCCTTCGGAACTAAAAAACTCTTGATTCCTTTTCAGCCGCATCACATAGGAAAACTTCCTGCCCTCCAAGAACTTTGGTTAGATCACAATCAGTTGCAACACATTCCGCCGGAAATCGGAGACTTGAAAAAGCTTACGTGCCTCGACATTTCCGAAAATCGTTTGGAAGATTTGCCCGAAGGAATAGGAGGCCTTTCCGGTCTCACGGATCTACATCTTTCTCAAAACGTGATAGAAAATTTACCCGACGGCATCGGAAATTTAAGCAAATTGACCATTTTGAAAGTCGATCAAAACAGGCTCGCGGTATTAAATCCGAACATAGGGAAATGCGAAAATTTACAAGAACTGATTTTGACGGAAAATTTTTTATTAGAATTGCCTGCCACGATCGGGAATTTAGTCAAATTAAACAATTTAAACGTCGATCGTAACAGTTTGCAAAAATTACCCGCGGAAATAGGTAAGGCTCGCTTCCCAGGGGGGAAAAAAAACTCTCTTTTACTTTTAATTTTTACAGAATTCATTTTTTACAGGAAATCTGGCTCAGTTGGGAGTTTTGTCGCTGAGAGACAACAAACTCTCTCGTCTTCCGAACGAAGTCGGAAATTGTTCCGAACTTCACGTCCTTCACGTTTCGGGAAACAGGCTTCAGTATTTACCTTTTTCTTTGGCCAAATTAAATCTAAAAGCCGTTTGGCTTTCCGAAAATCAAGCCCAGCCTCTTTTGACCTTCCAGGAAGACGTCGCCGAAGATACCGGAGAAAAAGTTCTCACCTGTTTTCTTTTGCCTCAGTTCGATTACCCTTGCGAAAGAAGTAACGGTCGGTTCTAAAACTTTTTTTTTGCCCCCCCCCCCCTCCACATTCCCTTCTCTTTAAAACTAGAATTAAATGACGGTTTCTTTCAGACGTTCAAATGAGGCGGGAAGAAGAGAGCGACGAAGACGGCTGGCAAGAAAAAGAAGCCTCGAGGACTCATTCCGTCAAATTTACAGACGAATACGACGCCGAAAAGGAAGAATCCAACAAGGAAGTGAGTCGTTTTATTTTTCGATTCGTCCTAATTTTTCCTTTGGTCGCGAATTCTTTTTCTTTTTCACACGTCTTTCGATCGGGAAAAATAGTATTTTAAATAATAGTCGAATTCGGTTAGGACCGTAAAACTTGAGATTTCCACAAAGGGACAAGGCTAAAAGAAAAAGGTTTTTTTACAGACATTATTCGTAAGGCAAAACACGCCTCATCCAAAAGAACTGAAAGCCAAGGCACACAAATTATTCGGCACGAAAAGTAAAATCGTCGACGGGAAATCCGTTTCCGGAGACAGCACGGAAGGATCGGACGGAGGAAGTTTTCGCCCTGAGCGTCGCGACCTGGACACTTGTTACTATCCCGATTCGAATCGAGAACCCGAAACGACGGCCGGATTCCAGGAAGAACAAAGCGAACAAGAAGAGGAAGAAAGCGACGTAAGTTCTTGCCCGACTTTTCGGTTTTCTCTTGGCCTTCTGCGCCGAAATCCGGCTCCGCCATCGACCCGCATCGGTTAAAATTATTTTAAAACTTTATTTTTTTTTGAAATCGACGGGTCTCGGCGCCGCCGGTTTTTTTTTTTTTTCGAAAAGGAAACGTGTCACTTAACCGCATGCCGGCTTTTTCCGACGAGGGGAACAAACTAACAATTAGGAAAAACCGTGATATTATAGGTATTGGAAAGCGAAAAGCATGTCGGGTTCGATGTGGAAGGTGAAGGAAAAGAAGACGCCCCTAGGCAGAGCCGCTTGCACAGGCGTGATACTCCGCATCACTTGAAGAACAAGCGGATCAATTCTCAGATCGATCGCGATAAAGTAGCCTCTATCATAGAACAGGTCTGTCTCCTTGTAAATTAATCCCTTCCGCCTTTTCCATTTTCTTTTAATACCGATTTCGAATCGCGAGAAAAGATTCCCTTTCATTAATCGGGCTTTTTTTCCGTTCCCAGTAACCAAAGAAATTACACGATTTTTAATTTTGTTTCCTTCGCTTTGTCAATGTTTTTGTTTTTTTCGCACTTTTCCTACTTAAATTAAAATTAAAGCGTAGACATGATATTTTGATTCTTTATTAATCAAACCGGATTTTTACAGGCTCTAAAGAAAAAAGAAGAAGCGGACGCGTTGACGAACGGGAAAGAGGTCGTCAAGACTTATTCTACGCCTTCCGAGTCTTCGACCGAGCAAAACCACGGTGAGAACAAAAAATAATAAATATTAATCCTGATAATAATCCGACGAGTTTGACTGATCCTAGAAGCGGAATCCTTGTAAAACAAACACCGTGCGTCATTTTTATTTACTTTAACTGATAAATCTTATCGTTTTCGGGTAGTGGTGCCCGTACATTTTCCAAGTTTCTCTTTAGATTTGTTAACATGTTTAAAAAAAAGAAGAAACGTGTGACCATCGTAGAAAAAAGTAAGGCCCTCCGTTAATTAATTAATTGACCGAGGTTTTTCGATGGATTTAACCAGGCGACGGTTTAAGTTTAGTTTCACAGTTTAAGTTTAAGTGTTTCTTTTTAACCGAGGCGAATTTGTTTCAGTCGAAATCAGGGAAGAACCGTTGACGATAAAAATAGAAAGGACGAACGCGGGATTAGGACTCTCGATAGCGGGCGGACGAGGTTCGACTCCTTACAAAGGAGACGACGAAGGAATATTCATATCGAAAGTGACGGAAGGGGGCCCGGCCGACCTCGCGGATTTGAGAGTAAGTTCCGGACTCGATCGCGAAAGAGTCGGGAGTCTGGATTTGTTTTGTTTTCATTTTTTTTTTTCCTTTCCCACCCCGCTTTAGGTGGGCGACAAAGTTTTGTCTGTCAACGGCGTCAATTTAATCGGAGCCGATCATTACGAAGCGGTAGAGGTTTTAAGGAGAGCGGGAGGTTCGCTGACGCTGATAGTTCTAAGAGAAGTGACGAAAACGGTACGAACAAGTGGATTTAAATCCGTTTACGCGGAACAAGCTAACTGGATCCTTTTCTTTTTAAGAGCGACGCAGGCTCCAGTTCCTCCACTCCTACCTTCCGCCAGCGGAATTCGGTAACCGGTAACGGTTCGGGAGGCCTCGTTTCGACCTATCGGAGAAACGACAAACCGGTATGCAACGGCCGAGAAGAATCCGAATACGGGAGACAAAGGACGACCCCTCTTCCCTCCGACGCCAAAGGTAAGTTCCTCTTTTGTTTTCGAGGATCGACTCCTTTCATTCTTTTCTTTTTTTTCTTGTAGAAATCGAAAAGAAAAAAGTTGCCGTGTACACGACTCTTATTCGGGATCAAAACGGGTTGGGTTTCACCATTGCCGGCGGGAAAGGATCCCCTTCTTACAAAGATAATTCCGACGTAAGTCTCGAATCCTCGAAAGGAGAAAAAAAACTCAAAGACCGATAATTTTTTTTTTTTTTTTTTTTTTTTTTTTTTTGTCGACAGGCCGTATACATTTCAAAGATAATAGAAGGAGGGGCGGCGGAAAAAGACGGGAAGCTTCTGAAAGGAGATCGGATCGTGTCCGTAAGTAGCCAACGCGACTCGGCGTACCGAGTTTGCTCCCGATCGCTCGACGAACGAATTTGTTTTTTTATTTTTTCAAGATCAACGGCGTGGACATAGAAGGAGCCGGCCACGATCAAGCCGTCGCAATGTTGACCGGACTAGACCGTTTCGTTCGATTGGTGGTCGAAAGAGAAGTCGAGCTCGGTTCTCCTCGTTTCGGCGAACGGGCTCCGGAAATATCTCCGAAAACTTGTTACGTTCAGAGGGACTACGGGAACCTTTACGGCGGAGGAAGATACGGTTCCGGCAGAGCCAATTTAAAAACGACCAACGGAATCGCCAAATCCGAGCTCGTCGAATCCGAATCCGGATCGGGTCCGACCGTTTGGAACGGACCGGTCGAATCCGCAGAACCTCCCAGGCCTGCGCCCAGGCGTTCCGTAAAGCCCGATTCAGAGTCTAACGATAAGACTGAAACCGTTCAGGTACGTTTCTTTCTTTCTTTTTTTTTTCTTTTCCGCCTTCCAAGTTTTTATTTTGATTCCGTGTTTTTTTTTTTTTTTTTGTTGTTTTTGTTTTATTTTTAACGTGGAATTAAAATTGTCGTCCGGGATATGCTCGATGTCGTGTAGGCTCCAAGGCCGATAACAAACGAAGAGTTCCAGGCCATGATCCCTGCCCGGTTCCTGGAATCCTCAACCAAAACACCCGATCCTAAAACGGGACAGGAACCGGGAGGCCCGAGCGTGACAGTCACGATCCGTCAGCCCCCGAATTTGGACGAAGGGATCCGGTTCCCTCCTGCTCCCACGGCGTTGGGAAAGGTGACGGAGACGATTACCAAATCCACCTTCACGGAAACCGTAGTGACTCGAGTTACCGATAACAAAATGGTTTATCCGCTTTTGGCAGAGGTAATTTTACACGTCTTTTTAACTTTCCAGGATTTTCTAATTCCTCGCTCCTCATTTTCAATCGGAACCAGAAACGAGGACTGGGAAATCCTCGGACATTTCGTTAACTAAAACCAAATAGTAATTATAGGTAGTTGGTTGGTGTATTTTGTAACCGCATGGTTTAGGTCGGGGATTCCTCGGTTCTCAAGAAAGAATTATTCCGTTCGAAGCACGGATCCGTCAGTTTTTATCTTAAGGTCACGAACCGGTCCGCGATCCTGTTGGAGATTCTTCCCGTCAAAAAAGAAGGTTTCACGTCTGCTTATCGGCGTCGAGCTATTTTCTATACCGGTCGATGCGATCTAACCTTGTTCGGCTTTTCTTATAACCATCTCTCGATTTCTTTCACTTTTTACTAACGCGAACTAACGCGAAGAAGGGATTTTTTTTAAACCCGCCCTGTCGTTAATTTCTGATTCGATCTCGTTTAACGGGTTCCTATCCGGATCCTTATTTCATTTCCCGGGCCGAGGAGAAAATTTTTGGTTCTTTGTTTGTTTCTCGTCCCTCTGCTGCCTCGCGTTGCTTCTAAAAGTGATGTTCGTCTCGACCGTTTCCGAACGCGCTCAAAACCGGAAATCCCAAACGGACCGGAATCCTAGCGGCAAAGAATGGGATTCGAAAAAATCTTTTTCCCGATCTCGACAAAAAATCGGATCGGTCGAGTTTGAAATTTTCGTTCGAGCGACTCTCGATTTCCTAAATTTTTCAAAAGTCTTTTCGAGATCCGCATTGAAGCGTATTTTTGTTTCGGTTTCGAGCAGGACGTGGTTTTGTCGCGTCGAGGAGGCGGATCCTTGGGTTTCAGCATAATCGGCGGAACGGATCATTCTTGCACTCCTTTCGGGAACGGAGAGCCCGGAGTTTTCGTATCACATTTAGTGCCTGGAGGGATCGCCGCTTCTAGCGGAAAATTGAGATTCGGAGACAGGATCCTCAAGGTCGACGGAGAAGACGTCACGGGTTCGACTCACCAAGACGTCGTCATGGCTTTGTTGAAACCTTCGGACGAACTCGAACTCACGGTCCGACACGATCCTTTGCCCGAAGGTTTTCAGGTCCGTCTTTTTTCTACCTCGGATTTTTAAATCCGATTTGTTTTTTACATTTTCCACTCGTCGTCTTTTAGGAGTTGACGATAACTAAAAACGAAGGAGAAAAATTAGGAATGCACATCAAAGGAGGTCTGAGAGGACACAGGGGGAATCCTTTAGATAAAAACGACGAAGGTGTTTTCATTTCGAAAATCAATTCCGGAGGAGCGGCGAAACGCGACGGTCGCCTCCGGGTGGGCCTGCGACTGCTAGAAGTAAACGGCATTTCACTTTTGGGTGCCACTCATCAAGAGGCTGTGACCGCTCTTCGGAACACCGAAGACGAAATCCGTTTGGTCGTTTGTAAAGGCAAGATTTCTTTTCCTTATTTTATTTTATTTCATTTCATTTATTTTTTTATTTTTTTCTTTTTTCTCATTTCTCTTTCGATAATTCGTTCAGGTTACGAGAAAGCGGACGTGGAAAGATCCGTATCGGAGGGACACATTTCTCGGGGCTCCAAATCCAGTTCGTTGAGTCAGAGCGCGTCCAGTTTAGACAAAGAAGACGAAGATTCTTTAGCGGCGGAACAAAGCGGGGAAATAATCGGTTGGGAAGAGGAAGATAAATCTAAATCCGACGAAGGAAGACTCGCCACCGTCGAAAAATCTACCCCCGAAAAGGTAAAATCTCGATGGTTTTTGTCCCGAAAACGAGCCCATCTTAACTTTCTATCTTTTTCTTTTGTTTTTGTTTTTGGTCTCAGGTGTTGGATTTCGTGAGAGCCGCCGAGCAACTGATAATCAACAAACCGTCCAGTCCGACAGAAATGGCGGTACCGAAATCGCCGAAGCCCGTTCCGGCAGAACACAAAACCACGACCATCGTCATGAGCAAACACACGCTTGCTCCTCAACTCCAAGGACAGCAGCAACCCGCAGTAAGTGAATCCGATGTATTTAAATTTACCCTTTCCTTTTCGGTTTTGGTTTGATTTACTAACGAAAAAAAAAAAAAAAAGAAAGAAAGGAATCGTCCTTGTTGTCAATTAATATTAACCGCTTTATTAAGTCTGGTATAAAGAAAGGAAAAACCGGAACCGATTGGATCCGTTTTTTGTTTTTCGTGGAACCGTTTGTATGTTTGTACCCTCTCTGTCACTCAGGTACCCCTCGTGTGACTCTCGGGCTTCCGCCTTCCGTTTACAGGTGCGTCGACGCGTAACGTATCGTATTTCTCTCTCTCTCTCCTCGTTTGGCATGGTAGATCGTTCCTTATCGAGCTTTTTTCTTTTTAATTACCTTCCGTTCCGCTCGCCTCAACATTTTACGGAATGTCCTTTTTCTCTCTTTGCATGACTCGATTATTTTCGGTAGAGAAAAGGCGAAAACTTGTTACGGAATATTTTCAAGAGTCGACGATACGCATGAATAATAACTGATCCGAGCATGCGCGATTAAATTAATCGGAACCAGCAGCGTTTAAACGTTTTTGATTTGATGTCGAATCCTTTTTTTCCCCCCCACCCCCTTTTTTTTTGTGTGTACCTTCTCGTCGTATTTTTATTTTTCGTTGGCTTCTAATCTGGTATGATTTGGTTTGATTTGATTTGACTTGGATTTGATGTGTGACCGTTAAAAAAATTGGAGCAGCAGTTATTTTTAATTAAAAAATTGATTTAAGCATGGTCGTTCCGTGTATCCTGCTTGCGTAGCCTAATTTTATTTGATGTGTCGTCGTACTTTCGAGTAAAGGTTAGAAATTAGGGAATGCGCAACGGTTTTGATAAATGTCGAACTAGATAAAAGCTCGAAAGAAAAAAAAGGAAATATTTTTTGACGGTCAAATATTGATTGATCCGTTTTAAAATTTTGGTTTCAGTCTCTCGACGAGAAGGCACCACGTCATTAACATCAAGTCAAAAAACGCTTAATCCAATCATTTCTAAGATTCAATTTAATTGTTATTGTTGAAATTTGAATGTTTTAAAGAGTTAAAAAATAATAGTAAATGATGTTTATCGTGTTATTTATGTAAAAATGAATGAATTGTATAATTTTAAATGTGTCTTAAAACGGAAATATTTTATTTCGATCTTAAAATGATTGTAATTAATTGTATATATGTAGATAAGAGTTTTTAAGAGTTCGATCGCTAGCTGTTAACGCAAAACGGGTAAATTCTGTAAATACTTTCCTGGGGTCCAATAGTCGAATAATGTTCCGGCATTCTGAGCTAAAAATTGAAACGGCTAAACGGAAAAATTGATCCGAGCCGAAAATTCCGCGTTACGTTTCTTTAACGGGGGAGGGGAATCTTTTTAATTTCTTTAAAAGGGTCAAACTTGGCTTGTACTGATTTTAAAGAATGCTAAACGTACAGTAGACGTCTTTCATTCTCCAACGTTATATTGTTTAACTTGTTTCTAAAATGAAAATTTATTTTGAAAAAGGTGTCAAAGCCTTTTTTATCGAACGACTCCGAAGGGAAGGAGCCGTTAGCATTTACGTTTAGCGTTCCCGTAAAACAGTTAAAGAAACGCCGGTCGGTTATTTACAAGGAAAATAATATGATTCCGCATTTATTTTTGTAATTGTAGCAAAAATCTTATTTGTGAAAACCTTCGTTTTGATTTTCCTAAAAAATAAAAATTAAAAATGTTATCAAAGCTAGAAAATAACGGATATTTCGTGTTATACAGTGTTCAAAGGTCGGAAAGAATTATTTCAAGTGGTCGCTGTTTAAATATGCCGATTTATCGATAAAAAATAAAAATAAACGATATCGGCGAAAACAATTGTCACATATCTTGTACTTAATCATGTAAATCGTAAATGGGATCAGTTATTATTTTATAAAACGTTTTAAGTTTCCAAAAATAAAATTACCAAAATTTAAACAGAGTTTTTACCTGATCGTTTCCGTCGTCGTCGTCGTCGTCCCGGCTCGCCGGACGGAAGGAAAAAACGAAAAAAGGCGAAAAAATGTCTCCTCAATTCGCTTATTTGTTTGGGCTTGATATAGGTGAAAGATTAAAGGCTTTGTTTGCTTTACTTTTCTTTTTTTTTGATGAGGGAATTTGTGCTAATTATTTATTACTTTTAAATTAACGATTTGGATCTCACTTGGTTTTTTTCTTTTGCATGACGGTTTCCTTAGAATGCGGCTAAGTTGTCCTCTTCCAGTTGCGAAACGGGAATAACCAAAAAACCCAAAGTCTCTTTCCGAAAAGAGCCGACTCTTATAACTTTACCTCCGGAAGAAGACGGGGACGAAAATTCGGGAGCCGAAAAGGACCCGCGGCCGAGTTCCGTTTCCTCTTCGATTCGAAATGGCGAAAAAAATGTGAGAGAAACAAAAAAAGCGACGATTACGGTTTTGCCGGAAGCTCGAAAACCCGTTTTGATCGGAACGGACGGGACGAAGCGTTTAGCCGAGCGAGAGGAAACCTCGACGGCCGCGGAACCTCAACGGAAAAAGTCGAAACCGAAATTGCATTGGCCGGTTTCGAAAAGTAGGGTTCAACCGTTGGACCCGAAATCGGGATCGAAACCCGTCGGAAACGTTCGAAAATTAACGAAAGCCGCCGGAGTCGAAAAAGAAGATCCTCCGGCTGAGTATTTTTCGGGCGTTTATTCGGCCTATCCCGTCGCGGTGATTCCGGACGAAAGTCCCCGTTCCTTTCCTCGACTTCCTTCCGGTCCGGTACCCGTCGGCTCTTGCGGCGCCTCGAGAGATGCGGAAGAGGGCCGCGAAAAAGAAGAAGGAAGAAAAGGCGAACGAGACTCGTCCGGCAGGATTCCGAGCGGAGCTTTTTCGCCGGAAGGAATCCCGTTCGCCGGCCCCGAGGTAAGTATTATTTTTCCTTTGTCGTCTTCTTTTTTCGGCTTTCTCCCGTTCCGCGATATTTATCCGACTCCTGGAAAACGGAGACCCGGGGAAAAAAAAATAATAATAATAATCCGCTTTGTTTATTGCTCGCACAGATAACTGCTCAAAGTTGCGATCAAACGTCCGACAAAACATCGGTCAGCGATAAAAAAAGGTTTTTCGAAAAAGCCATGGACGAGGCCGTGCAGCCTTCTCCGAAAACGGGTGAGCATCGTTTATTAAAGCCGAAATTAAAAAGAAAATTTTTAAAAGGAAACCTCCGGATTAACGCGTAGGCATTTGATTTCCTTTTCTCAGATAAACCGTTTAGTTTTTTGAGTCGAGACGAGGTAGAAAAAATGAAACAAGAAGAAGAAAAAAAAATCGAGTCTTGGTCCGGAATAGAGGAAGACGACTACGAATTAGAGGAAGAAGCTGCAGAAGAAGGAGAAGGAATAGCAGTAGCAGAAACTGAAGCAGACGAGGATAAAAAATTGCTCCTCGACGAAAAAGAAAAGGATACTTTTTCTTGTGCACCTTTGGTCGTGAGGTAAGTCCCGCCAAAGGATCGTTCCGTTTTATTTTCGTCATGGTCGACATTTTTGATAATTTTGTTTCCCCCCCCTTCCAGAACCGCCAAAGCCGAAAGAAGACTGAAAGAAAAATTAAGCGAGGACGGACTTTCGGCTGAAGAAGAAAAAGAGTTATCCCCTGCGGAACAAAGAGCTTTGAGAGCGGAGAAAAGAGCCGCGTGGAGGCAGGCCAGGCTTAAATCTTTAGAACAGGTCCTTGTTTATGTTCGGATCGGGTTAGCCCGTCTCTCAAAGTACCGACTAACTAACGAATCATTTTCATTTCCAGGACGCTTTGCAAGCTCAAATCGTGATTAAAAAAATGTCGGAAATGGTGGACGCAAGGGAACCGGAACCGAAACTTTTCAAAGATAACGGACTCGATTCGTCCGGAGAGGGAGATGCAGAGGTGAATATACTGTAGACTACCCTTTCATCCTCGAAGGCCCCTCGTCTCGGCGACGGATCGGCAAATCAAATTCGCTCAAACTTTGTCTCTCGAGAAAATAACACGATTTCCTTTCGATCGATTTCGATATTGATTTTCGAGGCGATCTCGTGGCCGCTTTCCGTAACCTAAGATGAAATTTCAAGGAAAAAAAGTTGCGTACCTATTCGATCTTCCCTTGATTCGTAAACTAGAACAGATCGAAACGAATCCGATTTGCCGAGCCCTGCTGAAAAGTATTTATTATTATCATTATTATTAGTTTATTTTAACACGATAAAAATGATTATTATTATTAACTTTCGAAACCGGCGACGGTCTATTAGTCGAGGGGGGGGGTCGAGAAAAAGGGGACGCCGGTTTAACATCTTAACAGTTTCCTACACTAAAACTAACAAAATTTCTTGGGACGCGGTCAGCTAACGGTGCGAGCGTTGAGGCCGACCAGTGACGACTTTCCTCGCTTGTCCGTCAGGATGGCGGACGGAGCCGTCAAGGTCAAGGAGTCCGAGAGAGTTTTAGACGAAAAAGTCACTAGGAAAACAGAAGAATATCTCGACGAGAACGGCCAACAAAAAGTTAGAACGGTCGAGATAGTCGAGAAAATAATCGAGAAGGAGGTATTTCCTATTTCCTTGTCAATTTTCATGTACACTGCATGGCCGCGACGCCGCACGCCTTCTCCTATTCTTTTTATTTTTTTCCCCCCTTCTTTTGTTTTATCTTCAATTCTCTCTTTGGTTTGTTGTGCACTTTCAGTGGCAGATCGACACGTGTGTTACGAGCGTTCTCTCAGTCTTGGACGAACGTTTCCATGCTTGCTCTTTTTTAAGGCTGATCCGTTGCAAAATTTTGCGACCGCATGAAATTATCGAAAATTTCTTCTTTTTTTTTTTTTTTTTTTTTTTTTTTTTTTTTTTTTACAAGAACTTTTTGGCCGACGGACGCGTTTGCGTCAAACGCTTCGAACTCTTTAGCAGCCGTTTATCTTTTGTTTTCACTCGCAGGTTGAAACGCTTAAAGAAAAAATCGTTTCCTTGGAATTGACCGACAGAGAAAAAGAAGAAGGAGAGGATGAAGACGAGGAAGGAGAGGGAGAAGCCGACGGAGTTTCGGACTCCCCCGCTCTTCCGATCGAAGGGAACCCCGCCGTCGACGTCGTCAATAAAAAGAAAAAAAGAAAGCGGAACAAAAAAGGAAAACATTGAAACCGTCCGATTTCAAAGTGCGACAATTTCGAAAAAGAAAAAGAAAGGTGCCTTACGGAACGGGCGACCGCCTCGTCGCCTTCGTGTTCCAACTTTTTCTTTAAAAGTCGCATCCATGCTATTCTAAAATTAAGAGAAGCAAAAATGAAATAACATTTAAATGAAGTGGTCCACTTTTTATATCGTATGTAAATAATCCAAAAAAAAAAAACAACGGACCGATTCTTTTTCAAACGAGTCCTTTCTTTGGAATTATTTTCCTTGCGAAAAAATCAGCCAGTTATTAAATAAGAAATAAAATAAAACAGTATTTTATAATTATAAGAGAAATGGAAAAAGTTTTTACTCGCTTGATTCAAAATTTTTATATAAATGGGAAAAGAAAAAAAAACTTTTTGGTATTGCCACTGATGCGTATATATATCTTTTTATTTTAGAAAACTTATGTCAATTACAGTATATATATACAATGAAAAAAATAAAAAAATTAATATTACATTTGTTGTATATCAAAATGTGATAAATATCATTAAACGTCAAACTCTACTCATACGCCTTTAAGCAAATGAATTGCATCAAGTTTACCGAGGCTCATTGTCCGAAAAAAAAAATTTTCTGGTTCCATATTATTGATAAATTATTACCGATCCATTATTTTGTATCCGTTTTATATACAAGATTTTCCAATGGAGCTAAAATATACTTTTATAAAAGTTGAATTGCTCCAATTTATATAATGTAGTGCGACGGCCTGAATTAAAAATCACATCACGATTTTATAAAACCCGAAAAAATATTTATAAGCCTGATATTTATTCTTTTTTTTTCTTTTATTGATATGATAGACTCTGAAAAAAATGTATTATTGTTTTTAGATATTAAATGCTATTATTTTTTAGTTGTAAAAGATATTCCTGAAGCGTTGGAAGTTCTAAAATAAGATATAGACAATGCTGAATTAACGATGGACCAGAGAGAACAGGCTATCGAGGCTATCGTTCCGTCAATCACTTGAACTATACCATTTTATATTATAAAGAAAAATTAATATAATATATCTTTGATTTTTAAACTCGCCGAGTTTTTCGTCTTCGTCAGTTCGATAAATGCTTTATTTTTTTGGTGCTATGATTCCTTCCAGCTGGGATTTGAGTTGTTGATTGGTCTTTTTCAGAAACTGTATTTCTTCGTTGTGTTTTTTTTCTTCGGCTTGCCTGAGTTCGCTAGAACGACGTTCCACTTGCTCTGCCTTTGCCCTGAGGTCAGCTACCTGCCTTTCTAGATCGGCTTTTTCTTCTAGAAGCGTTTCGACTCTTTCTTCGAGATCGGCTTTTCCTTGTTCTGCCTAAAAGTAAAACAGGTGACCCGGTGGGATTCGGATCAACGAGTGGAAAATCCCCAACTCAACTCACCTGCAAGGCTTTCCTCATTCCGAATGCGATGCTGCTTTCGTATAACGTTTGATAAGCGGCCACCGTCATTCGGATTTCGTCCCTTACTCTGAGAAGCAAAAGCCCTCTTTCCGCGCAGTTTATCGTTACTTGCCTTATGAGCTCGTCTGTCAATTTAAAACAAATCCGTTAAAAATGTTTTTTTTTTTTTTTTTTTTTTTTGTTTTTTTTTTTTTTTGGACGTTACCGAAACATTGAGTGTAAAGTTCTCTCCTGACGGGGCATATGCCCGTTTCTCTTGCTTGACGTTGTTGAAGCCTCATGTCCAACTGTTCCTGGAGGTTTATCACGTCCAACCTTGTGGCGGGGACGCTGGATACCTGTAAACGAAACCGTAACGTCGAAAGAGGAGCCGTATAATTTTTTTAAAACCGCCCGTAAAGACGACTCGCCTGTTGAAGCCAAAGATTTCCGTCTTCTTCCCATTCCTTAGGAGGCAGAATAGCGTTGAGAATTTCTTCGGTTTCCCTTTTTTGATCGGAAGAAGGACCCGGAGCCCGAGTGGGAGAGAGAGATTTCTGCACACCAGATTTCCCCGGCTGTTTTTTTTCCACATGTTTCGTAACCAAAACTGGATTGTCGTATTTAACGAGAGAATTGATCGACGGTATCGTTCTTTCGCCCATTTCGAAATTTATCGCCAGGCGCCGTCGTTACAAACGCGACCGAGACAGACCGTGTTTATTTACTATAGTTTCCATGACTACACCAGAAGAAACCAACCAAGCTGCTGATTTTTTATACGTTTCCCTCGATTTTTCATCGTCCTTTCTCTACGTGGAATCCCGTTATTTTGAACAAAGAAACGGTCCACGGAAGCGGGGCGCGATCGGGGAAATAGTTTCTGTGAAATCTGGCGACAAGTTCGACGAATATCACGTCCTTACCGTTTTCCGGTTTTCCGAATTTTAAGCCGACGAACACGACGTCCACGTATACGGATCTTCGATCTGAAACGGTCACTTTTTTAAATTGGCAAGGCTCGTTCGGTTGGAAAGAGAGGCAAAAAATTACGAGGCTCTTGCCTGCTATCCTTGCGAACCTCACTCTTCGCGGTAAAGCTAGTTTCACGTCCGAAGGTTCCAAGGCGACGTGCCTTCGTCGAGCATCGCTCCATTCCGTTTCTACTTCTCTTTTTAATCTTCCCAGAGCCTGTCTCGTCATCAAGCCCTCTAGATGTTCCCAACGATTTTCCGATATCATGCAACTGATCACTGATACCGCCTGTTAACGGATCTCAGAATTCAAAGATTCAAAAGAGAAATTTAAAAAACAAACAAAAAAAAAAAAAAATACACGGGGTATATTGACTTGCCTGTTTTGTTCCTCTTTTGAACTCGTTCTCGTCAAATTCGCAATCCCATGCTTTTTTTAGCATTTTAAAATCGATCTTGTTGACGAGCCAGGTGATCGGATTTTGAACGTAAATCAAAGTCGGCAGACGTGTTTGTTCGGATCTTCCGTGTTCTTGGAAAAGTTCGGTTCCCGTCGAGAACCCCATTTTTCCGGATCCGTAACGGTACTTCCAAACTTGGCCGAAACCTTTCCGGCAAAACTTAGTCCACAGGTGCGACGATATCGCCATTTTGATAAAGACCTCTTATTCTCATATTTTTTCCCCTATCTTTATGAATAAGAACGAACGTTACTCAAAAATTTTAATTCCTCTTTTAAACTATTTTTAAAAAAATCCAAATAAGCCGAAAAGGTTGCGCCATCTTTTTCTAGTGACACGTTTCAGTGTTGCCATATTTGATATTTGTTTTTATTTTTTTGATTGGATTTCGTTGACAGTTGATACCGACCGCGGATCACATGTTCTATTGCTCATATTATCAGTTATATATCGTTTTTGTTGTGTTACGGCAGTTTCTTTGTGTTTTTTTCTAAAGGGGGAAGTCACTTGTTCGGCAAGTATTAAAACATGACCTCCCTTGAAAAATTTCCTTGTTTGCCTCCTTCGGGCACGTTAACGATATGCGAAGTAGAAGGGAAAGTTCATTCGGTTCCCGCTGAGCTTGCCAACGTCGAGACTTTTACTTCGGCGGTAGGTACTTGATTATCAGAGGTTATAAGACTTCCCTCTTTTAATTTTTGAATCTCCGTTTCAGATAATTTCTCACCCAAAGATTAGCATCACAAGAGAACTCGTGCACCACACTCCTGCTTCGAGGAACGAAACCGGCAGAATTTTCGTGCCGGTATCCGATTCTTTCGTGAAAAAAATGATAAGCTCATGGTACGAAAGCGGATTTATCGAAGCGATTCGAGTTGCGTCTAATCTGAGAGAAGGCGAAGGACCATCCGTAGCCCTTTATTTTGCAAAATACGTTCTCAAAGTTGTAGGTCTCGTTTCAAAATTTAAAAATGCTTTCCATCCGCATCTCAGGGTACGTAGATTCAGTTTTATGCATTTAACCATTTACTCTTGCATATCCAGAAATGGCACCGTCTTGCCATCCTCGTTTTATCCCTGCATTAAATTGGATTAGCCTGGCATCCATTCATGGCAGAAGTTCAGTCATAAAATTAACTCTGTAAGGATGCTTTTATAAAATGTAATATTTGAATTTATAATACTGTACTTAAGAGTAGTTTTACCCTTGAAAACAATCTTTTGAAGGCCATTTTCAATTTTGTTTTCAGGAAAGCGGAGAACGTTTGGTTGCTGCTGTATCCCAAACAAGAGAATGGCCTCTTAGCCCTGTTCGATGTATGGAATGGCATCCTCACACAACGAAATTGGCGGTGGCCGCGTGGGACGATTCCGTAAGAATTTATTCCTCCGAATCTCGTTTAACTCCTATTTTAAAATGCAAAAATCAAGCGTGCATTTCTTGTTTGGCTTGGCGCCCGTTTTCTGCTTCGGAACTGGCCGTCGGTTGCGAATTAGGAATTTTTCTTTGGACCGTCGATCCGAACTCTGTGGTGACTCGACCGTCTATGTCCTGCGGGAGGATTTTAAAAAGGCCCGGTCACGGACCGGTCACGAGCGTGGTTTGGTCGCCCCAAGGAGACACCCTTCTTTCCGCTTCGGCAGCCGACACGTCCATGTATTTGTGGGACGTGTCGGCCGAGAAAAGCGTCACATTAAAAAGAGTCGGAGGCGGAGGGGTTTGCCTCGCCGCTTGGTCCCCCGATTCCGCCAAATTATTCGCCGCGACTTGCGGCGTAGTTTTCAGGCAAGACCCTTGTTTCTTATTACCGTACGAGAAATTCGAGATCCTCAAACGTCTTAAATGCTTTTAGGGTGTGGAAAACGGAAAAATGGATCCCCGAACGTTGGACGACCATGTCCGGAAGAGTTCAAACGGCTTGTTGGAGTCCTTGCGGTTCCGTCGTTTTGTTCGCCACGACCGAGGAGCCTTTAATTTACGCTCTTCCGTTCGACGCCGTCGGTTCAGTCTTCCGATCCGAAGATCTCTGCAATGCCGGCCCCGTCGTAGATCTTTCTCCCGTCGAAGTGGAAAACGCGCCGGAAGAAAGGGTAGGAGGATTGGTCGCTTCCATGGCGTGGGACAAACGCGGCCGGCATTTGGCAGTTGTCTTTAGAGATTCTAGCGTTATTGCGGTTTTCAGAACCGAAATTAAAACCGTTTTTAAAATCACGCCCTGGTAAGTTTTGAAATTCTTATATATTTTTTTCTTTTGACACGCCGCAAGGCTCTAAAAACTTTTCTTCTTGCAGCTGTTTCATTAACGGTCTTCCAGGCGAGATCCCTTCGACCGTTAATTTCCAAAAAAATTTCCAAGAAGGAGCCGTTCTCACGATAGTAAGTATAAGTAACATCAATCGAACGCCTCGAGAAGAAAACATGGCGTCTCTTTAGAATTGGCAAACCTTTTCTTTATACGCATGTTTCCTTCAATGCCTTTTTATTTACAAAATGATTTTGGGGCGATGGTGATGAATTTTCTTGAATGTACCTTTTATCAAAATTTTAAATTATTACTTTAGTTTGTAAAGGGAATTTTTAAGAAATGTAGATTTAACGTCAAGTGGCAATTAACAATAGAAAAATAAATAAAACGGAATTATCGCTAGTCGTAAAATAGGGAAACCTTTGGGGAAATACTGATCGGAGAAAGGTCAAATCGGAATTAATTAAAATCTGAAAATAGGCAGATTCTAATTGATGAACTGATTACTAGTTTTAAAGGATTACTTTATAAAATTAATTAATTCGTATGTTTTGAGCTATCTAACTTGAACCTCAATGCCAACCGTAATTGCTAATTGTGAGTAAAAAGGCAATTATGAACTTTGTAATCCTAATTAATTACGGTGCCTTAAATTTTACTCTGTTATATTTAATACGAGGGAAACTGATTTGCAGTCTGTAAAATCCCCTGCGGCTAGAAAGGGGGAGAGAGATGAACTTATTCTACATCCGATATTTCGCCGTGCGACTTTTTTCTCCGATCTTTTTAAAAGCTGCACCAATAGAAAATGAACTTTCAGTGCGGCCTCTTCAAGTTTCTACCTTTACTTAGCTTATAGCCGGGTAATAAAGGCATATTTTTTTTAAAGCTGCTTTTTGCCCTTAGATTAATATATAACGAAATTTTTCTGTAATATAAATTTTCGGGTTCGCACACGAAAAATCGAAAAATTTGAGTTGCCTCGGCAATCGGAATAGACGGGAAAGCTCGAAACGCGTGCAAGCTCAAAAGGAATTTTTTTATTCCGTTTGATTTATTTAAGGCTTGCGTTTTATCGTTACGTCATAGAGTTTGTTTTCTCTGTTCAGTAGTTACCTTTATTAAAAAAAGATTTGAATCTAAGAGCAACAGAATATGTTCGTATTACCCGGTACAGCAATCGCTTATTCGTCGTTTGTAGTACTACAATTAATTTGTAACGGTTGTTATTTCAGGCGTGGTCGACGGGAAGGATGCAGCATTTCCCTTTCGTTTATACCGACTTGGACGTGGAAGAAACCGCTCAAGGATTCAGATCGTTGTCGACGACCTTAAACAGCCCTCGGGCGGGCCCGTCAGGCTTTTGATTCTGAAACTCTTCCTCACGTTTCCACCGGATAAAAACCCAAATTCCTGTCGATTTTTACGCGATTCCTCCAAATCTTGATTTATTTCTTTTTCCCCCTCAAAAAACTTTTTGCTTTTTTATGTAAATATATCGTGTAAAAATAATTAATTATATATTTTTCAATCTGGCAAGAAAATCGTGAACAGTTATTGTTTTTGCATCGCTTGATAGATCTTTAAGTGAAACGAATATAATGGCGCGGGTCCGTGTACGTACATTCAGAAAATTTATTTGTACCCTTTTTTCCGCGACGCTCTCGTTTCATATTTTAAATTTCCTATATCTAAGTGTTTCCTCTCTTTCGTACGCTTATTTGATTTTAAAAAAGGCAGTGATGTCGAGGAGGATTTTTTCCTGTCTTTATTCTTCTTTTTCGTGATCTTCTTCCTCCCCTTCTTCTTCTTCTTCTCCTTCAGATCCCAGTTTTTTGAGCTTTGCTAATTTGCAAACGACCGACTTGAGGGACGTGTGATGATACAAAAATACGGAAAGGACGGAACCCAAACAGGCCCCCACCCAGTAAACCACGACGTGCTCGGTAAAGGTGTTCCCTTTACAACCGAACTTTAATGAGGTCGCCAGGACCGGATTAAAGTATCCTCCCGTGTAGTCGAAGGCTGGAAAAGACTCAGTTTTGTTATTTTTGATCTTGCCAAATTTCGAAAGGATTTAAGGAGGCGTTACCTGCGACAACGAGAGAAGTGCCGATGAAAGATCCTATGACGTCTCCGTGTTTCGGCTCTAAATCTGCTACGGCTTTGCCCGCGATCTGGCAGAGGCAAGTCGCGAATCCTTCGACGACTGAACCCAACCACATCGGCACCTGTCGAAAAAGAAACCGTTCAAAAATAAGTTTCCGTGCTGGCCGATCAAACATTTTAAATCGATACGTGCCTGAAGGTCGGCGGTACATTGCTCGGAAGCTCGATTTTCGTGCGTTTCCACTATTTCCAAATTCCAAATCAACTGAGTCAGTCTGAGGAGAGAAAAAAAAAAAAAAAAAAAATACGGGGCTGCGGATTTCCGTTTGTAACGAAAGAAAATTTTTAAAAACCGGATAAGTGCCTCACTTAAAAACGAATATCCCTCCGGTGAGTTCGGCCCAAGTTTTCATAACTGCCAATTGGGAATCTTGCTTTCCGAGCACGACGTCTTCCAAGTGAGTGTAGGGACACGCGGATGCCTCGCCCCAAGCTCTCGACCACCATATCGTCAAAGAAAAGAGATACACGGCATAAGTCCAAACTCCGAAGTTGTCGGCCACTACCTCGAAAGGAAAAAAATAAGAATCTCTTTTTATTTGTTTTTTCTGTTTCGGCTGGCGATTAGAAAGGCCCTCGTGCATCGCTTACCGATAATGAGCTCGAAGCAGCATCCGCAAAGATCGGCGGCCGCGAGCGCCTCTTTTAAAAGGATTTTTATGAGAGGATCGCTGACGTGCCGATCAATCGCTTTTCTTGCCTGGTGGCAAAGAGTGCATACGAAAAGTATGACGAGGGTGGAAATGAAAAGTTGACCTATCGGCGTCGCGATTTCCGACGGAGAAAAGCAAATCACCTTGGGGAGTTCAAAGTCGAACATGACGCCTTTGGAAAATTTGAAGTCTCCGCTTCGGTATCTTGAAAGGAAATATAAACCGTTGACGCCACAAAGCAACAAAACTATCCATGTTTTCCGAGCGTTGTTTAAATCGATCATGACGTGCAAATCAAAACTGGATCGGAGACACTGAAACTCGTTAAGGCAGCATGCTGGTTCATGCAAGACCTGAAACATATGGTTTTTTTTTTTTTTTTTTTTTAAAAAAAGAAAAAAGGAAAGCGATTAATCGGATCGGATTAATAATTTGATGATTTTACGATGAAAGACGGTGATTGATGGTGGTCGTGACGACAGAAATTTAGTACACAGTTCAATTCTGTTTTCGCGATTTAAAAATTAGGGTTAGATAATTAATAAATTAAAATTTGAACTAATAGGCCTGTTTGTTTCGGAAACACTATGCAATAAGGTAAAAGATTCTTTGGAAAATTTTTTAAAGGTCAGTTTTCGAAGGGACTAGAAAAGCACGTTCCTTTTGCTTTCCAAATTTTCAAACGAGAAAACATTCCCTTTTCTTTCGAGTATCCATCCAAAAGACTCACATACCTAGAAGAAACCTTTTTAGAAAAGATGCAAGACCATATTGACTACCGCGATCCGAGTCGAAGAAAGACTGGGTTTGCCGACGGTCCGGGGTCATCGCTGGTGCTATTTATAATTTTTCTCCGCATCCATTTTGTGACGTTACTTTTTTGTCGCTCATTAAAATTTTTTTTAAATCGCGCTAAAGAGAAATATCGGTACTTTTGCTTGCTATCCGCCGGATGGGAAAAGTTTCGAAAATGGAAAAAAACCTTTGCTCGTTGCCCATCGAGATTTAGTTGGATCGCGGATCGCGCATTATAGTTTCGAAAAATATTTCGAATTTTAATAATACAATTCTTAGTAGGAGGATATTCCATGTATAGTCCCGTTAAAATAATTTGTTATTCAGATTAAAAAATTGGTTACTTTTCTCTCTTTTTTTAAAAAGCCTTTTGTATATTTGTAAAAGCGATTTCTAACGATCCGACTCGAGAGCAGCGTTGTAACAATTTAAAATAAAATAATAACGGCGCGGTTCGTGATGGCCACGTTTACATGAAAAAAAAAGTTAACAAGGATTTAACGGTGAGTATGATGCGGTGTAAACGAGTTCGAGTGAGGAGTCTCGACCAATCGGATAATTCCAAAGACCCCTCTATAACAAAATGAAACGTAAAACGTGGAACGCATGCGCCGAAACTTCTGGTCGGAGAATCCATTTTAATCACATGTGAGTGTAACATATTATTTTTCGTCGATATTGTTGTTTCACTTGGAATATCCGCTTTTTTTAACCGATTTATTGCATTTGACTGGCAGCGCGTGAGTTTTAATTTCTCAACAAGGTCCATTCGAGCCTGATACGATTAAAAATGGGCCGGTGTTTTTGAAACGAGTACCTGACACCACACGACGAGGTGTCGGTTTCCCGCCATGTTCGCCGTTGTATTTTCTGTTGCGGGTCGCGAACGTCTAGCTCTTCTCGGGTCGACATTTCCTTTTGTCGATTCGGAGAGCGAGGCAATCATTTTCGGGGTTTTTCGCTCTTGGGACGTCTTTCGATCCGCCTCTGCGAGGGTCCGAAGATCCGCGTCCGGTCCGTCGAAGGTCGTCGTCCTTTGCTGATTTCGAATGACTTTGTTTTTTCCGGATTTCGTCATCTATTTCTTTGATTTCGAGGGGCGACTTGAATCTTCGTAAATTCTTTTTACCGCGATCAGCCGGGTCGAAAGGTCGAACCCAAGATTTGTCGTACTGCTGAATCCTGCGACCTTGAGCTTCTCTTCGATTTACCGTGCATGCAGGAAGAAAGCTCCTGGAAGACCAGATTCATACATTTTCAAGAATGCTACTCAAATTTTTTTCGATATAAAAAATGTTTTTCTTCCGGATTGCATTTCGCATGAATTGAGTTTTTAATTTAAAACATATTCATTAATGCTGGCTTGGGATCTCAGTTTTTGATTCAACAAGTATCTTGCTAGAGAGCTAGCGCCCTCTTCTTTTTGCTATTTTTATAAAAGGGTGTCTTGGTTTTCTTAATTAATAAAAGGAGCACATGTAAAAGAGGAATTCATGAATCCATAAGTTAAAAAAACATTCATATCAAAATAAAGTCGATTTGTGTTCTACTCATTTGACAGCTTTAACAGCGCAATTTTAATGAAAGAAGAGCAGACGGAACAGTTATGGATAGCATGTATAACAGACCAATTAAAGTCCTTTAGACCAACCTAATTTTTATTGTTGTTCAGAAAAACATATATTATTTTTTGTCAATTTGTTTACTTTTATTTTTTCAGTTGCACGTTTTATGAGGTGGAAGTAGACAGTCTGCTGGGAAATAAATTTGATAGTGGAATAATTGACTATCCGTTTTTGATTTTAGATTTCAAAAATCAATTAAAAAAAGATGGCAGAAATCGAAGATACTCATTTTGAAACGGGAGATTCAGGTGCGTCGAATACCTATCCGCAACAATGCTCTGCTTTACGTAAGAACGGATTCGTCATGCTCAAGGTGATTATCAATTTGACTTAAAACGAGGCCGAGAAAAGAGTCGTTAAACTAACATAAGGCTTTCTCGTTTTTTTTAGTCTCGCCCGTGCAAGATCGTCGAAATGTCCACATCCAAGACTGGGAAACACGGCCACGCTAAAGTTCATCTCGTCGGCTTAGACATATTCAGCGGAAAAAAATACGAAGATATATGTCCTTCCACGCACAACATGGACGTGCCTTTCGTCAAGCGCGAGGACTATCAGTTGACCGACATATCCGACGACGGATACCTCTGCTTGATGGCCGATAACGGAGAATTGCGCGAGGACTTGAAAGTCCCAGACGGCGATTTGGGTGCCCAACTCCGGGCCGACCACGAAGCCGGTAAAGAATTATTGGTAAGGTTTTCTACGATCCCACCGCTTCTTCCTCCTCCCGTTTTGAAAACGACATGGCGAATCTAAATAAAAACCTTTTCTCGTTTCAGTGTACCGTATTAAAATCTTGCGGCGAAGAGTGCGTGATCGCTATCAAAACCAATACCGCTCTCGATAAATAATCGGGATTTCGACGGCAAGAACGGGAAGTACACGACCACCGCGATCCATGAAAATACTATTATTAAAGAGATAATGGGGAAACTATGAAGACGATGAATAATTTACACCGGTGTCGAACGGACAACGCTCCCGGCTCTTAACTAAATATGATAGCCAAATATAATTTAATTGAATAAATTTTTTATCGAAGAAAGAAAGAAGACTTTTTTTTTTCTTTTATTTTTTAAGGCGGGAGCGAGCCCGAGGACTCGTGAAAAATCCTATGTTAAATTGCTGCCGGTCGGTATTTTTTTTTTCTTTTTTTGATGAGAGGCAACGTTTGAAAGGAAAAAAGAAAAATAAATTAATAATTTGAAAAGGAAAAAAAATGAAAAACAAAAAACAAAGTGGTGGTTTTTATAATTAATGTTCGACGTTTTTGATGCTTCACCAACCTCATTTCAAGTTATTTAGAAGCTGTAATTAATACGCGCCTGTAACTAATACGATAAATAATAATAATACAATGCAGATTTTTTGAAAATAAAGAAAATATTAAAATAATAATCTTCATCACATTTTTTTCATTTTTAAAGTAGGATTTTTTTTTCATCGGTAGTGTTGTATCGTTTCGACCTGAGGGCAAAATTGTCAGATTTTATTATTCTGAGCAACAAAAAAAATGACAATATTAAGTGAAAATAATTGATTGAAATAAAAAAATTGATCTGTATCTTACTTAAAGGCTTGCTTCCTTTTCTTACCTCTTAGGATATTTCCCACACGCATCATTATTCATGAGTTTAAAAATAAAAAATATTACAGAGAAGACAATTTGGAAATCATATTGATGAACAGGGGTCATTTATTTTTTACTCTAAAGATTTTGACATCTTTATTGATTTTATTAATTCCCTAAGTTTCGGTTTGAATTAAAGAAAAATTTACATGAACGTTGCAACTTTCCTGACGATAAATTTTATTTGCTTTTCCCATATTTAAGCTAACCGCGCGTAGCATAGAGAAGTTAATGTTTCCGGAATTTCGATCTGATATGGCGGTGGACGCATCGTCACATCCGGTCCTTTTTTTACATAGATTAATTGAACCTAGGACTGAAAAGTAAAGTGGTGTTATTGTGTTGTGTGTGTCAAATGAGGTTATAATAACGTATAGAACTTCAGTTTGATTCGTTTCTGTCAATATCTAGGGGAAAGATGGTAAGTCAGTATAAATTTTTTCCTGCCGTTGCCCAAACAGATAGAATCATTCTCGTAGGAAGAGAATATCTGATGTCAACAATGTGTCATTTTTTTTTAAAATTCTGTTTGACACACCCAGCCAGACCTCGATTCGTTGGAATTATTCTGACGGACAGTAAACAGCATGGATTTTACGTGATATCGGTTCGATTGAGGAGGAATACTGTGATTTGACGATTTCATCCTCATTTTCTCAGTAGCCATACGAAAAATGGATTTTCATCGTTTTGCCGCGTGTCATCCTTCGAAGTCGAACCGTTGTCGCCACACCACAAATCAGGATTCCTTTAAGCAAAGAGGACTACTTCATTGTTTTAAGAGAACTTTGTTGTTTTGTTCTCAAGGGAAAGAAAGTAGAAACATTACCAAAGGATTTTTCTATTGGCAATTTTTATAATTTTCAACTGAAACAACAATTTGATTGACAGTGGCAGAATTAAGCTATTTTTGTTGCAGGCCTGGATTTTGTCAGTGACATGTTATTGTTGGTTGAATGTAGGACAAAAGATTCTTGAATATTAATTGGGATTTGTGTTTTTTGTTTCAGACGGAACAACAAATGGATTGCGCCTTAGATCTAATGAGGCGTTTACCTCCTCAGCAAATAGAAAAAAATTTAAGCGATCTGATAGATTTGGTTCCCGGGCTGTGCGAAGATCTTCTCTCCTCGGTCGATCAACCTTTGAAAATCGCTAGGGACAAGGAAATGGGAAAGGATTATTTGCTTTGCGATTACAACCGAGACGGAGATTCGTACAGGTCTCCGTGGAGCAACACTTACGATCCTCCTCTCGAAGATGGTTCCATGCCCACCGAGAGATTAAGAAAATTAGAAATCGATGCCAATCACGCCTTCGATCAATACAGGGACATGTATTTCGAAGGAGGAGTGTCCTCCGTATATTTATGGGATTTGGATCACGGTTTTGCGGGTAAAGTTCTTTCCTCTCCCTCGTCCGGAAGAATTAACGCTTGGATTTTTTTTTAAATGTCGACCGTTCCGTTTTTTCAGGCGTGATTTTAATCAAAAAAGCCGGGGACGGCTCAAACAAAATCAAAGGCTGCTGGGATTCAATACACGTGGTCGAAGTCCAAGAGAAATCGACGGGAAGAAACGCGAGGTACAAGTTGACTTCGACGGCCATGTTGTGGCTCCAAACGAACAAGGCCGGCTCCGGAACCATGAATTTGGGAGGAAGCCTTACAAGACAGGTAAATTTCCGAAAATTAACCTGCGCGTAATCGGTGCCGCGGAATTTTGCCAGTTAATCGAGCTCGACTTTTTTTCCCCAGACGGAGCAGGATTCGAGCGTAACGGAGTCGTCTCCTCACATCGCCAACATCGGGAGAATGGTCGAGGATATGGAAAATAAAATCAGAAACACTTTAAACGAAATATATTTTGGAAAAACTAAAGACATCGTTAACGGATTGCGAAGCGTTCAACTTCTCTCGGATCAAAGACAACAAGCAGCTCTCAGGCAAGATTTGGCCGCAGCTCTTCAAAGAAGGCAGGGCCAAGGGAAACCGGAATGAAACCTCGATTCGAAAACCGTTAATCCTTTCGCTCGAATAAAAAATCCGTCCTCGATACCGATGCCGAACTAGCGATCCGTTAACTTTGTTTCTATTTCGACCGTCGCGAACGCTTTAACGGAAAACTGTCTCGAGGACGTTTCATAAATATTTATATTTTACGGAGACAGGCCAAAGAGGGGAAACGATGTTGCAGATTAAATCGCGGCGGGGGGAGTATTAAACTCGATAAGTCCCTTTTTATACTTTATTCATTTCGGGTTTCGCTTTCCGCTTTCTTTTAGTTTTATAATTACTTGTTCTTTTTTCTTTTTTTAAACAGTCAAAACAGTGATTTTATTTTTAGCTTTTAAAAAGCTTCTGATCGACAACAGATCCCAAAACATTTTTACTTTCATCGTCTAATAAATAACTGACGGGTGTAAAAAATCGAGTTTAGTATCTTGTTTGAAAGCGCTCTTCTTTCGGAACGTGAAAAGATAAAAGTGAATCCGTGTAAATTATAGTGCAATTAATGACGTGTACATGATGTACATTTAAAAAATTCGTAAAGCAATACGTTTATTTTGTGTAAGGAGGAAGTAAAAAATTATTTGATTAAAAAAAGTTAATATTTTCCTCGTTATAGAATAATCCTTCATTATAGAATAATGAAGAAAAAATAAAAACATGGAAGCTGCCGGGCGGGACTGTTTTCAGTTTGCACCTCTTTCTAAAACTTGAGGTTTGCCACATGTTAGAGCAGTGAGTCACATCTCGCTGCCGATGATTTTCGAAAATCGAGGGCTGAAACCCATTTTTTAACATTTTTTTACTTCTGTAAGTTTTTCCGTTTTTCCGTACAATTTTAAAATATTGGGGGAGGTGACAAAAAAATAGAAGCCCCTTTCAAGAACATCATGTCAATGAAAAAGTGGGGGTGTCCCGTTTCCTTTTCAGGCGTTTTTGAACGTTATTTGGGATACCTTTTTCCCTTTCTTCCTACATTTTTAAAAAGTTTAAAATCCAGCTCTGCATGTATAAAATATCCTTCCGTAAAAAGCCGTTGGGAGCACTCCGAATGATTTTTTCTGAGAGTGATGACCGATCTCTCTCGAATTCGCCTGTGCTTAAATCTTGGCGGATAAACTTGCGTAACTGATTTTATTTTATTTTGGAGGAAAACCGATGCATAAGTTAAGTCTCGTTTTTTGCGGTCTTGCCGACACGTTTCACGGATTATGCGGAAAAGTCATCGCGCCCCGGACGGGTCGAGAGCTCGGTGAAGTGTCCGCCTTTTCTTTCTTCGGAAAAACTCAACTTTTCGGCAAACGTTCGTCTTTGGCTGCTACGCGATATATTCGATCTCGAGAGGAACGAAGCTTAGATGCTCGGCATCGATCGGCATTACCCGCCCTAACCGCTCTTTGCGACGAACACGACATGGCGGAGTCGTTGTTCGACCGGCCGAGAAAATAAAAGAAGATACTCTACCATAATCGAGATAACAACTCTTTGCAAAAGATATTTTTTCCTTTCCCGATAGAGAGCGAACTCAAATCGCGAATGTTTGGTACGTCCCAAGGGTCAAGGAAATAATCGTTTATAGTTTTTTTACGTCGACGATAAAGGAATTATTTTGCGACATACGGGAACAAAATTTGGTTAAAACCGATAAATATGTTCACCGTAGAGGAGCCGTGACCAGACTCAAGTTAAGTACAAAGCAGCACAAGACGTCTGACGCCACTACCAATCAACGGGTGTCAGTCGAAAAGTATTTTGGTCATAGCCAAAGAAAAGCCAGGATAACGATGCAAGGAGTTGGCGACTCTTTCCTTTCAGGCTCCCTTTTTTACCGGTGAAAGCATTCGAAACGTTTCAGATAATTTTCTCAGCGTAATTATTTCAGAATCATGCTTTTGCATTTTTCTTTAAGATTGCCTTGTTTCCATTAAAAAAAAAAAAAAAACTCTGATGAAACCGTATTTTTGTAGGAAAGAACCGGTGGGATAAGAAACTCCTAACCGATCTTTTTTTTTTTTCAGAAAAATTTCAAACACGTGAAAACTTCTGTAGGGTAGGGTGGGGTAAAAATGAGACAACGGCATTTTTGAAGAGACCTCAGTCTAGAAGCTCCGAAAAAGTGTGTCTCATTTTTACCCCACCCTACCCTAAAATATGTTTTTTATTATTTTGGTGTGTGGAAATAGATTTTTCCAACGGTAAGCTCATTTTGCTCAAAGTATATGATTATGGAGGAATGAAAAAATAATTTTTCGATAAAATACGAAATTAACTGAACAACGGCAATAAATGCAGAAACTAAAGAAAACGTGACGATTTTTTTTTAAAAAATAGGAAACGGTCGGGTCATTGGGATGGGAGGAAATAAATATGGAAAAACTTTAACGGAAAGAGACTTTACGGTAAATAACCCGATGGAGAGCAAGACGAAGAGGGAATTGTCGAGAAGGAGAAGATTAATTAAACGTTAAGCAGCCGGTGCGGTACCGAATCAGTTCTCGGTAACGGTCCGCCAAGACTACTCCGCTTTTTATTTGATTTTTTATTCTTTCCTCGAAATGATTCGGATTTTTCCCCTCGTTTTCTTTATTCTCCTTGCAGGTAAGTCTCCTTTTTCATTAACTTGTGTATCATCGTCATTTACAATCGACTAGAGAAAATGGGATTTTCGGAAGATCCGGAACCTGTCTTCGGGTGCGACGTAATCAAATAGCGAAGGTCGTCGGAACGACTCCCAGAAAGAAACTCGAGTTTGACGGCCCCGAATTTTTTTTTTTCCTTTTCGTTTTAGGTTTGAGCCGGGTTCTCTCTCAAAAGCCTAGCGAAGGGATCGTGGACACGGCCTGCATCGCTTGCATATGCGAAGCCGCCTCCGGATGCAATCAAACGGCCGGTTGCACCGGAAACATGTGCGGACTTTTCAAGATCACTTATCCTTATTGGGTGGATTCCGGAAAACCGGTCATCGATTCCGACGATCCAGATTCGCCCGAAGGTAATTTTTTCTTCCGTCTCTTTAATTGCCTCTTTTAACGATATATGTAAAAAGAAAGATCCCCAGGCTCGGAATTTTCCTTGTTTACTTGCTCGCGTGAGATTTAAAACAAAAATATTCTCTGCGATTAATTACGTTTTTTAATAGCCCGAGTTTTATATTATTTTATAATCGACTAAAACAATTTTTTTTTTTTTTTTTTTTTTTTTTTTTTTTTTTTTGGGAGAATAAAAATAATTTTATTTTTTTAGCGTGGCAAAGGTGCGTGACGGAACCATATTGCGCTGCTCGCGCAGTCCAAGGATACCTTGCACGTTTCAAGCAGGTAAAAAAGGATTAACCGAATCCTCGTTAATTATTTATCGTTAATTATTTTTCTAATTTTTAGGATTGCAACGGCGACGGACAAATAGATTGTTTGGATTTTGCTTCGGTACATCATCTCGGAGGCTACGGATGCAATTCTCGCCCTTGGGACATAAAATTCAAAAATCAGTTTGACGATTGCATTCGACACGTACAAACTCTTACCGGATAACGGGGAATAGAAAAAAAATGATCGACTGCCAAATAGATTATGACCTTAATATATTTTGTGTATATCTACATTTATCGTGTCGTAAATATGTTTTCGAACCTCGTCCCAAGATGCATATAAATAAAAATTAAAATTGATACCCAAGTAGCGCAAGTATATCCATGGGATGGCCTTAGGATATCAATTTTTGGCTTTGCGATATCCCATGGATATCCGATTTAAAGCCGGTTACTAACGGAAGGCTGGCCAAAGGCTAGAAGTTTTGCAACAATTTCAAGGCGGAAGCGGATATACTTTTCCGGTTGGTTTTAGGCCATAGGTCTGGTTGATCTGTAAAGCCGGTTATCGATATCCTTGGGATATACTTTTAAGACTTTAAAGAAAAAAAATTCAATGGACAAAATAGGATGTACAATGACTATCGATATTAGAGAATTAAAACGCCACTGAAATCTTTTAATTTTTTTTGGTTTTTCTAAACCTTTATTTTTTTTTTCTGCCTGTACTGAAACACCCTTAAAAACAAAAATTTACACGGGCACAAATAGGTACCAATATTTTTTTAATGAAGAGTACTTAATATTATCTCAATAATATACTTACTTAATCTCATTTTATTTCAATATTAATTTTTTCTAATTACGACCAATGACACTACTTATACAAAACAAAACAATTAAACTATTGCCACCTTTTGGCAGTGGTGTCAAGTAGTTTTGCTGCGCGCCCTAAGTTAAAGGCAGAAAAGTATATACCATGGAAAACAATTTCTGTCTATATGGTTGCCGGTACATATTTCCAAATGTGGATATCGCTTGGATATTTTTCTGAGGCTCTGGAAATGCTTTGCAACCGAAAGGATGCAAAAGGATAACCTTTGGATATCCTCACTTTTCTTTGCTTTATGTCCTCAAAAGTATATCCTTATGGGATACTATGGCTTTCCCTTTTCTGATATACATTTCCGGCTATCGAACGGCGATAACGTCTATCGCCATCGGATATACTGCGCTACTTGGGTAATGGCTTTGACGAAAACGGAAGAAGGACCGAAATAAATAACACGTCCGTGTTCGCGTATATGAGAAAAATAAAATTCAAGGTAGACGAGAGATTCTCTTATGGAATGATACCTGTTTTCCGTTATCTAAACGTGGGTTTTCGAGAGTTTGTTAAAATTCCGCGAGGCGGCGCATCTTGCCGCTCATCGAGCCTGCTTTGCAGCCTCGAGGCGACCGACTCCACTCCAGTCTACCTGAAACGGTCTTCGAAATGTTTACCGTCGTTTCGTGTTTTCTTATTTCCCAAAGCTTCGTTTTCGCTCGAGCAGGTAGGCCCGTTTCCTTCGGTTTTTCCTCTTGATCGTAATTAAAGAGGAAAAAAAAAAAAAAAATTAACGACGATGATAATGTTAATTGGTGGTTTTTCAGTTTACGTGTCTAACTTGGACGTGGCCTGTTTAAAATGCATATGCGAGGCTTCGACGGGATGCATCGAAAATTACGAATGTAATCCGCAGGGTTTCTGCGGCCCCTTTTTCATATCTAGGAAGTATTGGGAAGAAGCCGATCGAGTGGTCCTGTCTTCCGATCCTCGCTACAGAGAAGACGGCCACGAAGAATGCGCAAAGAATTTTCAGTGCGCTTCCAAAATAGTTGCCAATTACATGGCCAAAAACGGCCGGGTAAGGAAACGTTTTTTTTCAATAATACAATTCCTATTCCTGGGTTTCGTGCTCGTGATATCGTTTTTATTTTTCAAGGACTGCAACAACGACGGAATCACCGACTGCGACGATTTTTCTAGAATACACTTTTACGGAGAATCGAGATGCGAAAACGCCATCGAAAACACTTCTTACCATGACAGATACATTACCTGCAGGCCTCCCAAGGCCACCGAAGACCTTTCTCTTCTTCAAAAAAAATAAAATTCTTTTCGGAGAAACCAAATACAAGAGTTTGCTTTTTTTCTCCTTTAAACCAAATATAATCCCTTTGTGATTATAGTAAATAATAAAAAACTGGAATCGAAATATTTTTTTTTTTTTTTTTTTTTTTTTTGAAAAAAATAATAACACCGGCTGTTTACATTGAACAACTTTTTTTATAATTAACAAAATTCATTTCATATTTTTTGGCCCTTTATACATTTTTATTAAAACAAAAAAAAAATGTGGTGACTCGAACCGAGAACAGGATTGCTCATCTTGCTGACATTATTAAATGGAAAAATAATAAAAAAAGATGAAACGTCGGTTATTATTGTTTAAAGAAAATCGTTCGGGATCGACCGACCCGCGCTCTTGCTTTAAACCTGACTATTCTAAGGCCTCGACTTTTTTTCTTTTTTTAAAATATTTTTTTTTTAAAGACCTACAGCTATTTACGACGTCGGAAAAGTGGTACGATGTGTAACTCATCGTAAATTGAAAATTTCGGATCGGAAAAAGGGGCCTTCTCCTCGGTTTTTATTCGTTTATTCGAAGCCCTCTAAAATTTGGCACTTGGGCTTTCTCGTCCCTTCGTCGAATCTAATGCCGTTCCTCTTTTCCCTCCGTTTTTAAATAAGTCTAACGACGGCTTTTGAAAAAACAGATCCTAATAAAAACTACCGTCTAGCTTTAAGGTAAATAATCCTATGATTTACATATTTTTTGCTTTAAATCTAGAAACCGAAAAGATATAATTTTAACTTTGTAGTTAAAATAAATAAAATATGGGTTTTTCTTATTTCGGTCGCGATGCAAATTATTATCGAGAAAATACCTGTCTTGGGTCCTTGTCGCGATCTACAAGGAAAAATAAATTAAAAGGATCCTGGGAAATCCCTGTCTCGCCTCGGTTAAATCGAAAAAGACGAGATCGTTTTGGAAGACTAATCGGGGAAGCTAAAGGTCACGATCGAAAGGTTAAGATTTACGAAAAGGGAACGACGACTCGAAAATATCAAGCATATATCCCCTCTCGGCTAAGAAGAAAGAAACGCGTCCCGGAGTAAATCTTAGCCTAACATTATTGTTTGTTTTATGGTTTTCGAGATGACCATAATCAAAATTATTGCGGGAGATTTCCCCCCCCCCCCCCCAAAAAAAGGACCTCGTCGCTATATTACAAGAGGGTTTCTCTTTCGGATTTTTCGTTTTCGGATTTTCCTCCGCCGATGATTTTTCCATCCTTTTTTTCGGTTTTAGCGTCTTTTTTCGGTATCTTTTTTTCCGATTTGGAATCCTTATTTTTTTCGAGGGCGTCGTCTTTCTTTTCCGTTTCTTTTTTGCTTTTCTTCTTTTCCAGTTTTCCCTCTTTTTTGTCCGTCTTACAGTCGGAAGCGTCGCTCGATTTCTTTGGGGTTTCCTCTTTGGGCTTGCATTTTTTCCTTTCTTCGGATTTGTCTTTTTTCCTGTCGTCTTTGTTGGAGGGTCTCAGCGGCGATCTGAAAAAAGAGGCGGACGGGGATCGGGTCGTCGAGGGCTTTTTCCAGGATTTTTCCGGTCTCAGAGGCGTCGTTTCCAGCTGGGTAACGATTTTTTGAGCGCATCTTATCCTCGTGGAAGACGACGTGGCCCTTTCTTTTCCGAGTCTATATTCCCGCTGAAACTCGAGGATGGGAGGCAGCCTGGCGGGTTTTTCCCCTTCGTCTCCGTTTCGAGGTTCGTTGTATTCTTGGATTCTCATCTGAAGAGAAAAGACTCGCTATTATAAGAGAGGGCGAGGAGACGGGAAATCAAAAGGGACGGTCCGAGTACCTTCATGGAGTATTGCTGAGATTTACGAAGAGTCGAAGAAGTCGGCTGACGAGGATGTCCCGATCCCGGGCCGACCCCGCTCCCTGCGGAAGAAATTCGCGAACCCCCGCTGGAATTTGTCGAAGAAGAGACGGAAGACACCCCTGGAAAAAGGTAAAAAAAAAAAAAAGAAAGAAAGAAAGAAAAAGTTATTCGTTTCGGATCGAAAATCCGCGATTAAATAAATAAAGACAGCTCCGGTACTCGCCCGATAAAGAAGAAGATCCGGAGGACATTGAATACATGGAAGCGGAATTCGGAACCGATCGATTTCCCATGGAATATTGAGAAGCGGAAGCCGGGACCCAATTTTTTTCGTTCCAAGATTTGCAGGAAGAAGCCGACCAGGATCTGGCCGAGACCGAATAGGAAGACGCCGAGGACGGCATCGGCCAGGATTTGGAATAAACGGTCCCGTGTCCCGAGCTCTGTTTGAGCCTGAGTATCTTGGCACGACAGATGACGCATCTCAGGGGCAAAAGTCGCTGAGAAACGGCCATTTGAATGGTTTTGACGAAACATTTTCTGCAGACGACTCTGTGCCCGCAAGGCGACGTTTGCATCGTCGCTTTTGCGTTGACGCAGATGACGCACTGAAATTACCGACACACGATTAAAAAAACTTTTTTCTTCCGGTCTGCCTTCCTTTTATCATCGTTACTTGCCGCGTGCCATGTTTTTACCTCGTCTTCCTGGGACGTGGCCAACTCCGGTTCGTTTTCCTCGAGCTTGGTTAACAGTTTGTCCTGAAACGTAAACGGAAAAAAGATTTTACATTCGGGGACGTATCATAATCGACCGGGGAAATAAACACGTCCCTTAAAGGTCGGAATTAGCAGAGAAAATACGTTTCGTTTCTCGTCACTCGATCCTCGTCGAATAGACGAGTTTCGAGGCATTCCGAAAAAATGTCTCAGTCATCAATACGCGACTATTGTTTTTTTAATTTAAACGTCAACAACCATTATGTTTGCTGACTTAAATGGGTCGAAAGTTTTCAGTCTAGTTTCTCGACATGGGGCTGTTAGCACTCTTGGGTTTCGAAGTCGTTTCGGTTTGCTCTACCTTCAGCATTTTTTTCGGTATCCCACCACTTTTTCTTTTTTTATCGCTCGCGTCAATGCTCCGGACAAAACATGATCGGACTCGATATTTTATTTTTCAGGAGGAAGCATTTTCTCGTACAGGTATTTACCGAAAGGAGACTGCCGGTTGTGTTGTCCCGTGCAAGACGACGTCGACATCACCTTCAATCTTTTCACCAGGTATTTATAAAAAAAAAAATTCAAGTTTTTGAAAAAGCGGATGAAACGCTAAACTAATCATTCCATCGGTCATCCTCATCGTGCTCCGCCATAAGCCAAACATAGTTTTAACCGCTTTTTTTACCAGGAAAAATCCGACTCTTCCCCAGCAACTGGTAACGGACGACGTTTGGTCGGTAAAAAGTTCTCATTTCGATCCGGAGAACCCGACCGTGATTTACGTTCACGGGTTCACCGAACGGGCTATGGGACTCAGCGCCAGAACTATAAAAAACGGTGAGTCATCGCGGTATTTTTTTTCTTTTCCATTCCCGAGGGTTATCGAGACGGACAGTCATATTTATTTTATTTCTTCTCAGCCTATCTCGAAAAAGGAGAACACAACGTGATCGCAGTCGATTGGGGAGGTTTGAGCGCTTTTCCGTATTATGCGGCTGCAGTGAAAAACACTCGGATCGTCGGCCGAAGCGTCGCCCGGTTTCTCTCGTTTTTGGACGGCCACGGGATCGTTCCCATGAAGAATATACATCTCATCGGATTTAGCCTGGGGGCGGAAGTGGCAGGATTCGTAGGGAAAGCGCTCGGCCAGGGAGCGCTCACCAGGATTACGGGTATCTCGATTTTAATTATTATTTCGTTGAATTACCCAAACCGACACCCCGGAATCTTATTCCTTTTACCTAGATCCATCAGCTCAGTTCTTGTGGGAAAAGCTCCAAAAAAAATCAAAACGGTGAATCAATTTTATAGCCGAACTATATTCGCAAGTTCAACCGAGTGATCCAGGAAATCAAATAATGATGAGGGAGACAAAAAAAAAATAATAAATAATAAATAATGCTTTTCCGTGAATCGGAATATTTCAGGATTGGATCCGGCTTTTCCCCTTTACATTTTCCAAGGAGAAGAGGGTCATCTGTCTCGAAAAGACGCTCGCTTCGTCGACGTGATTCATTCGGACGGAGGAGTTTTTGGGTTTCCGAATCCCGTGGGCGATGCGGATTTTTACCCGAACGGAGGGATCGCTCTTCAACCCGGTTGCAGGCTGAGCCAACTAGCCAAACGAGGTCGGCCGGAAGAAGTCGGTAAGACTCTCCTCTTTTCTTTCGTCTGCTCAGACCGAGTCGCCCGATCTGTGAAATTCCCAAACGTTTTATTTTATTATTTTTTCAAGTCGCTTGCAGCCACAACAGGGCTTGGATGTACTACGCCGAATCGGTAAACGACGAGAAAGCGTTTCCTGCCTTATCGTGCCCGGATCAAGATTCCTTCGACCGTGGGAACTGCAATAATCGGTCCCGGACGGATTTCGGTAAAACCTCTTTCATGGGATATGCCGCGAATCCTAGGTAAGTCCTTCATCCGTTCTTTTTTTGTTATTATTATTTTGCCCCGATTCGAAACCGCGCCCGTTCATATAACTCTCCAATTTTTTTTTTTTTTTTTTTTTTTTAACTTTTCAAAGGTTGCGGGGAAGTTTTTATTTGACGACGAATTCGGCACCTCCGTACGGAAAATCAGCCGGTTAAAATCATGCCTGCGGTTCGTCATCATCAAGCGGTTTCGACCAAGATTTACGTTCCGTCAACTTGGAAATTTTTATTTCTTCTTTGCCGTCGGGACGTGCGCAATCCTAATAAAATCTCTAAGCTTTTTTACGCGCTCGCCTGAAAACTTTTGACGTTTTATGTTACGGATCGATGTAATTAATTAATATTTAATATCGTATTAAAAAAATGGTTCAAGTAACTTTCATTCCGCCTTTTTTCCCGTGCTGCAGACGACAAACGAAAAACTCACCGCCTTATAGAGAAACGGACGAGACTTGTAAAGTTTGAATTGTTTAATGTTTATCTGGTTGGAGCAATAAATCCCGAAAAAAAAGAAAAAAAAATGTTTAGAAAAAAATTATGGGAAATTTTCAAAATTTCACGTAAAGGTCAAGCGGTATATTTACGGAACAAAAAAGAAATTTGCTCGAAAGAAGACGGAGCCTGTCGAGTAGATAAAATAACCGTTTGCGGTGCAGGAAACTTTTTAGGTCAAAATCTGGCTTTGCTCTTAAAACTGAGCGATTCCGTTAAATTGTTATCACTTCACGACAAAGAAAACGTCCACGGGATAGCCGCGGATTTGGAACACATTAACACGAAATGCAAGGTGAAAGGATACACCGGGACCCAAACGGCGGAACCCGCTTTAAGAGTAAGATATTTCCCGGTTTTTACGCCCTCCCCTTTCGTTTCTATTCTAAAAAGGAAAGGGTCGTTTTTACAGAACGCGGACATAGTGGTGGTCGTCGACGGTTGGGACAAACATCTCGCGGCCGACGAAGAAATCTGTTTAAAAGCGAACGCTCCCATCGTGTACGATCGCGCCTTCCAAATAGCCAACATATGCCCGGAAGCTTTGATTTGCCTCCTTACTCCCCCGATCGATTCTCTCCTTCCTTTGTTCTCCGAGGTCGGTACCGAAACTTTCTAGAGTGGCCGGACGAATCTTTAGCTTATGGTTGACGTCTTTGAAATCCGAAAAACTCGTCCGGTCACTCTCCGGGTTAAACGATGCCCTTTTCGACTCTCGGATTACTAGATCGATCGAATGAATGAGAGGTTTTCTGAAAAATCTCAACGCTTTTCTACTGTGACCCATAAGCTAAGAACTGAATCCTTGTTGCGGTTCTATCTAGTAATGCGAGCTTTTCGAAACGTGGAAAGTGTCGAATAAATCCCCCTTTTTCGATCAGACCGTCAAGAAATGCAAAGTGTACGACCCGAGAAAAATATTCGGGGTGTGCTCGCTTTCGGAAACCAGAGCCAACGCCGTTGCAGGAGATTTTCTCGGGCTGGATCCGGCTTCGATTCGGGTTCCGGTCGTCGGAGGAACGTCGCCGGGGACTTGCGTCCCTCTTTTTTCTCGTGCCGTACCCTTTAACGAATTTTTCGAGGTAAGGAAGGCTCGTTTTAATTTTTTTTTTTTTCGAGATCTTTTCCTTTTGTAATCGTTAGGCGTTCGATCGCAGAAGGACGCAGCGGATCTGACGAGAACGGTTTTGGAAGCCTCGGCCGAATGCAAAAGACTTTCCACTTTGGCGCCCCTTTCTTCCGCTCACTCCGCGGCGGGCTTCGTCAAGGATCTGGTGGCCGCTCTCTGCTGTCGCCCCCGTTCCGGCCCGATTTATCGAACGGCTTTCGTCCGTTCGGACGCCGTGCCCGGTCGAACGGATTATTTTGCCGGAACGCTTCGGATCGGGCGGAAAGGAGCAGAGCTGGATTGCGGTTTGCCCAAAATGAGCGGATTCGAATTGGAAATGGTGGAAAACGCCATCCCGATTTTGAGGAAACGAGCCGACAAAGGACTGGCCGCCTATCGGGGATTGATAAGATGCGAGATCAGAAGAGAAGCCGAAAAATGTGCCGGAAAACCCTTTTTGACCAAGACTCCGGTTCCCGATTGCGATTTCCCCGTGCCGACGGAAGTCTGTTCGGACAAATGTCCGGAATCGCCTTGCGCTTCTTCGGAGAACCTCGTCGCCTCCAACAGGATCCGTTGCAAATAGAGAAAAACACGTTCCACTCACGATTTTGTGGTTTAGGTGAGCGAGTTCCCTTTCCGTTACTTTCCTTCTGCTTTGTTCTTGCTGCTGTTGCTTGTACTGATTGTATTTGTAAAACAAGTACATTCCCGGAAGAGCCAAAACTACGAACGGTTTCATGAAAGCGGAATTGGCTAAACTCCGCGGCATTTTGTAACCGTCTTTTTCTCCAGGCACCGTTCGAGCGATCACATTTTCACATTTTCCACCTCCTCCCTAGCGTTTTTTCTACGACGAAACAAAAACAAATAAAAAGTCACTCGTTTCCGTTCCGATTTCGATCCGTCGTCGTCAGCGATCGCTTCTCTTTTTTTCCCCCGCCCCCCCCGCTTTTCCTTCGAGCTCGTTTTATCCTCCAAAGTTCGGCCGATCAGAGGAGGAGATTTTTTCCGAGAATCGCGGTTTTCGTTTTTCGCGTTAACCGCTATCGCAAAAGATTTCCATCGTTGGGTCTCATCGAGATCCCGTTTCGAAAAACGAAATGAACATTCGTAAGGATGGAGAAAGAAAAAACAAATTTTTAGCTCTGGAACCTTTTACGAGATCGGTCATCGAGTCTATTTTGGCGATTTCTCGGAAGAGAAGATGAAGTCGGAGCGGAAAAGAGAAGGATTCCGCGGGAAAGGAGCGACATCACTTAAACATTTTCATCCGAGGAGCGTTTCGATTTTCGTTCGTTTAACCTCGTTTCGATTTTTCCCTCTAAATATCGAAGTAGAAACTTTCCCGGAAGCGTAAGAAAACCCGTTTTATTTTGGAGAAGCGATCGTTATTCGTACGAACCCCTCGACGGGTCGAAACGGATTTTTCGAAACCGGAATCATGTTTACGAATGCATTATCGACGCCCGCGGAACGTCGGATTCTCGTCCGTATCGCGTCGTGACGCAGTCGGCGGCGTCCGCGCAATCTCCGCGACGCTGCATCTTCGACGCCGTAAGTACCGATCGATACTCATCTTTCCTGTTCTTATCTTTTTTTCCCCCCCCTTTCCACGACCGTCTCTTTTCTTTAGTTCGACCTTTTTCCCTTTTTTTCCCCCCCGAGCGGGAAAAATCGGATTTTTCCGACCGTTATATACAGTATATTTTGCACGGCGACGGCATCCTTCTCGGGATCCTCCTTTTTCTTCGTTCATAAGTTACGACGGAACGAGAAGCGGGGAAAAAAAATAATATTCCTTTCTTTTTCGAAAAGATAGTTTTTCTGCCGACAGAAAATGACGTCAAAGAGACAGAGATGACGTCATAACCACAGTAACACGCGCTCTCTATATTATGGCCTGCGATGTGAATCGATGGGGCGACGACCGTACGAATTTACCATAAAGAGAATAATTATTGTAATGCTTCATTTCCCCATCCCTTTTTGATTTCAAGAATGAGAATATAAATCTATCGAAGCTCTAACAGCCGCTCGGCAAAAAAAAACTCATGCAAAATTGCTCTTTAAAAAAAAAAAAAATGAAAACGGAGAGAAGTTGAGAAAGTAACGATTATCGGCCGCTCTAGGTCGGTAAAGGACGAACGAGATCGAAAGCGACAGAACCGAAACTCGTCAGTCACATTTCGGTCGAGAGAACGAGATGACCGCGCACATCAAGAAGTGTTTTTTTTTTTATTTTTTACGACTTAAAAATCCAAAGGATTAGTTAAAAAACAAAAACAAGAGAAACGGTGGTTGGACGTTTTTTTTTTATATTTTTAAATGGAAAACTTTTTTGGACACAGAAATATAGACTGCTGGTATAAATAGCAGCCGCTCATCAAATCGTCGTTGAACCGCGTGGATATAGCGAAACGTGTTAAATGTCATTTTTTTCGCAAACGAAGAGGATTTCCTTTCGAAAAATGTAGAGCTCGTCGAAATGGATACCGTTCTTTTCCCTTGGCAAACAAAAACGGGGACGCCGAACGCGGGCGAAACCGGGCTCAAGCCGAGAATCATATCTGAAATTAAAAAAAACTGTTTCTCAAAATTAAGGTCGAGTTTTTGGAGCAATCCGTCCGAAGAATTTCCCAAGCCTAAAATATCCGGTAAGTTTTTTCCGGATTGCTAGAAAGAAAAAAAAAAGGATTTCTTTTTTGAAAAATAAGGTATATTTTTTTTTTAGGAAAAATATTTTGGATGCGTCCTTGTGAACGAGAGCCGAGATCGGCAGAAGTAAGGCAAGGGAGCCTTTTCGTTTTCGAATCCGGAAATTCGAGGATAGAATTCCGGGTGCCTCTTCGGCGCCTCGATTTGCAGCCTTGCAACGCTCCGAGAACTTTTCGTCTTTCGAGAGGTTCCGGTGCCCCGCCTTTGGTTTTTCAGGTATCGACCGAGATCCTCGCTCCACTTTCGTTACCACTTTTACTTTTATATACTTTTTTCAAGCCCCCCGGCTTTTTACGCTAAACTCTCTCGACGAGCTCCTTTTAAATAATACGCGTGTCTTGTTCGAAATATTTTTTTTTTTTTTAATGGATCTATTCGCGGAAAGAAACTATTAATATGCACGTGCCTCTTGCTCTAATATTTGAGAGATGTCCACATATATTTTAGGATAAAAAAATAAAATAGTTTTTAGCGATTAAAATGACATTTGCAGCTATTTGACTGCATACATTTATAAAAACATCACTTTGTAAATCAAGAAAAATGTTATCTTGGATGTTATCAATGTTTTCGGTCATCGACTAAGCCCAGACTGTTTGACCGAAATGCTGGAAAAATTATGACTTGACATTAGGATCCGCTATAAGATTTATCGAAATTTGATGAAATCAAAATCTTATTTGATCATCCTGGCCTAAGTTTGGCGAGTGGCCCAGAAGCATGGTGCCAGGCGGGATATATGCTACGACCACAAAACGTTGTTGTTACTATTTAAAAGCTAACCGTTTTTTTTGCATTATTGCTTAAAGCTGAAGAATAGAGATTATAAACTCAAATTAAAAATTTTCGCTGCCGCCTTATTACTTCTCATTAATATGATATTTCCGACCGAATACCCATGCCCTTTAAAAAGAAAAACATAAAAGGATCGATTTTGAGATTGAGACAGTTCATCTATAAAGGCATAGAAAGAGTCTTACCTCTTTCAGTGATGAGGTGTGCTCCTAGAAAAAGCGTTCCGTCCTCTTCATACCCGGAAAATGGGGGAAAGCGTTAAGCGCATAACCTTCGCCCATCCACCGAAACAAGGGAACATTTACGAAACATTCTTTTTCGTAATGATAAGAAAATTAAATAAAAATAAATACGATTACTTTTCAGGCGCTCACAGACGAAGAATACGAAAAGTGGGTAAAAACTCTCGCCGTCGAACTCATACGGCAAACTCCTCTTCAAGACGTTCGGTTTTTGGACATAATAAGCATTACGAGGCGACCCGAAAAGGAAGGGGAAGGAGGGACGAGAAGCGGAGAGTGCCCCGTTTCTCTTCGACGGAGCAGAAACGTTACTTCGAATCCGAATCAGCTCGAAAAAATATGGAATCCTTTGGAGACCGAAAGGAAAAGAAGGTGGAAAAAAGTAATCGGAAGATGCGACAAAGAAGACAAAGAAAAAATGGAACAATCGGAAAAATCGAAAATCAGAAAATCTTACAAAACGAGACCGGTTTTGCCTTTTCTTTCGAAAAGTAAGCTTTCCAGATCGAAAGAAGAGCTTGCGTCCGAAGAATCCGGTATCGGTTCGGGGGAAGAAAACGTGGAAAATTTCACCTTTGTTTCCGTCAGAGAAAAAAAAAATTTTTTCGAATCTCTAAATCGCGAAAAAGAAGATGAGGATCCCGAACCGAGCAAGATCGGAGATCAATCGGGAGAAACGATCCTTCCCGTCAAAGAAATTCGCAGGTTCTTCGAGAATCCCGAGCCCGGAAGGTTCGGAGACGAACAAGAGCCCGATCGGCCTCGGGACTTAAATTCTGCGGCCTTGCTTAATCGAAGGCGTCTTCAAAGAGGAGAAAGAAAATTGACCAAATTAAGAATTCAAATAGCAGAGGTCGAAGAAACCGTCGAGTCTATAGCCCAGGATCTAGGGATCGTCAAACGCGATCTTTCCCCAAGGTAAATAAAGGTAAACCGAGACTCTTCCATCTTTCCTTCGAGTCATAGTTATCGTATTTTCTGTTCCAGAGAAGAGGGCCAAGCCGTCGTCGCGGCACTCCAGAGAAGATTACAAGAAGAAAATTCGAGATTGGAGAGACTTCACGAAGAAACTGTTAGAGTAATAAAAGAAAACCAAAGAACGTTGAAAAGATTGGAGAAAGAAGGTTCCGAATGAAAATTTTGACGGTTACATTTGTCCAAAAAAAAAAAGAAGAGACTTTATTATTATACAGTATATTTTTTGTAAAATTTGTTTCGTTTTTCACACAACAATTCGTCTTAGATATTTCATAAATCTCGATAAAAAAAAGATGAACAATAAAATTAGAATCGTATAAAAAAATAAATAGTCATAGTTAACATGCGGCATTAGAGCCAAACGATTAAATATAAAATGCTCTGGTACCGTTTCCGAATCCCTTCTTCCTTTCCAGGGCCACGGAAAAAGAAAAGACGGAATATAACGAGAGGAATGCAAAATGAATCCGTATACGTCCTTTATTTCAAAAGTGTCGACATGTTACCGCTTTGGCACGTGGCGTAAAAAATTTTTTCCGCCGGTCGCGACCGGAAGATGCAAAGAGAGCCGATATAAAAACTTGTTTCCCAGACGGGAAATGTTTCCGCGACGACACGGGAAAAGGAATCGCTTTATCGAGTCAGCCGTCGAGCTGTTCGGCGTGTTCCAAGGAATCTAACGTGTCGTTGGAACTGGAACGAGTCAAATCGCTCAGTTCGTCTAAATGTTTCTGCCTTTTCCTCACGTTCCAATGCAAACATTCCGCCAACGAATCGAACCAATCGGATATTTGGTCTTGAGCGCAAATCGAGGGGACCGGATAAATAGACGTGGTTACTCTCAAACTGTCGCCGTGATACAGTTCCTGTCGGTTCCTTCCGTCGAAAGATACCCACGAAGTGTTTCTGCTATCGGGAGAAACCGAGATCTGCACCGTTGGAAAAAATAAATAGAAATTAATTTGCACCTTATTTTTCGGAATCGCTTCGAAGCTTACCTTGAGCTCGACTCCGGCCGGAACGACGATGGGTCTGAAGGATAAAGAATGGGGACATATCGGAGTGACCATGATGGCAGGAACGCTGGGATGAATCATGGAAGCGCCTGCGGCCACTGCATAAGCGGTGCTTCCCGTAGGAGTTGAAACGATCAGGCCGTCACCTGATAAAACAAGTAGAGTAATAATATAAAAAATAAAAAAAAGTCACGTCAAAACCCTTGTTTTAATGCTATTATCTCCTAGTTCGATATCGGCGGACGGAAAGAGAGAATAAAAACAAAGCGAAAAATTTTTTTTCGGAACGAGCCAGGAATTAATTAATTATCGGTCATCCCGATCTCGGATAGAACCGTCCGTGCGGCAGGCGACATAAAATATCAAGCAAAAGACAAGGATCTCACCTTGAACGGACGTAATGTGTTTTCCGTCCAGGAAAAGGTCGATGTTGGAAAGGTACGGCGAAGGACCTCGGTCCACGACGACTTCGTTCAACACCAACAAATTGGTCGGAGATTTGGTCTCTTCGTTCTTCCTCATAACGATGCATCTAAGTCTGCTCCTGAGAGTGAGAGCCGCGTGTCCTTCCAACACGTTCGTCACTTGTTCTTGAAAATTTTCAAATTCGAAAGGAGTCAAAAATCCGAGAGAACCGAGGTGGAAAGCCATCACGGGGGGCACCGATTGCTGTAAAAAAAAAAAAAAAAAAAAAAAAAAAAAAAAAAAAAAAAAAAAAAAAACTTTGATAGAGGACGCTTGGGTTTGCGACCTCGCTCGTTTCGATGCGTTTCCGCTTCGTCACGATCGACGTATCGCGGTCACGTTCTCGTTGGAACTTACCGTTTTACATCGTAAAGGTAAAATAATAATAATAAAAAAAAAAAAAAAAAAGAGCGGGCTCACCTGAAAGAGGAGACTAGCGTAAAGCAGAGTCCCGTCGCCTCCCAGGCAAATTATAAAATCTATTTTATCGGTGAGATCGTCTTTTCCGTCTTTGAAAGTCATGAGTTTATCTTTGACGGCGGCGAAGCCGGAATTGTCGGCCAAAAGAGCGTCGTCCATGACGGAGTTTTCCACGAAAACGACCATTCGCTTTTCCTCCGTCAACCACTTGACCAGTTGGACGAAAGGTTGCAAAACGGAAACGTCTCGGACTTTTTTAATCACCAAAACCGTCAGCGGAGGCTTGTACCACGTCAACCTTTGGCTCGCCGGATCCTGGATCGTCCTGAGGGGAGAGCCCAAGAAAATATAAAAGAAAATCATCGAGGAGAACCGAGGAAAAAGAATAAATTTCGAGTTTCGACTTACATGACCATGGCGGAATTTTTCATTATTCGGCCGCAAGGGCCGAACTGTTGAATCGGGCTCGGAGCATTTAGAGATCTCGTCCTCCTGCGAAACAATAAAAAAAATAAGAAAAAAATAAGTGGCTCGCTTTCGCGACGAGACAATCGAGCCGAGTCGACATTCGAAATCGTGGGAGATTTCGTTAATAAAGGTGAATACGTAAAAACACTTCCGTTCTTCAAAAGTATAATCGAGAATCGTGCGCATGTGCATCCGGGAATTTCAAACGTCACGACTAATTTAAGTGCCCATGAGGGAAAACCAAAATTTCGGCTTTTTTCCGGTTTTAAATAAACTTACGGCCACGTGCCCGAGCGCGATCTCGAATATTCCTCGAGGCTCCAACTTCGGCGCAACATCGGGAAATTTAATTCCGGGCGAGAATTTTTCAAAGGATTTCGACGCGCGGATTCTTCCAAAATCGTCCACGTCATATCGTGAAACTGAGGCCCCTTCGAAAACACTGATAAAAAACAAGCTCGCTATCCCTACGAGTTTCCATTCCCGTTTTTATAATTTTTTTTTCTTTTCTTTCTTTCTTTCTTTCTTTTATTTTTCTCGGATTCTCGACGTGCGACTGATCGACGTTCGTCGTCCGAGGTAAAAACCAGAGCCGACGAGGACGGTGGCGGGGGAGGGGGAGGGGAACCGATTCCCACCTTCGAGATAACTCGTTTCTCGTTAGAGATAAGATCCTCGCCCGATTTCCCTTTCCGAAAAAGAAAATATCCAATAAAAGGAAAAATATTCCGGTACCGGGAATCGAACCCGAGCCTCCTGGGTGAGAGCCAGGTATCCTAGCCACTAGACCATACCGGATTTTCTACTGGGCCTGGTTTTTTCCCTCCTTAAACATGAGGATACACTTGTTAAAAAAGTTATCATTCTCAATTCAGAGAACGGTCGAGAGAACATTGAGAATGCGTCGAATAATTCCGAAGGAAAATAAAAAAAAGGGGGGAGAAGAGAAAATGACAAGAGATTAACTGTTAGAGAAGCGGAGATTAAAGTAGCGTAATTTTGCCACAGAAATGGCCGGAGCACCGCTGGTGTAGTGGTATCATGCAAGATTCCCATTCTTGCGACCCGGGTTCGATTCCCGGGCGGTGCAAGTTTTTTTTCTCGATTTTTTTTTCATGCCTGGTTTGCTCACCTTTTATAACGATATCGATGCTTATACGAGTAGGCGGAGTATTTTTGAAAAAAGGTTTTTTGAATGAGGTTCGAACGCGTGACTCTTACGAATATTTTAATAAAACCGAAAGCGGAAAGCATCTCACGACGACGAAATTCCGTGCATGTGCAAGCATCCGAGACTGATGAGAAACAACAGATAACGAGCTAAGAAAATACGACCTTCGACCCCGCGATACGTAATTGATTTACTGCTATCGTCGCATTTCAACGTCCGCGTTTAAACGGTAAAATATCCCCTTTTCTTTTTCCGAACGGGGAAATCGAATCGGGAAAAAGCCGAAATCCGAAGCGACCGCTCGTTTTAATAAGTTTCTCCCGAGGGGTCACTAAAAAAAAAAAAAAGCGAAACCAAACGAAACTATCTGACACGCCACAAAACGGTGGCCTACCTTCTGATTTCCTGAGAGTCGTTCACACCTAATCCCGTTACATTGCTGTCGTCCAGCATGTGCGAGCTTGAAAAGAAAAACAAGACATTTTAAGATATACCACGGCATTTTTTTCCTTCTCGATCCGATTAAAAAATCATTTTTTCCCCGACGAGAAAACCTGTTAACCTATAAAAAGGGTGGATGATCGTTGAAGAAAAAAAACCTGCCGATTTAAATCTCGGTCCGGATTGATATCGTTTTACTAAAAACGTGGAGATTAACTTTTTAATCGGTCATGCCCATTTTTTGTCGATTCGGAATTGTTTTTAAACCGTAAGCTACGAAAAGGAAAAAAGGAAAAAAGGAAAGCCGGAAATAAAAGTCGAGGAAAATGTCGTAAAGAAGGAGACTCACCTGAAGACTTTTTCCTTTACTTTTCCGACGACGGATTTCTTGTTGGGGCAGTCCTTGTTTTCGAGGTCCATTCCCACCAATACTTTAGCCAAGTGCAAGTCTTGTTCGTTCATGCTACGGGCGGGACGTTCGATACCTGAGAAACCGAATCGAAAAGGATTTCGTCAGAAACCGGTGCTTTCGCTACACGTCACTAATTTTTCGACCCGGGCTCGAAAAGGAAATTTTCTGCCCGCTCGACTTGTTGCCTTGACTCCCTTTCAGTTTTCGGTACGTACATTGTTAACAAACATGGCCGCCGATGAAACGAATCAGTTTGAGATTAGAATGAAAAACATCTTAGGGATTAAGCATCAAAAGCGCTCGTTCCGCAAACTCCCGAACTCGTCTTGAAAACCCTCACTTTCGAACCTCAACATGTAATATACTATTTCAAATGTTTCTTGCGCTTTCGGTAATCGAAAACTCGAAGCCGTTTCCCGTCGGTTTTTCTTTGCTTCACGGCTCGTCCGGGAAGATTCGGGTTTTCCGAAATGATTTGGGAAAACCGAAGCCGGTAAACTTTATTTACGAGCCCCTCCCTAGGACTATGCCCCTCGTTATTCTATTCGAATTTGAACTTCAATCGGGAAATGTTGTTCGGGGTCGAACTTTACTCGACTATTTAGTCGGTTTTCCCCCGGGAAAAATTCCAACGACTGGGCAACGGTCGGAAAAGCGAGAGAAATTAGCACGTCTTTGTTATGTTAATTTGTACTATTTATTTTGGTTTTGGATTTCTAGAAAAAGCAATTTTGTCTAGTGTGGATCAAAAAAAAATTGGCACTTTCCACGATATGCTTTGTTAACTTTCCTTTACAAGAAAGCAAAGCTTATGGGACAAATATTTCTACAAGTAAACCAACCATTTTCTGTTTAATTATTAATAACGAAAAATAGACTTTAAATTAACAAGGAAAAGAAAAACCGACCAAGATTCCACGCAGGAAACTAGGTGAGACTCGCGAAAATATTTTAACGAAACGTACCTCTTGAAAAATACCACTTGTCAAGCAGAATATCATACGGGCCAGAATTCAAAGTCCTGCAAGAGTTTTATTATTTATTCCGTCATCGCGACAATCTTCAGTCTATCCAGCGAGATTTTTTTTGGGGGGGGGTTTGTAAACGATGATACGTTAACGGTACTTTTTCGAACGTGTGTATTTAGTTCCCCGCGAATCGCAAGTCGGAACCGAAACGAACACCGCCTCGAAAATCAAAGTAATATTTTTATAGAACACAGCAACCTCGATTCAAACCCTTTAATATACGGAAAGGTGTCGATTAAAAAAAAAAAAAGCAATAACAACAACAAAATAAATGATCACATCACGACGACACTTTTTGATGGAGCGTCTGTAACTCGGACATGCGCAAAACGGGAAAACGTGGCAGAGAGTTCCTTGATTCGTGTTGTCGCTGGTAGAGGTCTCTTTAGGCGCTCTCGAAATCTAATCCCACGACCGAAAATGAAATCGTATTAATTCTCGAGAAAGATTCGCTCGCCCGAATCTCGGAGCCGTACACCTTTAAATTTTGTAAATAATTTATTTCTTAGTTAATATTTTTTTTCTTAACAAAGGTAAATAACTTTCGGATCGATTCATTAAAAACAAAATAAACCGGGATAGGAATTGATTCCATCTCGCCGGGACAAGTCGAGACTTCATATTTACATGAAATTTTTATTATTAGAGCATCGAAGGTTTTTACGTAGTCTTTTCCGATGTCGTTTTCAGATCGTTCTAGTCGTCATGAAGTTGATGCTGTGGATTTTGATTCTCTCGATGGGGTTAGAATTGACTTCGAGTCAAAACAGGTACGGGGACGACGTCGAAGACAACGAATTCGCAGAATTCGAAGATTTCGAAGAGGAAGAGGAGACGTCTAGACCGAGCGAAAAACCCACCGGAGACGCCGCTTTTCCGGCCAAACCAAAACGTGCCGAAAACGATGAGATCTTAGACGTGGACCCGGACGGCGGAGGAAGCGAAGACGACGAAACCGTAATCGAGGTAAGTCAGGGTTAATTCCCACTCAATTCTTCTTTAAATCCCTCCCGTCGAAAATGATTTGCAAAGTCTCAAACTTTGTTTAAGTTGTAAATTTGTTTTGAATCTCGAAGGGCAGCCAGCTACCTTTGGTGCATAATTCCTTGCATCGCAAATTCTTGATTTAAATCAAAAGCAGTTATTTTCTTACCTTATATGTAATCCTGTTTGAAAGAAGTGTAGACATATAGCTTTTATGACTGCCGACCATTTTTAAAGCACAGATCTGGAGTTTATTATTATTGTTAAGCACTATATCTTATTTTGCAAAGAAGGCATGCATCGCTACTAAAAAACCTCGAGTAAATCATTTGAAGCAATTGCTGGTCGGGACTTTTTGAAGGATAACAAAGTTTTTTTTACTGGTGGTGGTTTGAGAATTAATAATAATATTCTGTTTGAGATTCGATCGATGGCCGATTTTTCGGAAACTTTTTCGTAATCCCAAGACAAGTAAAGGTTAGATCGCGAGAGAAGATCTTGTTTGTCGTGAACCCGTTTGTATCGAAGGATGAGAAGAAGGAGAAGAAGAAAAAATAAGGCGTTCGTTATAAAAATCCCCATTCGGAACGGTAGTATTCGAATATGGAAAACAACGACACGATACGCCGCGGATTGTATTTTCTTTCCCTCTTTTTTTTTTTTTTTTTTTTTTTTAAGGACGAAGAAAACGAATTCGATCATTTTCACGACGACGAAGAATTCGAAGGATTCGAATCGGGACAAACAAAATCCGACGAAAAAGAAGCTCCGAGAATTACGATCACAAAGGCAAGTTTTGAAATCGGCCCTTCTCCCATGTCCCGTGAGTCGCTCGTTTTAAAAGTTTTTCTTTTTTTTTTTAAATCGAATTTTTCAGGTTCCTTTGCATCTTCGAACAAACTGGGACAGTTATTATTTGGAAATGTTAATGATGACTGGGTTGCTAGTGTATTTTTTAAATTTTTTTACCGGGAAAAACAAAAACCACAAACTGGCAAACATGTGGTACTACACTCACAAAGCGTTGCTAGAAGAAAATTTTACTTTGGTCGGGGACGACGGAAAACTCGAATCCGACAATCCCGGACTGATGAAAGAATCCGAGAATCTTTATACGCTCTGGTGCAGCGGAAGGACCTGCTGCGAAGGAATGTTGGTCGAACTTAAATTTCTCAAGGTAAGGGAATAATGTTTCATGTTTGATACGAGGTAAAAACCGATGAATAATAAAATTCCAGAGACAAGATCTTTTGGCTGTGATGACTCAAATGGTGAGACCGGGAACGGATCAAATTCACGTTCGAGTCGATATGAGTAAAGAAGACATGGACAGCTTCGTTTTTTGCGTGGCGTCCAAGAAATCTGCTGTCAGATTGTCTCGAGACATGGCCGATTTGGTAAATTACGAATCCCGAATTTTTTTTTATCAAAAATTCTTTTTAGTTTCAAACGGTCCCCGTTTTTTCTTTTTTCCAGAGCGTTTACTGTCCGGAAAAAAAATCCGGGGAAAAGTTGGGCGTTCCCGGATCGTTTAGTATCATGAGCGAAATAGGAGAGGTTAGTTCGGCCATGTTGGACTCGAGAATCGTTACCGTTCTCAACAAATATTCGGATCTCGTAGATTACATACATTTTAGCGACCAATTTTCCGGAGCAAAGCAACCGGAGTAAGTTTCGAAGAGCATCATTTATTCTAATCGAAGACATTTTTTTTTATTTCCCACATCTAATTTTAGAGACACCAACTTAACGAAATTACCGGAAGTGAAAAAAGTGTTGATTTTTCATTTTAACATCCCGATAAAAGGACACGGAAGCCAAGAAGCGATGGAACAAATGAAGCCGTTGCTTCAGTTGGTTTTTTATTGCATGGAAAAAGTCAAAAGATACAGACTGAGCAAAGAGGTAAGTTTCCCCGACCCTTTAGGTTTTTCCCCCCTAGAAAAAACATAGATTGTTAAACTGTCGTGTGCAGGGGAAAGCGAAAGCAGACAAAAACCGACTGAAAATAGAAGAGGCTTTCTTGAAAAGTACCCACGCTGCGAGAGCGGAAGCTGCTGCCGCCAGAAGAGAAGAGAAAAAACGTTTGGAAAAGGAAAGGATCCTCCAAGAGGACGATCCGGAAAAGCAGAGAAAATGGGAAGAAAAAGAAATGAAAAGACAGCTCAAAAGAAAAGCTCCTAAAATGAAACAGTTAAAAGTGAAAGCTTTGTAAAAATCTTTTCGTGCCAATTATAATATTGAATCGTTTCTTTTTCGGGCAGAATTCGATAGATTTATTTTCATTTTTTCCCTAGTGTACGAATTATTGGTTTTCCGATTTTTTAAAATCCGCTTAAACTTTTTCCAGTAATTTTCACGATCGATTGAGAAATCTGTTTTTCGGACGCGTGTTGCCTTTCGCCTTGGCTTGTAAATAAGAGTCTCGCAGGATCCCAAACAGTTTTTGGAATTTAAAATCATTTTCGATTTCACTTTAGACAATAAAATAAAAAATTTATTTCTTTTGCTTTTCAATTTTTGGACTCTTATTAGCGGATGAAACTAAAAATTGTTGATTTAAAATTATTACAAATTTCTTACTAAAACTAAAGGGTGTTTCGTCGTCTTACTTGGAAAGCAAGAACACGAGGCTAGATTTCCACCTTAATCGACTGTGGCGGCGTAACACTTGGAGTTCCTAACTGTTTTTAAATCTTCGCCTTTGCTCTTACGAAACCTAGATTTTCCCTTCCACTGTAAAGCTGCATCGGCCACCGGAAGAATAAGTAGCCAATGACCGAACCCGAATAAAACAAAATGACGATCGAATTAAAGAAGAAAATTATTTTCAGATTTTATTTATGTACAAAATGCCGTGAGAAGTTGAAAATGTTTTTGCAGAGTAGGTAATTCGTCTTCGAAATGAAGAGTTTCCATGATGTTTGCTCCTGCCGATCGTAAAAGCTCGCAAAAGATTTTTTCTTCGTTCCCTATCCAAGCTCTGCGTTCGTCTCTCACTTGATAAGGTGTCACGTGCACGTGGATTTTTATGTCTAAAAATAAATTGTGAATAAGAAAAAAAAAATCTTTGAGGTTTACAAGTTGAGAAAACGTTCGCATTAACAACCGAAACTTTTGATCGGCCGGCTACTTGTCCCGAAAGTAATCCGGTCGGATTTCCGCAACACGTGATCTCAGTTGGGGTTTTCTTTTTTTTTTTTTTTTTTACGCATTTATCAATTTTTTCTTTGCTTTTCTGCATTTATCTTTGTTTATCACATTTTTCCTTTGTTGGGACGGTAAATGCAGGTTGCAGTGATGTCGATTTTTCAGGATCCGGATCGAAATTATTGTCAACTTTATTGGAAACAAGCAAAATTCCTTGTTTATTCGGTAAAATCATTAAAGAATTACTTGTTTGAAAAAAAACTGATAAAAGTGAATTTAAATTCGGTAGATTGCTTAAAAATATGAAAAGGAGTTTTACCTAATCTAGACAAAGTTTCGAGTAAGCATCTCGAAGTTATCCAAGTGTTTTTGTCGCCGGCGTGGCCCCCGTCCAACCAATACATGTCGGTTATTCGGTCGACAAACCTGCTTAAAATCTCATCGTCCGGGGTCAAAGTTTTCAAATAATGAAATTCGTAAATAAATTGATTGAGAACGACGCAGCCTTTGCTGAAACCGATCAACGTGATGCGATGCATGTCCAAGTCGAGATCCTGACTCCACCATTCCGTTTGTTCCGGGCTCTGGGGAAGGAAAAGGAAGATGCGACAATGAAAAGAAAAAGAAAACGAAAAGATGTTAAACGAAAAATATTTCTCACTCCTAAAATTTCTCCGTCTTCGAGTACGGAATCGTCGACCGTTTTCTGTTTTTTCGTTCTCACCCTGTCCGAAATACATTTGAGTAATTGCTCCAAATGGTGGAGGGCGTAATGAGTAGGCGTGTGCTCGGGCACTCCGCAATTGTTGGATGGAACGAAATTATCGAAGCAACTGAAAGTCCGTAATTCGATTCTGAAAATGCAAAGGATAAACAAAATTTAAGAGTTTACTTTGTTACACATAAAATGTTTTGAGAACCGTAAAAAAAATGGGTCACCTGGCAGGTCTGACGACGACAATATGGCTCGTAGGAAAAGAGCTGTTAAGATGATGCGCCGTCCGATTCAAGTTCCATTTCAAGCAGTGCTTGTTATCCTCTTCCGTAGGAAAGAACTTTTTATTGCATTTTTCCATAGGATTTTCCATGTTTTCCACAAAATCCTAATATTTGAAGGAAAAACAGAAAAAATGACAGATTTTATTTTGAGGGAATCGGAATAGCGGGATCGTTACCTGTATATCGCCGCCGAAATAAATGACGACGGTGGTTTGCTCGGATTTTTCCAAAGGATGACAGTATATCACGTCGTTTTGTCGTCCTTTAAACCCGACCACTCCGCTTAGTTTCAGCGAGCTATTTTCGGATCCGCCGAACATGATCCAACGAAAATTTCTTTTTAAAAAAGCGAGCTAACAAGTTATTTTCGTAATCGTAGATCGCAGGATTCATGCGAGCCTGTTCGACGGGGACGAATCACTCTGGGAACGTCGAGCACGGAAAACCGTTCACCCTTTTGCGATTCCTCGAAAACATGGTACGTCACGGCCGCTTTTCCCGGCCCGAAACCTGAAAACGAAAATTCTATTTTTTAAAAATTTTTTTAATTTTTTATTGTTAGCACCAAACCGATCTGCTCCTACTCGAAAATCAGATCTTTTATCCCGTTTCGATTTCTTCACAAAAAATAATTCTTTCTACTTTTTACCGACACGAGCACACATTAAAATTTTTCGAAAAAACCGCTTCCGAGTGTTTCGAGGTGTCTTTTAAAAACCCGCGAGGAAGGGTTATAGTTTATTCGAGATAGAGAGAACGGAACGAACGACGAAGGGTCAGTCTTTGGATTTGTCGGGTTCGAACTAAGAATTTCTTCTGGTGTAACAAGCGACGGTTTGCATTTGCACGTCGTCTAAACACCTCTTGAAATCTTTCTTGGTTTCTCTTGCTCGAACTCTGATTTCTTCCCGCATAAGATTGTAACACATGGCTATGAGTCCCATGCCGAGAAGCAAATAAACGAAATTAATGACGAGTTTCGTTTGGTTTCCTTCCCTCGAATCGGAAATGTTTTGTCCCGGAACGAAATCTCCTATCCCGATTTTGCAAAGGCTCGTCATGCAAAAGTAAACGGAATCTAGGTAGCCCCATTTTTCCCATTCGGCGAACATGACGGTCCCGCTTAAAACGTATCCCCCGATGACCCAAAGGCAAGCGGTAGAGGGGACGATCACTCTGGTCGGGGTTCGAGGAGGCAGGACGGAATCCGGATCCCCCGATTTCTTTTCCGTGCTGCATTCGTATAATTTTGCGTAAAGCCATCTGAAGCTCGTGGCCAAAATCTTTCCCATGTTCATGAAATAAAGAACGTAGAGCGGGATCCCGAAAACTGCGTATACCACGGTGAGGCCCTTGCCAAGCGGGGTCTTGGGAGTCATGTTCCCGTAGCCTATCATGGTGAATATGGAAAGGCAGAACATGAGAGCAGCCGGAAAGGACCAAATCTCTTGGGGGGTCCGACCGTCGTAGCCGAGCTTGATCGCGTCTGCGAGATCCCTTTGAAAACCCAACAACAATATCCCGGATTCTTTTTTCCAAAGCGTTTCGTTGAAAACGTTCTCGGTTGCGGTCAATTCCCACAAGCTTTCGGCACACTTTTCGATGAGATTCCCGACGATCTGGTTCTGTTCGTTGTCTCGCCCTATTTCCACGGATATGAAACCGAAAGCTCCGACTATCGCGTATCCCACGACCAGTCCGCCCACTCCGACTTGTGTGCACATGAAAGCCACCACTTTTCTGCAACAGTCCTTGATTTTTTCCCGAGGATCGCTTGCGGTGGTCGAAGAAGAACCGCGACTTCGAATGGAGCTCCTAGGAGGAGCAGGAGGAAGAGGAAGAGGAAGAGGATGAACCGCTCGCATCGTCCGATACTTGTCCATCTTCCGATATTACTGACTCGGATAGTTCTATTTTCGTTTTAATAATTTGGCTTTTTGCCATTTCCTCGCCGATGTACAAAACTTGATTAGCCAGGCGCGTTCGTTCGGAAAAAATCCAATCCTCTCAGCAATTTTTAATGTTTTTCTCCATTTTTTTTCACACCATCATGACTACGGAAAATCACCTAAAGAGCCGATACCCGATTCCCTACGATAATGTATTCACGATATAACTAGTATCAAAACGAAAACTTGTAATCTCCCGTGACCGAATCGAGATTGACAACTGCATCCTAAAATCAAACACATATAAATCGTTGCTGAGAAAATAAAAATTTTAGAAACAATTTTTATGGATTTAGATCCAAAATCTCCGAGCAACAGCAATTTCATAATATTACTAGTATAAAAAAAATCTTAGAAATTAAAAAATGATTAAAAAGCTAAAACTAAACAGATCATCAACTCACAACAACGTGACATCATTTTTTCAAATTTATAAAAGCAGACTTTGGAAAAAGAAAAGTTTAAAAAACCATTGGACTTTTACTTCTTCCAGCAAAAAAAAGGATCGACAATGCATTTTGCTCTTTTAAAAACAAAAATCAATTTATTCTGAATTGATGAGGAGTTATAATTCCAATTCCAAAAAGCGATATGTTATCATCTTATCTGTTTGATTACTCTATTTCTTTTATTCAGTTTTTGTTGCATTCTGTAAAGGCTTTGCAAAATTCCTAAATGCTAATGAGGAGGGTTATATACATAGCCCCTTGACGGTTTTTAAATTTCAATCATGTTTTAACATAAAAGCTTAGGAACCATCGAGGAATTCCCAAGACCCCACAACACCATTTTTGCCTAAAGTGCAATTTTCCACTTTTTTCCTTTAACAAAGCAGTGAAGCACCTGGCAGGAATTTTTTCATGCTTTACTTTGAATGCCACAAAAATTCTACATGAATTTCAAAAAAATTGAACTTGTTTTCTATATGCAAGAAACTTTCGATGAAGATGGCTCAAAATTTCACTGGCATAAACGTTTCAGTAGATTCCAGTCAGTTTAAATTAATTTTTCTCGAATTTAATGGACAGCGAACTTAACAGTCCGATTCTCGATATTAATATTACAAGAGTCGCAGCAAGCATAAGGCTGCGATCGTTTTTTAAATCACATCACAAGAAACTCAAAAGTCAAAACCGGTTTCCCTGATCGAGTCAATCTTAATATTATCTTTCGTAAAATCCGAGTATATTAAATAATTATTGAAAAAAAGTCAAGCTCTTGTTGAGGGAAAAGCTTGCATTTTTTATGACACATCAAAGCTTTATCAGTGATTAGTATTTACCTAAATAATCTTCACTCCTGGACTTTTCTTCACGGAGAAGAATATAAAATAATTATCAAATATATCTTGAGCTTTCTAATCGAAATTGTTTCGGTTGTCGGTCATTTTTTTAAACCACTGAAATTTGCACCTTTTCTTTTCCTCTGGATCTGGAATCTGCATGTAGCGATGTTTACAACATTTCGAGCATAGACTTGCGAAAAACTTGGAAGGCGATGAACGCCCCGGCTACCGGCCGCACTTTGTTTGCTCTATGCTCTAATTATTTTTTATTCGTTCGAGTTTGAAAAGAGGAAAACAAATAAAAAGATATTAATTAAAAATAAAAAAAAAAAGACTGAATTTAGTAAATTTTAATTATTTCCGTTTAACAAAATTAAAGGATTTGATCTAGAGAAGGAGAAAGATTAGCGGGTGTCGAAGGGAAATCGTGAATTACAGGTAAGTCGGCCGGCTGGTCGTTAGGCGGCGTGCTCCTCCTCAATTTCCCGTATCTTTTATTTGAGCATTCCAGCTGCGAATGTAACAGAACGTTCCTAAAAGAATTTTTTTCGTTGGCAACGGAACTTTCCATTTCGATCGAACAATGGGAATCTCTGTGGGGTGCGATAAAGCTGACGTGATCGTCGAATCTTACTCTTTCGGAAGCGGCGTCTTCTGTACCCGTGGAGCTGCCGTTGTCGCTTCCCTATCGATAACCCTTTCACGTTATCATTGGAAATTCGAAAAAGTTTTTTTTTTTTTTAAAAAAAAGGAAACTTATGTTTTGCGTACCTGTTTTTCTAATCTGCGGCGACCTCCGGTCGCTCTTTTCAACAAACCAGAAGTCAATTCTTCTAAAGAGCTTAAAGATGCGGGACCGGTTTCCTCGCTCCGCTGCGACGTGTTATCTGCTGCGACCGAGTTTTCCAAGTGCCGGTCGCTGGAAACGGAATTACTTTCGACCTTCAAAAAAAAGGGGGAAAAGAAAAAAAAATTTTAAATTCGGATTTGTCGCTTTTCGGAAAAACCCAAATTTCGAACCATCGCTCGGGCAAAAAAAATTTTTTCGATTTGGTCGAGAGAAGAAACGAAGCTAAACTGACCTTGAAATTCGAAACGGATCCCGCCAAGGCTCTGACGGAAGCCGCCCCGTCGTCGGCCGAAGAAGTGGAAACGGATTTTTCGGAGGAACTGGTAGCGGCCGATGCGGTTTCGCTGCTCGTGCTGAAACGTTGAGTGGAGGAAACGTCCGCTTGGACTTCTAATCTAAAATCGAAAATCGAGGATCATTCGAATAATCTCGTCGAAACTGGCGGATTCGTAGTCCTCCCGGCAAAAGGAATTACCTCTGTCCGGCGGCGAGATTTCCGGAAGCTATGCTGCCCGCCAAACTGGCACCGGCGAGCGCGACGTTGCTCACGGATTCCCTGTCGTTTTCTCGTCCCAAACGTTCCAGCTGACTTCCGCTTCCTAAGGAGAGGGACGCCTCGCCGATCGAAGGGTTAACGCCTCTGTGGCTGACGGTGTCTACGGATACGGCATCTGTTGACAATTATAATCTTAAGTCTGGACCTACAAAAATTATTGCTGCAGCGACCAACCCATCGAATGATTTTCCATTTTTGTTATCATCCGTTATTTCTTTCATTTAACGATAAATTAGTAAAGTGATTGCAAGGGCTCAAATCGGATTCGCTCGTCTTTTATTTTGTATCGACTTTTAAGAATCTTTTTGGACCTGCCACCGTTTCAAGTAAAGGCATAAAATGGAGGACAAATTTTTAGAGACTTAATCAGAGCTGCCGGATGACGAGTAGCTAAGATAGGGTTAAAATCGTTATATGTTTTTTTCAAAACCAAACAAAGACTTTTTGGTTTCGTTCCCACACGAAAATTCAATCTTTTGACGATTAGGAACCGTTTTAACACGGTTTCGAAAACCTGTGACAACGAATTTTTCTAAAATATCAGGATGGGAGAAAAAAAAGTACAATTACGAATTTTCCAAGATTTCTTTTAAAATCCAAAGCAAAGATTAATAAAAACTCGATACACGGGCACAACACTTTTCCTTCCTATCCGACTAGTTTCCTTTATTCTGCGAGTTTTTGAGAAAACTCCGAAGGTGGCGTTATTACCAAACATTCAACGGGAATCCTTTTTCGGGGTTAAAATGCATTTTTTATTTGCAGGAGGAAATGAAGTCTTTAATATTTTTAAATTTCAAGCTTAACAAAATCTTGAGCGAGTTTGCTCGATCCAGCTTCTTTCGCTCAGCTCAGCTCAGTTCATTCGGAAATTTCATTTTTCCGTTCTAAAACAAAAAGAATGCTTACCCGTATTTCTGACAGACATTTCGTTTTCGTCGTCGAAATCGAAGCGGACTCCGGCAGCCGAAGTGGAAACACCGCAACCGCCGGAACGACACAAGGACACCGGGACGACCCCGTAAACGTAAAATAAAAGAATAGGCACGCCGATGCTAACGGCGATTCCGGCGAGTACTGGAGAAATTAAAACCTGTAAAAACAACAAAGCCATAGGATGAAATTTTACAATAGCGTCAGATTTAACTGGAAAGGAAAGGAAAGGGACCACTTACCGAGGCGGTTACACCCCCCGCGATCACCAAATTTCTTTTGTGTTTGTTATCGTTTTCGTAACGGCTGTACAATTTTCTGCCTACCCAAACCGGAATCCCTAAAAGAAAAAAGATTAGCGCTTTAGACTTTTCTAAAGATTCGTGACTATTTCCATAAACTTTCGAAACTTTCGGAACAATGTAACCGCTCTTACGGAAGAAACCTTAAGTTTGTTTACTTTTTAAAAAAAACGCGCAACTGTGACCACGGCCTAAGATTCCCACCGTGTTCCGTAAGCACGAGCCGCAACCTACCTTTATAATAATAATTTACTAACCTATAATCATGGCAGGTATAGCGATTCCGGCTACGAGACCGATCCCCACCGGAGCTCCGACAAGAGTTCCTAATTGCCACAAAATTTTTTTTTTCCTCGACCACGGCTTTTTGCCCCAAAACGTGCATCCGGACGGGCTGTGGAAAATAAAAATCCCTTCATTTGAGTTGGTTGTCAAAAGCTCGAGATAAATAGTTTTGATTTAAGTCAAAGCACCAAAAGTCAGGGGTTTAAAGGGGCCATTAATAAAAAGATAACCCTATCAAGACTGGTTACTTTAAAAAGTATGTGAGGTTTAGAGAGAAAAATTGGGTAAGCCTATCTAACTTGTCGAAATAAGATCTGGAAAAGAGGAATGCCCTCGGTCGAAGAAATTTAGAAAAGGCGCAAAAAAGAAATTTTACTTAGTGCCAGACGGTTTGGGAAATTTTTCCCTTAACCGGATACTCGGCGTTCTCGCCAAACGATCCATCGAAAATACTTTAATTTTAAAATAATAAATATATTCGGCCAAAGTACCTTAAATAATGAAGATCGCTAATTTCTTTCATGCAGAGCCAACAAAATTCGGCTGCGCAGACGGCGCAAGTCATGTGATTACAAGAGCCATCGTCCATTTTACCGATTAAAACCTGACACCTGGGACAAGGTTTGATGTCGTCTCCTGGAAAAATAAAAAAGGTTTAATAGATTTGGAGTCTCGATCGAGAGGATCCGAATAGTACGTACTGTGTTGGGAATCTTGACTAAAACTGATCGAGGAAGATCTGACGTTCGGGGATCTTTGAGCTCGTGCGGCGTTGCAAGTCTGGTTCGGATGCCATTCGGCTTTGCAATGGTAACAAAAAAAGGAATCGCATCCGGGACGTTCGCATCGAATTTTCGGGCAGCTCGCACAACCCGAAGCGATGACGGCGTAACCGCAATCGGGAGCCGGGCACCACCTCGTGTCCGGATCTATAGCCAAGGCTCGCCGGAGCGTGAAATCTTCGTATTTGTCGTACTGAATTTTATCGTTGAGAATCATTCTGATGTCTGATGGATCCAAACGAAATAATAAGAATAAGGGTTAGTTAATGTAATCGCCGATCGAGGATCAAGGAAAAACTCTCGCCGACTTACCGTTGGGATGCATCGGTTCCGCACACTCCGGGCAACAAAGATACACGCGGGATTCGGATATTTCGATGCGCAGGTACTGCTGGAAACAATCGTAGCAGGATCTATGGGGACAAGTGCACAAATCCGGAAAATATTCTACCGGTAACTGAGTTAAACATAGCGGACATTCTTCAGTCTTGGAGCGGCCGCTCTGCAAAAAATATTAATTCGTTATCCAAATAAACGAACAAACAAGAAACTCGAGGATAAAGGTTTTTTCTAAGAAAATAAATAAGACTCACTTTGCTAGGCGCGGCAGTTCCGAAGGAACCTTTGCTGGGAGTTCTTTTAAGACTTGACCCGGCCAAACTCGAGCCCACGATTCTGACTCCGTCTCCTTTTTCCACGTCTTTGGAACCGCTTCCATTTTTACTGTCAACTGTAAACATAAATTTATATATTACATTTATTTATTTTCTGGTCTTCCTTTAAAAATTTAAAAAAATACCCAAAGTTTTAGATCTGGAAGATCCCGGAACCGATCTGTTGACTCTTCTCACTACTAACGGACTAGAATAAAGCAGTCTTCTGAGGGAGAACCTGTTAAGTCCTCTTTTCCTTTGATTGGCAGCATTTGAGCAAGTCGAATGCGCATCGGGAGCTGGATCCCGATTTTTCTTTTTTTCGGTCCCGGCTTCGTTCATTCTAAATTTTCCTCAAAGGATTTTCATCCGTTTCAACTGAAAAATAAATAAATTAATTAATTTCATTAAATATTATTCGAAAAGCCTCGGATCGATCACTTTCACTCGACGAATCCGAGTACAGGTTTTGCCCAAGGTCAACAATCCCTGACCTACTAATTCCATTAAAACTTTTTTATTTCCCGAGGAAAAATTCATTTTACTCTCGACTAGTAATAATAATTTTCGCATCTTTCGACGATTAAGCGGGATCCTCGGTGACGTACATCTTCGGACGAAGGCGCCTTTGGAATCGGTTCCGATCCTCGATGCATTTTCATATAAGATACTTGTTTTTCTTTTTCTAGCACAAGCCCCGGGGCCGAAAAATTCGTTTTTTTCCCCCCGGGAAAATGGAGGAAATGATTTTTGAAGGTGAAGAATCCTCGAGGGGAACAGAAAAGAAAAGTCTGGGAAGCAGCATAGAAAAAGAAGAAACTTTTTGGCCGGAAAAATGGACGGGTTTGACGTTAGAGCAAACCTCCGAACGGCTAAAAACCCTAGGGAAAATTTGGAATTTCGCTAATTATTATATTCCTCCGATAGAGCTCGAAAAAAGATCGGAAGGTTACTCAGAGGAACACGGATATCTTCATTTGGAAGCGACAAATTTGGGACTCACGGACGTATCCGTTATTCCGGATCGTTACTTTTGGCTTTTGTCGATAGATTTAAGCGGTAAGATTTTGTCGGGTTTTTTTTTTTCTTTCGCTGCATGTAAAGGATAACGATTTCTCCCTTGCAACAGGTAACAGATTAAAAAACACGTCCGGCTGTCCTTTGAGCAAACTCAAGAATCTGGTAAGCTTAAAGCTAAACGAGAATCTGTTGAGAGATCCTTACGTCCCACCGATGAAACGTTTGCGATGGCTGGAAATGAAAAACAACCGGATCGACTCCGTACACAGGATTTATCATCCCAACCTGACCCTTTTGGACTTGAGTTACAACCGAATAGAAACCCTCGATTCTGCTGACAGTTGGAAATTAAAAAAATTGGAGGTAAAAAAAAATCCACTCGTTTCCTGAAAGCGCATTAAATTTTTCTTTCCTTTTCTTTGTTTTCCCCTCGATGGAATTTCGATTCCAAAAACGAAATTCGTTCCAGAAACTGATTCTTCGCGCCAACGGGACCAAAAGGATTTCGGGAATGGAATATTTATATTTGAAGAAGCTCTACTTGGCCGAAAACGATATTCGAAATCTCCAAGGGATCGAGGTCTTGACTAATTTGAAATACCTCCACCTCCGCGATAATCCGCTCTCCTGCTTGGACGGATTTACCGAAAACAACACGAATCTCATTTATTTAAATATTAGAAAATGTCTCGTCGAGCAAGTCGGAGAATTCAAAAAAATCGGGATTTTAAAAGGGCTCGAGACGCTCGTCGTTCTAGAAAATTCCTTCAATCGAGACCAAGACACAGGTTTTCGCCTAGAAATTCTCGCTTTTTTGCCTAATTTAAAGAGGATCGATAAAAAAAAAATTTCTAAAGAGGAATATTATGAAGCCGCCAAAATCAAAGAGAAATAAATTTATTCCTAAAAATTTGTTATCCCTTTTGTCGGAGCCGAACGCCGAAAAATTAAATATAGTGTAGTGCAGTTTTTTGGGCAAGTCGTCTTTCGAGGATAATTTTTCTCAGTTTATAAATCTTTATTTTTTGGAAATCTTGTTAGCACTTAGAAGCAACACCTCAAAGAAATTTCCTGCTTGTGCATTTTCAAAAACCGAATCTTTTTACTGGAAAGGCTCATTTTTAAAAAATGAAAAAAGATGTAGGTGTCGTTCCATTTTATTTACACATTTCCTTGAGCTACCGAATCAGGCGGCGGCAGACTAATATTACTCTGCCTCTGAGCAAACCCAAATTTCTGAAATCTGTCGAAAATCAGATGGGAAGAGGACTGCAAAAAACTTGAAACGCAAATTAACTTTCACTTTCTCTTTGGTACGACTAAATCGAGACTTTCACTCGATGAAAAGATTTCAATGTTATTTTGTATAAGATCGTATTTGACCTCGAAAGAACCTCGATCTGAGTTTGGCACCCGACCCATCTTTGCTTCATTTTATCAAGACAAGACAAAAAAGGGTTTCGGAATGAAAAAACCCGGCGAGAGAAGTAAACTTAATGAAAAAGTTTTGGGCCTTAAGATCAGAAAAAAAAAACCTAGATTTACAAAAAAAATATATAAGAATCTGATGCCCAGAAAATTTTCACATCCAATTTCAATTTCAATTTCAATTTAATAATGTCAGACGATATGATTCTATGAATTAATATGTCAAAGAATAAAGTAAAAATAATTTGATTTTGGTTCAGCATTAAAACCAAAAAAAATTTCAAGACAACATAAATTTGTTTCCTCCCCGAAAAAGAAACATTTTTACCATTAGGAGCATTCTCATTTCTTTTTGTTGGTATTAGTGAAAAGTTTTTTAAAAAAAACAACAAATCATAAGAGTGTAACAAACGGGCAGACTCAAGACTCTATACGTGCCCGAGTGATGTTTACGTTATAATCATTTCTTTAATTTTAATATTAGCCTTTTTATTTTTGGGGTAAAAACCCGGTTTATTACAACAATACCTCAGAGGAGAGAAGTCAATAAATCAGTAAGGGTCAAAAAGTTTTATTAATATAATTAGGAAATGCTTCCTCTTGTAAAAAAACCGTGTGCACGGTTAACCTCTCCTTCATCTGGACTTGGTACAGGGCAAACAGCTCAAAAAACCCTCTCGGTCATACAATTGTTTGGGGCTTATTTTCTAACAGTGACTTTCAGCACTTTTATATTCAAACATCAATCAATAAATACATTGTAAAGGTGACTGCATTTACTGGCTAAAAACAACCTGCAAAGTAGAAAGGTCCCACAAATAAAAATTTCAAAAATTTGTCATCATGTAAGCATTAAATACATTTCAATGAGCTTTTTATTTAAATTGTATTTATTATTGTTTAAAATCAAAAAGCTTTGAAGGGAAAAAATTTTAAAAAAGTGTAAAATTATGCAAAGGAAACCCAACAATATCAGTAATAATAATAAGACAATACAAGTTTAATTTTGACACCATATGTTGCGACCGAGGTCTATACCTAAGAAAAGTTAAATTTTTTGTTAAAGAGAAAGTCGAACAAAGCGATATGGTTAAAAATGAGACATTACCTGTTATCAGGAGCCCGAGACATCTTGTGACGATGATATAATTTTATATCGAATACGAATACGCGACTCAGCCTTTATCACTTCCTATCAATTTTTTTATCACTAACGTGGAATCGACTCGGTCACGATCCCAACATTTAAAGGCATCGGTGAAACTTAAAATAATAAATGTCCGACTATTTCGAGCTACTATCTCGTTGTTTTGGGGAAAAAAAACAATGGTACAAAAATTTACAAAACACTTTCATTTGGTTGACTCTTCCTATATATATGTACATTCATATATTAGTAAAGAATCTGGAGAACGATAATTTCTCTTTTCGAGAAGTATAACAAACAGCCGCGGGGACCATAACCATAGAGTTTACTACAGACTCCAACATTATTTATTTCCCTCGGATTCGAACCGATCGAGCCGTTTTCGGAACGCATCCGTGTTTTTCACTCATTACGTGCCTAACTATAATATTCATATTTATTTCCTCTCGGATAAAAACATTTTGGGGAAAAAAAACAAAAAAAAAAAAACAAACCGTCGATGATAGTCCGAGGAAAAGGTTGTTATGGTATGTTCCACATGTTTTATTTATTACTCACTCTTCGTTTACCTCGTGAAATTGTCAACTTTACGATAAGTAAATTATTTTTCCCAATTCAAGTACTCTTACGCGTATCTTTAATCTTAAGAATGATTAATTCTATTTTAAAGATCTTAAAATAATTGAGGATCCAGAATTTTTATGGGAAAACAAGGAACAAGCCCGCAGCAAGAACGACCTAATCTCGAAGCAGTTAGTCGGGATTCGGGAACTGTCGAAATCTCTATTTGTAGTATAAGATGTAATACTGACGGATCGGTTTTTTTTGCGTGTTTTAGGAGGACGAGAAAAGCAAAGATGCTCTTATCGACTTTCGAGAGAGATGGCAGAAAGAGCTAGAGCACAAAACAAAAAAGGAGAAAAGTAAAGAAGAGCACAAAGACAAAGACAAAGAGAAAGTGAATTTTAAAAAACACAGAGACATTAGAAATTTTGAAGAAGAAAGGGAAACAGAAAAGGAAAAGTCTGCTGAAAAATGGTTTTTGCAAGGGATCGAAAACGAACGAAACGGAAGGCTGTACGAAGCCATTCAGTTTTACAAGAAAGCAGTCCAATTAGTACCGGACATCGAGTTTAAATTATACGAATCTTTCAAGACCAACAAAAATAATATTCAGAATTATGAAAGTAAAGGTAAGCGGATTTTAATTAATCCCAGTGAAATTTACCTGAAGGATTTTGCAAAATAAAATTTAGTTGTCGGAGGTTTGTTTCATGTTCAACAGGAACAATATTTTTTTAGGAACAAAGAAAAAAAAAGAACCCATTAAAGAAGTGGGAAAAAGTGTTAAGAACTCTGAAATCGAAAACGAGGACGAAACAAAATGCTGCACTTTGAATTTACAAAGTTATTTGGCCAAATTTGGGACTGTCTGTGCTGAAAAGAGAGAGCAGAAATCGACTCATATATCGGCCTTACCCGTGGAAATAATATTATATATCCTAAGTTGGGTAGTGTCTTTCGATCTCGACGTTAGATCCTTGGAAATGTGCTCGATGGTTTCCAGGGGATTTTACCTTTGCAGCAGAGACCCTGAAATTTGGAGGATGGCCTGTATGAAGTACGTTTATAAATAGGAATATTACCGCACGAGGAAACGATTCGAACGAAACCGGACCGAATTCATTCACGAAAACAGGGATACAATTACCCTTGCCTTTTTTGCATGTTTTTTTCCATCACGAAATTCCCACCCGATAATATTTGGCTAAAAAGGAGTTAATTACTTTCGCTAAATAAGTCCGTAACCTCGTCCGGGTAAGCAAATTTGCTTCCAAACTCGAAGTCTCTTTTTTTTTTTTTTTTTTTTTTTTTTTTTTTTTTTTTTTTTTTTTCCCATTTAGAATAGTGTAACTTTTTCTTCTGTTTTGGAAATGAAAATGAAATAATATCTGGTATCGATGCGAACGTTAAACTCCAAATCCCAGGTAATTACTGGTTAATTTGTTCAAAGAGAGATGGTTTAAATTTCGGGTTTAACATTCGACTCGGTTCGATCGGTCGGTACTCATCGGCCACTCGGATCCCTTTGAGAACAAATACGCGGTCTTTTTGAAAGGATATTTTAGTCAGGATTTCTTGAGTTACTTATTCTTATTCTTTTACGAAACCGGTCATTTGAACTTTGCTCTCTCCCTAAAATTTAAAGTAGGCCTGCACTTATTCGAAGAAAGAAAAAAATTGTTCTTTTTTTTTGATTATGCATTTCCCGCTGGAGAAGAAATCGGTCCGCTCGCTTCCTTAAATAAGATTTTCAAGATTTCCCAATTTATTTACGCATTTTTAACTGGAAATTTTAGAGTTTGGGGTTTAAATTGCGGAGGGCTTACGAACTACACCGGCTGGCGTGAAATGTTTCTTCGGCGGCCTCGTTTAAATTTTAACGGGTGTTACATTAGCAAAACCACTTACATACGTCACGGAGAAAACAGTTTTCAAGATAGGTTCTACCGTCCTTGGCACGTCGTCGAATACTACCGTTACCTACGTTTTTTCCCCGAAGGAAAAGTTTTGATGTTGACGACGCCCGAGGAGCCGGTTTCCGCTTTGGCGGCGTTGAAAACGAGAGACGTGCGAAATCCGTCCGTCTTGGCCGGACATTATCGCCTTCACGACAACAACGTCGTTATAGTCCTCCAAAGGCAAGACCTTCTTACCAACCGCATTCGAACCAAAAGGAACAATCTGGGATTCGATTTTTCGGAACAGTCCTTTAATATCGTAAGTATCCTTTCCCCTCGTTAAATTTCAACGCATGAAAAGATGGACAAATGTATTTTTAGCCCCAAGGGAATCAAAAATCATCATTTTTATTCGAAAGAAATACTTTATTTAAAAATATTTGGCTACAACTAACTATTGAGTAGTTTTATCTTCTAGCCCAAAGCTTTCGATCGTAAGAGAAACTAATGCAATTTTAAAGTTTACTCCAATTAAATCCTCCTTTCGACTCGAAAAATATGAAATTAGAAAACGAGAGATCCTAGAAATTTTTAACGATAGTCAACGTGTACGGCAAAGAAAAACGTTATTTTAAAAGGAGGATTTTAATAAATCTAGACTTAATTAAGCCGACTATAGTGACCCGATTAACAATTAGAATAAAGTGCGACTTTTCATTTTTAAAAAAAAAAAAAAAAAAAAAAAAAAAAAAAAAAAAAAAAAAAAAGGAATTCTTTTTTATTTGTTTTCAAAGCGAAAAGTTTTTAAAGTTGAAAAAAATTAGCAAATTCATTGAAATCGATCTTGCACAATGTACTTGCATCCATCGATAATTGAAACGCAGTTAATGACGAAATGAAAAGTTTGATACTGATGACGTTTAACCTATAAACTTGACCGGCCTGGAAATATTGAACCTCGGCGTTAAAGATTCGAGGTGATCACATTCTCGAACCTAAAACAAGAGGGATGAAATCGGAGATATCTTGGATGAGACCTTTTAGACTCCGTACCGTGCACTTTAATAAAATTCCCGAAAACGAGTGTAAAAGAAGGAAAACATTTCAAGTATTCTCTTTCCAATTGTCTTGCACGGTCGACTTGTATTTTTAGCTTGTAAGGTTTATAACCGGTGTTACGAGCAAAGGCTCAAAATTTAAAAAAAAAAAGAGATTGACTTAATTATCGAGAAAAAAATTAATTGAAATCCAAAAGGCTCGCGGATTAAAAAAATGGGTTTTTGCTAGTTTTTTTTTTTCGGTTCGTGTTCGTTTTTTTCGAATTAATCTTTATCATATATATATATCGGGTAATTATTTGCTTATTGTCTTTTTTCCCCCAGGAACTACAGATTGCCAGTTGGAAACAAAAAATAAACTGTCAACTGTCGTGGAAATACTATTGCATCGTCACCAAACGCGGCCCCACGGAAACGAAAACTAAGTTCGAAGTAGCCAACAGTCAGTTTCCGTCGTTTTGGTTTTCCAGAGTGAAAAACTACACTGCCGAGTCCGATAGACCTCTTTTCTAACCCTTCTCACGGATCAAGAAAAGAGGAAATTCACTGTGTTATCGTAAGTTATGCTCTCGAATCATTCTAAAAGATTGATCCGCCTGTTATTTTTAATGTAAATTTTAATAAACTTTATTACGATGTTACTTTAGGATTATGCGAACCTCATTTAATTGATAAGTCGAAAAGTACAAAGATTTTTCCCCTTGCTAGTTTTTCACCCGTAACGTTCAAGTATGTTTCGATTTGTTATCACAGAAAAATGAATCCTTCAAGATTGACTGTAAAATTGAAAGCGAAAGCGAAAGCGTAACGATCTTGCCGAAAAAAGGAAAAAACTAGAAAGTCGACACCCGGTTTCGGTTTGAATAGAAAGGTGGAACCAACGTCCAGAGTGATCATGCTCGAAAGTTTTAAAAATAATGTTGAAAGCCGTAAACTAACTTTTTATTGCTCGAACGAAAACTCGAATAGAAATATTCGGTTTAAAACTAGAATGATTATTTTGAATCGTGCTATTCGTTATCTAAAAGACCTAAGAGCTTTAAAGAAAATTTAGCGTCGGACCCGCCGAGCCGTGCAACAACGAATCCCAATAAGTTGCGTATGATAATCATCGGACTTCCATGTAGTGGCCCTCAGGTATTTGACCGCACTCGACCGAAGCCATCCATATAAGATCCGCGATGGTCGCTTGGTGCATGTAATATACCGCCAAAACCACCAAAACGTGCATTATGTTGTGAGAATTGAAGCAAAGGTCGAAATGACCGGGAAACCATTTTTCCGGAATGTGAATAGCACCGATGACGCCTCCTACCAGCGATACGAAATCCTGCGAATAAACAAACCGTACAATTACAAACTCCACCTAGGCGTCGTCTTTTCTCTGGTGCCCTAATTTCTTCTCTGGGAAAAATTCGCCTAATGCCTAATACCGAATACCGGAGAACCTTAAAAACAGGCAAATTTATTTCGCATTTAAAAGTCTGGTACTGTCGTGAACGCACTCGGAATTTTTTTTTATTACTGTATTTTAAAGTCAAAAAATAGCTGGAAGAAAACTCGAGCAGTCACGTGAACGTTTTTAATTTTTAATTTTAAGCTTACTGTCGTCATAACTGCCCAAAATTAATTTTGTGCAAAAGGAAGGAAATATTTAACTGATTACAGATGAGGCGCAACGCTAGTCGTCATCGAAAAGTTTGCTTAATTAAATGCCTCCGGTGCCTTCATATAGAAAATTGAAAAATTTAAACGGATACCTGTAAAAACACACTAGCTAAAGCTGATGGATCTCCTCCTCCGAGACCAGTAACTCTTAAGAAAGTTAAACCGAGTCTCATTACGAAAGGTAAAGCAAAACACAGGCGCCTTTCCCAAGGTGACCAAGCCATCAGTGCCTTAAAAAATAAAATAATGACAATAATAATGATAATTACTTTTTTTTTTGATTTTTGACGTTACAAGACTTAATCTACCTACCCATTCTAATAAAATGAAAATATGATTGAAAATAGCTGTAAAATAGCGAAAATTAGACATATAAAGTCACCCCATTCTACGGTAAGCTTATAATAAAATATTCCGCAACATTTGAGAAACGAGTGAACGTCTATGAACTGAAGAGTATTGGACAGCGGGGCCACTGTTCACTTGTTTTTATATTCGATTCGATTTTCGAGTAAAAGTGAATCAAACCCAATAGATATATAAGGATGAATCCTTATTTGGACTTTTCAAACCTTTAAAAATTATCACCTTTACTAACCTTGTACAAACCCCAAACTGAGAGCAAACAGTAAAACGAAATAACAAGCCATCGCAGAGACCAAGGAAAACAAAAAGCGGTAGAGCAAACCATCGGTAAAGCTCCTGAAAATAAAGAAAAAGTAATAGATTTTTTTCTTTATGGAAAACGCCTCGTGCTTCCCTGGTAATTAAACTCTCGTGATTTTAAACATGATTTTCATGGCTTTTGCCGCTACCGAAATATAACTAAAACAAACTTTATTTTGAAGAGAAAGAAAGAAAGAAAAAAAGAAAAAAAAAAAGATCCTGGCTAGAATCTCTGTGTAAAGAAAAGGTATTGCTGCTCCGTTATATTTCATTTTATTCCGGATCTTATTGAGGATAAGAGTCCTAACTTGAAAATGATTTGATCGGTGATATCTTGTATTATTTTGTATTCGAAAAATGAAGTGTATATATACACTTACCAAAACTTTGAGTGACCCAAATCCCCAACATATCTAGTTGCAAAAGTTTGTGGTAAAGTCGTTCCCCGCCTTGAGCATGGTTCATAAACAAATGATATAAAAAGCTTCCTACCCAGGGACAAACGCTTCCAACTATGTGGCAAAATGGTAGAAATCGAGTGTTGATCCTTTCCCACGGAATCAGCGGCGGCACGGTCCACAGTATATAGATTATCGGTATGCCTGGAATCGGGAATTAAAAGTATTTGTGCCGGTATTAATCGTCTGGTACACTTACCGTGCGTCAATATGTTTATGGTTTCATTGTGAAAATAGAATAAGCTTTTGACGGAACCTTTCGTAGACAACATATTTCTATATCCGGATATAATGTATGGATTAAACTGTAGATATCTCGGCATTTCGTGAATTTGAAGAAGTCGTTGTCTCGGCGCTTTAACTTGCTCTATTTCGGCATCAAAAACGTCCGGCGACGATGCGTCAATGATTTTCCTCTGAGTAATATTTTGCATTTCCGGATTTTTGTTTAACCTGGAAAAAAGTAACGATTTTACTGCTTATCGAATTTCTAAAAGGCAAAAAAGGGGCAGTTAAATATTTATAAGGCGAATAACACGGTACGCGTACTTCTTTGGGCCTATTTTAATTATTTATCGCTTTTCATGTTCGTGTACTGTGTATAACATGGAATTTATTTAAAAATAATTTACTTACCATTTTTTTCTATTTGACCCACTACGGCCAGAGCTAAAATTTTTTTATCGGATTAAGAAAGTTGTTGCGATTATTAAAAAACCGTAGCTTAAAGGACTCGACGTGTCTCGATGACGTTTTAAGGAACACTAAAACTAATTAAGCAGATACATATCTCCTCCCTTAACCGTACCTGAATCGAGCTTTTTCGGACACATCTTTACCACTTTTCGAATATTATAGCTACGAGTTTTGAATACTTAAGCAAATTATTTAACGGGGAAAACGGTGTTAAAATTCCACCACGTGCGATCAAACTAAATACAATAAGTCTCGTTTTTTAAATATTTTCGATGATTCCATATCTTTATCGAACGACCTCGATTAAGAGGGATTTCTCGACTCGTCCGAATCCGAAAAGATGTTCGAGTGCAAAAATTAAAAGAAAATTGAACGTGTGGAGCGAGTGCTGTGGCAACGATTTAGGAGAACGAATTAGTCTAAATCCGTTTTGCGTCCCAGGATATATAATCGTATTTTTCCTTTCGACAAGATCTCTGGAAAAGCGGCAACCACGTATAAATTCTTATTACCTACCTGGATTCGAAAAAGTCCTCTCTTAAAAGAGCTTTGGCTAGATGAATAGATTGGTTTACATCCTTCGTTAAACTACTCATGATCATTTTTGCCATTAAACTTGGATTATATCGAAAAACGAAAAGGCGAAATTAAATAAAAACAAAAAAGGCAATTTTATCAGCGGCTTTTTTGTACTTCGCGTAATACATAATATTCTTCAACAACAAACCTTTTTAAATAAATACAAGTTATACAGTAAGAAGGAAATAAAAATTTGTCACCGTGGCAAAAAAGACTGCATCATTTTAAAGGTTTGTCAAACGGGACATGTAAAGCCGACAAAAAACTAAATGGAACACAAGTAAAATGTTGCGAAAGACTTGCGCTTTCGGAAAAGCGCTTTGTTGCTAAGTAACACCGCTTATTGATTGTTATGAAAACATGGACGAAAATTATCAGTGAAATTTAGATTTTATTTCAATTTAAATACGTTCCTGCTTTTTCGGTTCTGTTTAAAAAATATTGTTAGTGTGCTCTTTTATCCTTTGATTTAGGAACAGGAAAACTTATCATTTAGCGAAGATTAAAATGAAAATGAATTCGATTAAAAATCAAGAGACCACTTTGTACGAAATTATGGAAGCTATTTATTCCCTTTTGCACAGCGAGGTAAAAGACTTAACCTTTCCTTTTTATTATAATATATATAGATTTTCCTTTTTTTCAAACCTCATCCCGTATAACCAGTCCAGCTTACAGAGACTCAAGACTTGGCCGTAACAATTTCGGAGGATAAAAGACTCCGTAATCATTTGATTTCCGTTGGCAAAGTCGCGTTGCCCTAAATCTGAAATTTGCTCGGTTTATAATTCATACCTAAGCAAAACAAAAATTTTCATTTGTTCGCAAAAATATCCATAGGTATTTTGTTTTGTTCGATTAGCAAACCGACGTCAATATATTATATGGATTCAGAAAAATGTTACATGGCCTGTTTAGGATGTTATCATACTAAATCATGGATGCATCATTTTGAAAACCTCTTTATAATTTTAAATTGATCATCATGCAGTATAATGCTATAGACTATACTGTATTCACCTTCTCGATCGTTAAATTTTTAAATCTTGATTATATTGCTTACTTCCAAACATGAGTTTTTCCCATAAGATTAATGAAAGTTTTGAGGCACCGATCGAGTCTCTATACGGGTACATATTGAATTTCCCTTTGATATGGCTTTTTACCCTTCGACCCCCTTTTTACGGTATTACGTTTCACTACACATCTTACCGTATGTGTTTGGTACAAATTTTGTAAACTTTACATATGGGAAGCATCAAGATAGAGCGACAACCGCAAAAATATTAATAGCTTTTACAGAGTGCTCAAATTCTCAAATCGATTTTACGTGACTCAGATGAAATTGGTCAGAGGTGACTTTCGGTAGGGAAATAATCCAGTAGGTATGTAGATTGTACAGACTCCGTACGGTTTGAGTATCACAACCGAGTTCCACCGTTTTTAATCGAAATCTTCGCAAACTTATACTTGTATTATACTCTACAATATAGAAATTTTTTACGATCTAAATAAGATATAATGGTTCCAAATGGCAAACACATTAAAACTGGAAAAATGGTTTTTAGTTAAGAAGTAATAGGAAAAAAGCTGTAGGAAAAGTAAGCGATAGAGATTTCGTTGCTGAAAAAAAAAAGGCAAGGAAGTAGTATTATCAAAAACGGCTTGTACCGCATATGTGTTCCTTTAATGCTTATTTTCTTCTCAATAAAATTTACCTTGTCGATTTTATTTAACCAGAACTTTGTCTTTATACTATTGATATTTTATTTATTGACTTTAAGCTTTCAGTTTTCACCTTTAACATGGGGTGTATATTCCATCGGTTTTCTCTTTGGGTAAAAAGTTTAATTCTTGGCGCCTTGAATCGAAACCGAGTTCATTCGTTTATAAATGGCAACATTGCATGAATACGGAGTACGGACACGACACGAGCTTGACGAGCAGGCTGTGGTGGCTTTTGTAAAGAACTATAAAGAACGAGAGCCGAGTGCTCGCCATTTTGCATAGAAATCGATTCTCATGTCCTTGGTGACGCTTGTTGGGAGTGATTTTGTTGAAGGTTTTGTTTATGAGAATTATTTGACTCCGATCATAAACTTTGTTGCTTCTAAGTTAACACATTTCAAAAAACCTAAAGTAAGTACTTTGCTGGGGTAAATAACCGAATGAAAAATATCTTTGAATTAATGGAAACCGTACGTGACAGTCGACGTGATGGCGCACGAAAGTCGTAAATAATAAGAAAAGTCAATTGCCGCACTACGCGTTACACTTTGCTTCGACTAGATGAAAAAACCCGAAATTTTAAATATCATCAAATTGAAGCCGTGTAATCGATGATTATTTGAAATTTTTGTATTAAACATTTGATTTTAACAGGAACGATGTTCAATTTCGCCAAAATTGTGAGAATTCAGTTATCAAATTTAGTGACCTAATGGCCTGTTCTCTCGTTCAGTAATTAGAGCCACAAAAAACAAATGTTTTCCTCAGAAACCTGTCATTTAAGGCAGTTATAAGTTTTGATGAAATTTCGTGAATTTTTTTTGCATTTTAACCTTTGATTGAGAGAATTTTTTTGTTGATCTTGAGAAGGCATTCAGCTTTAGTGGCAAAGATGTGATTGCCTTTGAAACTGTTTTAAAGTGTGTTAATTTTTTATAGATTGTACATCCTCGTTCGAGTTAACACTTTCAAAGGTTCTGCATTACAATGATAAATTAACTGTCCGGAGATAGCATTTCATTTTAATAAAAAGTCTAACTTTCTTTGACTGCCGATAAAGAATTCCTTTACACAGTGGTCAGGAAGAAAAATTTGTTTAAGGCAGTGAAATTTAACATGTTGGCGCTTTAATTAAATGTTCATTGAGCCCCTTTAAAATCGAAAGGAATTTGCATGGACAGATGCATGTCATTCTTTGAAAACTGAATAATCTATTCATTTTCCAGTTTGTTGATGTTTTTCTTGTTCTTCAATTCATTTTTTTTGTTTTTAAGATGCCAAGAAGCAAAAGGCGAAATAGATCTAGAACTCGTTCCAGATCAAATTCTGCTAGAAGCAGGGATCACAGAGAATATACACGATCAAGATCGAGATCTTATTCTTACGAAAGAGACAAGAAGAAGAGAGTAGATTCTAACGTATCGTATAACAACAGCTCTTACAGGTATGAACAACCTTTTAAAGCATCATCGGTCTGATCCTTGTTCAAGTTTTTTTTAGATAAGAATTCTCTATCAAAAGATGATTTTACCATTTTGGTTTGATGCTTTTGAAATTTAGACCGGGTGAATTTTAGGAGTAGATTTTGTAGTTTCCTTAATTTTCCCAAATCATTTCCAGTAACGAACGTAATCAACGTTCACGACAACACGAGAGGAACACGAGTGCCGAGCGCCGTTATAAACGCAGTCACAGGCGTTCACCCAATTCAAATAAAAGGAACAGAGACCGATATAAAAGGCGTCACTCTACACATGCTTCACATCGGCACAGGGACCGCGAGCGGGAAAGGAAAAGAGATAGGGATCGCGAAGAACGGGATCATAAGCAAGACGAGAGGAAGTCTTTCGTTTCTAGAGACGTGAGTTCATATTTTAAAATTTTGTGTTCTTTAATTTTTCCTCGATGAAATCACTCGAATTTTACCAAGTCGGTACCCTTCCGTCTCTTTTTTTTTTTTTTTTTTTTATTTTTTTTTTATTTTTATTTTATTTTTCGCACATTCGCCTTTTACAACTTTTCTCTTGATGAAAAGTACGTATTTTTACTCAGAGCCATTTCCAGATTTTTTTTTATTGTTTTTAAATCAGCTGCATTGGCAAAGTCGACTTTTCCTGTCTTATTTTCTTATCGATCCATTTATAATTATGAAAAATCGATTTTAACAAGATGTGATATTTTACAAAAACGTTCGGTTGTTTTTAGAAAAAAAAAACTTAATGCGCACGAGCTGCCAAGCTTTTGTAGGAAATAAAAGTACCGTATACCGGGGTGAGTTTGTAGCACACGTTTTTCAACGGGTCTCGGTCTAAAACACTCAAAACTTTTAAAAAACGGGTCACCCAGGTTTACGGTAAGTCTAAAAGGACGTTGCCGATTAACTTGGGTCTTATCAAACGAGAAAGAGTTAATTACAACGCAAGGGACGAAAAAGGCAAGATTGCCCGTCGAGACCGAGTATAGAGTTTGGTTTGGAAAGGTCAAGACGAGCGCCTCTTTTCCTTTTGTTGCATTGTAAGGTATTTTTTATCGCAAAGAGTGAGTGTTAATTCATGTTTTTAAAAAACTCTTGTGTGATGAAAAATACTTTTTACTCTGTAAAGCACGGGTTTTTATGAAATTAATTACAGAAACAGATTCGTAATGAAAAGGAGCAGCAACGGAAACGTTTTCAACACGCTTTAGCTAAGATTTAATGATATGAGCCCCGCAATGGAGAGATAGATGTCCATTTCCCCGTTTTCGCCCTTGTTTTTCGCTTGACTCCATTGGAAAATATTAAGTTTTCCGTTCCGCCTGGAGAAAAGAAGGCTCAAATCCAGAGGGAATCGTACGTGTTTAGATGAAAGGGAATCATGTTTGAAAAGGGGGGGAGGGAAAAAAGATTGGTTTCTCAGTGTAACACGAAGTGAAGATGAATTATACACTGACCTCTGACGATCGGTTAGCATTGCAGTTCAAACTCTTATTGATAACTAACTTGATGAATGCTGCATGCGAGATCCAACTCCGGCTATTTTTGTACAAGCTTCGTCACACTTTTTGGCTTGAGTTCATTTGAGTGTAATTTTTATAAACTTGTGAGCGTTTTTTTTCCATCATCATCATTATCATTATTATTATTCTTGAAGGAAAGTTGGGCAACGAATACACTCTTACGTTTTTCAGTTCCTTAATAGCAGTCGATAGTGTTTGTCTTTTTATTATTTTTTTTCGATTTTTCGATTTTTCGATTTGGATTGGGTGATGTTGGAAAAATATATGATCGGTTTAGTTTTGTTGCGGGTTCGGTGTTAATCATTTCAAATATATAAATTGATATGGATAAAAAAAATAAATTTAGTTCGAAAGAAAGCTCAGTGTCCAGTGAAAGTGAAGGATGTGGTGGTAATTTTCAAACGCCTTCCAACTCTCCGTCGAAAATAATGAAAGAGCGACATTACTTTTGCACTCCGTTGAATTCGCCTTCGAAAGGAAGTCCTGATGCGGAAATTTCTCTTTTGATTATGCGCCCTTCGCCTCTGATATTTTCGGACTCCGTTTCCGACGATCGGTCGAATTCATTTTGGAAGACGTCGAACGCGGCAAGATACACGCAAAAGGATTCGACGAATTTGAAATTTCCTTTTTCCGAATCTCCGGTTAGCGACGGGGAAGAGTCGAAGGCTTCGCCTCGATATCATCCGCAGCCGGAGAGCAAAGAGACGAAAGGTTTAAATTTAGCATCGCCGATCGTTTCCGGAAATTCGACGGAACGGACCGACTCGAAAAATCCTTACGTCCCACAGAAATTTAGCCCTTGCCTAAAGTTTGACGAAATGGGAAATCCGGATTGCGACGTTACCATTAATTTAGAAGATAACGGACGGGACTTGTCCGAAGAACCGAGAGATGTATTAAAAAAATTTACCATGTCCCCGGAGTTTTTGTACCTGAAAAATTCCCTGACGACGGATGAAGACGAAAGAAAGGAAAAGGTGGACGAAAAAGATTCGTTCGAAACGGAGCGTCCGTTACTTCTCGCCGCCAGCACCAAACCTTCCGGCACGCAAAGGAAAAGCTCTTTAACCAGCTTCGGCGTGAAATACGAGTTTAGTTTACCTCGGAAATCCTCTCTCAACGGCTTGGATTCGAAAGCGCATTTCCGTCCTTTGCCGATCAGTTTTTCTGATAAAAATTTGAATTTTATCGAAAAGCCGATCGAGGAACGGGATAAAAGTTGCGAAAAGGATTCCGTCTATCGAACCGGTTTGAATCGTAAACCGACGGTTCCCGACGACCGAATGGAAGAGCCTTGGAGTTTAAAAAATTTAACTATATTTGAGTCCTCGCCAAGCGTTCGCAATAATTCCGTGTGCGAAGGTTCTTCATCTTCTTACGACGTTACCAAATTGAAAAAGCCGTCCACCCATTTAGGAGATTTGCTAGAATATTGTAAAAAGAACTCGAATTGTACTTCCAAAACGGTTCAAGCTCTCTCAAAAAACTCCCACCCAAAATCTTTTTTAAATCCTGGTTTTCATTCTTCAAAAAAAATCTCTCCTTCCGGGAAAAATTCCGCTTTGCTCAGTTCCAAGGAGAAGTGTCGGAATCTGTCTTGTTGCATCAAACAATATCGGGATTCGGAGGTTTTGTTGAAGGATTCTAAAAATTTAGGCCGAGATTCTCCTCCGGACGCTCGTTACAGCATCAGCGACAAATGGGGAAACCATTGGAAAAGAAGCGATTCGGAAACTAATAAAAATCCAGATAAAAATAACGGGAAAAGGACCGTCGTCGAAACAAAGGGAAAGGAACCTTTAGAGAAAAATATCAAGCTAATCAAGTTTCAACGGGCCGACCAATCTTATTGCGATCTGTTAAAACATCAACACGAGCAAGTTAAAAAACACAGGCTCAAGATGCCCAAGAAAAGGCTCGAACGAATTTGTCGATCGGATCCTCCCGATAAAACGATATCGGCGGAAACCTGCGATTGCGATTGCGATTGCGATTGCGATCAAATCGATTTTAACGATTTTCACCGTTTCGAGGAAACTCGTTTGAAAAATTTAGGTTGCAACAAATGCAAAGGGAAAGTCAACCTCAACCTCGAGAGAATCCAATCCTTTTACGATAACAAAATTTCATCGGACAGAATCCAGTCGACTTACGAAAATCCGACGATTATCACGGGGGAAACAGTCAAACCGATTAAAACCGAGACTAATAAAAAATTGTCATTTTACGAGGAAAATGATGCTAAATCGGAGGCTGGACTGGTCCAAGCTTCTTGGTGGCCCGTGGCGGCGGAAAAAGGGCACGGCCCCGAGTTTGCATGGGCATGGATACCGTCCTTCGAGGTAGGGCTAACTCGGAAATCTCGGGCTTATCAACCAACCCTTAAATTATAATTTTAGGTTTTTCTCCCAAGCAAGCAAGCTTTTAAAATAATTTTGAAGGTAAAAAATATTTTCAAGCGGACTCGTTAGAGTTCTTTCCGACGATTTGTTTGCCTAACGGTCCTGCCTGATCCGTCGTTATTCGTATCGTTAACGAGGGGCAAGAAATCGGAGTCGGATTTCGGGCCAAAAAAAACAAAATCATGGCGAATCGTGTGGATTCGGTATTTTTAGTCGTAATGTCACGGGTCAAGCATATAGACGTGGAGGAACTGCACTCGAGTTTTGTTTATTTCTGTATGAGGGCAATCCGTTTATTTTTTAAGCGAATTCTATTTCACAAATAAAGATTTTGGCCACTTACTTATGATTCGATTTCGGAATTATGTCATGTTGCCAAATTATTAAGAGTTACGACCTTGGCTCAATTGTAGATCGCTCGAACACCAGGGCTCAGTCGGCGGGCTTTAGCGATCGGTGATGTGTGCTTTTCGTTTCGTTTCGAATTTTAAAAAAAATGTCCGGTCAGGATATCATGTCCGCTTCTCGACGGCATCGCTACGCTCGTTCGAGCACCGCGAGCGTCACTCAGCTCCTCACCGATTCTTGTTCCAGTTTCATTCATCGTTTGACCACCCGAGTCCGCGGTCCCTCCCAAACCCTCGACCGGGACGGCCTTCGAAATCGGATAGAGGACAAATACGGCCCGACCACCGCTCGACAAAGGATCCAAAAAAAATACGAAAAACCGGATTCGAACGGGTGCGAAAACACGAACGGAACCTTGTCCGATAATCCGAGACTGTCCCTTTTCAAATATTCCGAATCGGATTCGAGAGGGAAATCGGGTCTCGGGAGGACGTCTTTGAAAGAAAGAGAAGAGTCCCGACGATCCAGAAGACGGGAAATCTTATCCGGGCTCGAGAGAAGACAAAAAACGGATTCGGAAAATAAAAGAGCCGGCCTTTTCTCGGAGGATTACTATTCCCCGTTAGGCGTTACCAGATCCAGGCTGGAAGATAAATATTCGGACGTGTTGGACAAATACGTTAAAAAAAAAAGAGACCTTCGGAAAGCGGATTCTCCGGTGGAAAGTTCTTTCGCATTAAAAAAAAGTGCCACCACCGCCAGCGTCGTGTTGGCCGAGAAAGCTTATCCGTTCGTGGCGTCCACCGTGGTCGGAGCGAGAGAAGCGAGAGAAGCAAGAGATAAAACCCCTTTCAGAGCCGCAGCCAACGAGTCCGTTAAATTTCCCTCTCGCGGAAATCGGAAAAGCGAACTCGAATCCCGTTCCGCTTGCAAAAAAGTCAGGTCTCTTCGGAAGGACGGAAGCAGCAGCGAGACTTTGGAAAAGCCTTTTTTTAGGTTGTGCCCGGTCGAGATCGATACCGAGTCCGCGAGGCAACAGGAAAATAGGAAAACCGTTAAAAAACTAAAAGAAGCCTGCATCGTGGACGAAGCCATATCCGAGAGGGAAGCGAGGCGGAAAGAAATCCAGAGCCTCATCAACAAATACGTCATGTTGGACGAAGCTTATTGCAAATTGGATAAGAAAGTGAAAAGCAAAACGAAAGAGATGACGGTGAAACGGGCCGTTCCCGCACAGAGTTTGGCCAAACGCAGGCAGAGGCTAGGCGTGAGTAAACCTTTCCTTGATCCTAAACAAAATCCAGGATTAAACCTTCTTTTCCTTTTAAATAATTCCGGATCGGATAATTATAAAAGTGGGTTTGATCCTTTACAAGCCGATTCTTGCTCCAAAAGTTGAAAAATACATTTGTTCTGGAATTGAAAATTTCCGCATCAAGGTTGGATGGTTTTTTATACGGTAAAAGTCGAAGGAGGCCTAACTCGATTATAGTTTTTATTTATTTGGACGAGACCCTCCTTCTTTCCATTACGAAAACTCAAAGAACTAGATTCCTTACGGATCAGGCACCGATCGGGGATAAAGGAAAGAAAAAAATGAATTCTTAGCTTGGAGCTTGCTTTTTCTCATTCAATTGTTTTGTCCGCTTTTCAAATGTTTTTTACGTTTAGCATTCTGCCCCGGGAAATCCTTGTGCAATTCTTTTTTCACATTTTGTTAAATTGGACCTTTACATTGGATTTAATTAATTTCGATCTGAATAGTCGAGATAAATGAGATTTTTATAGGTTATTCAAATTTACTTAAATCCTGTAAAAAAAAGAAAAAAAGGCCCTTGATCGTTTTCGATATATGGCGGAACGGTAGAAAACTTTAAATCGGGACCAGTATTTGTTTTTATCGTGAACCTTACTCAATAGTATTTTCCAAAATAGAGCTTGGCAAACTCGACTTTGGCAACAGTCCAACATGAATTTGATTTTTTCCGTGCAAATTTTTTTTTCTTTTTCTTTTTCTTTTTCTTTTTCGATTTTTTACTTATTGTATTTGATAAATAAAAGTTTTGGAAATGGTACCGAGTAAAAGGTGAGTCCAAGAAGCAAAATGTGATATCGGAGTGTGCCCGATGAAAAGAGTTATTTCTGCGGTCACACTCTTTAACTTTTCCACTCTCGGGTCAAATGCGTTAGTTGTTTGTTGTCACGGCAAAAAAATTTGCCTTTTCCCCTCTTTGTCTATGATTGTTGGGTCGCTCCTTGACGCATTTGGCGATCGACGGCGGTGCGAATCCTACCACTACCCGACGGAACGACATCGCTGCCGTTACTGGTTCGTCTCGCCACTTTCTCTCACCCGGCGTCGCCTCTTCGTGCCGTGATCCCTCTTAAACGATGACCGATGACCGATGACCGATCCTCGATGACCTCTGCGACCGATGATGATCCGCGACGGCGTTCCCTCCGATGCCGATGCCGATCCCGATGCTGCCGCTGCCGCTGCCGCTGCCTCTGTTTCCGCCTCTGCCGCTCGACAGACTTCGAGAGATCGAGAGCGAGAGCCATCCATCGAAGATGACGAAGACGGACATCTCATATACAGAATTGGAGACGTTCTGTCAAACAAGTGTTCGTGAATAATATAAAATATCTTTCACTTTAACACGGCCAGTTGTTTGCCTCGAGGCTTCCCGTTTAGAAGCTTTAGCCTCGATAGCCTCGAGACTCGATTACTCGTTCGAGAGTCGTTAGGCCCATATTTTATTATCATTATTATTGCATGAAGTAATTATTTTCTTATTCGTTATCGATACAGCGTATATCGCCACTCGCATATAATTATATTCTCCACTTATTCCCAACTTTTTAAACAAGCCGTGCCGATCGATCTCCGAGACTCGGGAAAACTGGCTCTTTCCGTCGGAGACGATAGAGACGTTCCTTCGACGTTCGCCTCAGACGGAAACCGTCCAAAGAAAGAAAGCTCAAGTCCGGCCAGTCGTGATAAGTGGGGCTTGAAAGTCTCGTCCCGATCGAGCCGTGCACAGGTTTGCCTCGAAATATTTCATATTTATCTCCTTCATTTTACAGGGAAAATTTTGGCCACTCTCGGTGAAGGGACTTTCGGAAAGGTTCTTCAAGTCAAGGATATCGATAATCCGTAAGTATCCCCAAATCATTTCATCTTCGACTCCCTCATTCCGCTTAATGAGAGCATAGCTTTCCTCACATTTCTTTCATATCAAAATGATTTTTTCTTTTCTAGAGATAACGTGATAGCTCTAAAAATCATAAAAAATGTGGAAAAATACCGAGAAGCAGCCAAGTTGGAAATTAATGCATTGCAAAAGATTGCCGAAAAGGATCCGGATTGTAAATTGTAAGTACTTTTACATAGTCCTTTGACTTGTCTAATTTTTTTTAAATCCGTATTTTTATTTCAGTTTGACCGTGAAGATGCTTTGTTATTTCGATTTAAGTGGGCACATGTGCATAGGCTTTGAAATGTTAGGACTTAGTGTATTCGATTTTTTGGTAAGTTTTTTAAAATGATTTGATTTACGCCGTTCTTGTTGATCCCGTATGTCGAGAGATAAAACATTTTCTCACTGGTCTGGAAATTATTCAATCTGATGATAAGATAAGATAAGAAAAGAAAAATATGAATTATGTTTCAGAAAGACAACAATTATCAACCATATCCGATGGAGCATGTGCGCCATATATCTTACCAATTATGTTATTCTGTAAAATTTCTTCACGATAACAAATTAACGCATACTGATCTCAAGCCTGAAAATATCCTCTTCGTTAATTCTGACTACGACACATTTTATAATGCTAAAAAGGTAAGAATTAGATGTGGTTTCATTTTCAAATTTTCCTTTCCGATTCTTCCGTTTCTTTTCATAATGGACGAAAAGTACATGTAGCAAAAATTCAGGATTCATCATTTTCTTTTTTAAAAAAAATCATTTCAACTCTAATGCTCAAATCACTAAAATTGACTTAAATAAGTGATTCCTTATGATTTCGGTTTGTAAAAATATTCCAACTAAAAAAAAAAAAAAAACGACAAATAAATTCTTATATATACGGAGGTCTTATGATTAGTAATATCGCAATAAGAATTAAAATGACTATAGTTAAACTTGCTTCAGTCACTAAAATCTCGAACATAATCTTTATGTTTCTTATGAAGGCAAAGTTCGCTATACACAAGTCTATATAACGAATTTTTTCTCCGGATCTTTAAAAGTAAACGTCAAAATAATGACTGCCAGGACGATCGAGATAAAAGCTATACTCATTGATATGGACGTTTGAGGAAATTTAAAAAATCATCTTTTGAGAAAAAATAAAATCTTTAAGAAGTGACATCTGAGAAATTAAAAAGATGATAAAAATTCTTCTCATGTTTCTCGTGGATTTTATGTAAAAAAAAAAAAAAAAAAAAAAAAATGATTAGGTCGTACTCATAAATTAAAGGGATTGGAAAATGTTTGGTGATTTTAAATGCCCATTTTTTTCCCCCTCCGTTTGTTAATTTTTTTTTGTTTTTTTTTAAGAAGAGAGATGTGAAGAGAGTGAAAAAGTCTGACGTAAGGCTGATAGATTTTGGGAGCGCAACTTTTGATCACGAGCATCACAGTACCATAGTATCAACTAGGCATTATCGGGCTCCGGAAGTCATTCTAGGTAATTTTTTAAAAAAAAATGAGATGTTATTAAAACTAATTACTTTCGTGCGAGCTTAAATAAAAATAAGCGAAATCTTTGAAAAGAAGAAAATATTTTAGGAAGTAGGAATTTTTTAATGAGGATTCTAAGAAAGGATCCTCCGAGTTTTGCCGACGGTCGCGTTTTCTTTCAAAGCAAAGCCATTAATAATTTTGTTCATTTCCAGAATTGGGCTGGTCTCAACCGTGCGATGTTTGGTCGATAGGTTGCATCATGTTTGAGTTGTATCTGGGCATAACGCTTTTTCAAACTCATGACAATCGAGAACATTTGGCCATGATGGAAAGGATACTAGGTGCCGTGCCCTACAGGATGGCAAGAAAAACGAAAACGAAATATTTTTATCACGGAAAACTAGATTGGGACGAAAAAAGTTCAGCAGGGAGATATGTCAGAGAAAACTGTAAACCCCTACATGTAAGTTGATCGTTTTTTTAAAGGGACCAACCTGGTTCGTGTCCTTTAGAGAAATCCCGACAAGGGGCTTGCCACGGCTACGAGGAGTCTCTCTTTTCTAGCAAAAGCAAGACCTGCGTATATTTCGCATGATAAGGAAGAGCCCTCTTAGGTCGAACGTTAACCGCTTGCTCACTTCGTATCATCGTATCCCGTTAATTTTTGAGGTTGACTTTCGATTTCATACTCACTACTGAGATTCGGTCAAACTTTCATAAGTCGAAAAACTCGACTCGAATTTTTTCATCTTTCCTGTGTATTTTTTATCCCCTCAGCTCGAACGTACAGGAGGCTTGAAAACAAAAAAATCATGAAAACTACGTGATTTAACTAAAAATGATAATATACATATCTTTTCTTTTTCCTTTTTTTAATATTTCATATTTTTAACATTGCGGACAAATTGCTGGACTTTCTCAAAGATAGTCTTTATTTACTTTAAGCATTAAGTACAGTACAATTGTAATGTAAAAAGGTTTTCTGTAAAAAGATTTTGAGAAAAAAGAATCAGTCAGAAATTACGGAATGTTTCTTGGCAATTATTCTACAAGACGAGAATTTCCTTGATTCGAATTTTTTTTTAGGCTCATCTCGAGATTCGAGTTATGAAAGATTGACTGCATTTTTTTCTGATTTGGGAAGAAATGCAAATGGTTTATACTCTTTACTTTGGCTCTACGTTTCTCGTAGGCTTCCATCTGATTCGATCACGGTCTGCTTTTGCTAGAAAAAATGAGAACCGTCGGTTCGTACTTGAGCGATAATGCTTTTTCCCAATTTTTTAAAATGGGAGGGCGAAAAGAGTCTTGATTAGGTCTTGATTAGATTTAGATAAACCGATATGGAATTTCGATTCCCTTCCTTCATGGGTGATTTTTTCACACTTTGCTAATGCACCTTTCGAACTCCTCATTAGATTTCACTAAAAAGTCACTGGAGCCTAGAGCTTATCAAGGTGTACCTTCATACTAAATTTGGCTTTCCGAGCTTTTGCCGTTTTGGAGAAAACTTGAGACTTGAGGATGAAAGAGTTCTACCTATCTCTGGTTTTGAATCAAATCAACGTTACACAAGTTAAATGTGAGTGACTAGTGACAATTCAAAAACAGAGATATTCAGTTCTCGATTTGTCTCGGACAGACGGACAGGTTAAGCACTCGGTGTGACCGATCCGGAAAAGTACATGTAAGCTCGAAATTAGCGAAGGCAAAAAATGTCCATTCTTGACGGTTGCTAAGTTTTAGCGTTATAGAATATGACAACGCTTAAGCAAAAAATCAGGATTTTTCCCAATTTTTCGTACAGCCTTTCGATTGTTTTCTGCATGAGTATATCCAAACTTAATTTCTGATATTCCCATTGTCCTATTCTCGCGTCTATTTCCCTTGACCATCCCCCCGTGCTCATAAGAAAACAAACCGATTCGTGAACAATGGGTACTTTAACCCTTTGTGAATATCATTTTACTTTTGCTTTAGCGCCGTCCTATAGGACCGCTTAAGCTTTGTAATCTTGCGAAAATCGAACTTTTTTGTTTTCCCGAATGTTAAGCTTTTACATATTTTCCCGTAAAGCTCTAACCGAGTGCTTCACATGTCTCTCTGTCTGTCCACAAAATTTTTTTTCAAGATTTTTCTGAAAATGATTAAATTTTCCCTTGGTAACATTAAAACTTCACTTTTTACTTTTTCACTTTACCATTTCACTTTTTTGACTTTTCCCGACATCTTCCTGCCGCTGAAAAAATCTTGAACATCCTGAGGAACGGCTATGAAGTTAACAAGTTTTTGTTGGTAACGCCTTAATCTTTTAAGAAATCTGCAACGATCTGCGTTTAGATAGGTTTGGCTTTTTCCAGTTTACTAAACAGATCTTTATTTCCTACAAGCTCGGACTGTGGTTTCATTCTACCAATGATGGCACTGTTTATGCAGACTCCTGCTATTTTGTTCCTCTAGATTGTCGCTATCAAAAAATTTATTTAGGGCATGCATCCTTTGCTGATCATCATTTGTTGCTTCCTAAGGGTTGCCGCCTAATAACTGGTTATTTTTAAAAGCACAATCTTCTGTGTCGGTGTACCCCCTCCACTTTTGACTTGATTGGTCGGATCGTAAGAAGATGCTTAAGGGTTACATGAATACGTAAAAGGTTTTTGCTTCGTCTTTACCTGATGGATTGTCTACTGTTATTCATAAGACCCATTTTCTTTTTGTCACTATTGTTCTGGTTTTAAATGTTCACCTTGTGACTGACGCATTGACCACAGTTAATCAGAAGCTTGCCCGCGATCATTGCGGTGATCAGTTTAAAAGTGGTGAAGGGTTTCAAATAACTTATTCATCGATTTTTAAATAAAATCATAAATCTTGAAACGTGGTCGGCGCTAAAGCACGAATCTTTGATTCCAATTTTTATTATTTTTGTTTTTTTCAGAGGTATCAATTAGTGGAAGATGAAGAACACGCCCAGTTATTCGATTTAATTCAAAGAATGTTGGAGTATGATCCAAGCCAAAGAATTTGCTTAGGAGACGCTTTAAGACATCCGTTCTTCGACAAAATTCCTCCTCATCAGCGACTCGGGGACGACGTCCGTGAAAGAAGTCATTCTCTGTCTCGGTGAAATCAAATCTTTTCTCGGAAAAGATAATCTATTGTATAGACAGTTTATTGCTCCTTTTTTTGTATACATCAGTTTAATTTATTCATTTCTGGAAAAAAAAAGTATATGCATAATAATGTGTCTAGTTTTTTTTTTTTTTTTCTTTTTTTTGTCAAATCGGCAGAGATTAAGATAATACAGTCGAGTCCGCGGTTATAGTGGACTTCTGGGGACCGGAAAAATCGGTCCACTACAGCCGAAGTCCACTTAAAGCGTGGTTGGGTTTTTGGGCATTTTTATTGAATAAAGAAAAACTTAAAACTTAATGCACCGATGTCGATTTATTAAAAATTTGTCAACCAATGAAAATTTTACAACATTTTGTAGTACGTTTTGAAAAAAATCCGTTAATTTTTTTTTGGACAACCGATTTTAAATAAAACGATTGTATATTTTTTTCTAAAACTTCACACATCTCCGAGCTCAACTTTTTGGATTTCGAAAAATCGTGTCACTGCTCTCATAGCTTCTAAAGTGCGGTCCACTATAACCGAAAATTTTTATATGGGCTCCTATGGGATTTGAACCAAATTCACTTCAATTTTTCGTCCACTGTAACCGGGATGGGAATTTTTTGTGTCCATTAAATTCGAAAATTTTTATATGGGCCCTTATGGGATTTAAACGGGAGCGGATGATTTTGTCTACTAAATCCTAAGGTCCACTAAAACCGGACTCGACTGTACTGTACTTCCAAAGCATTAAAGCAGATCTCGATAATGTACGATAAACGATAATACTGTATAAATCGCGTTGTTATTATGCTTAGCAAAGTATCGATGCATCATCGTTGAAGATACTTCCACAGTTTAAAGACGTATACTTTTATTATGACTACCGAAATACTTGCACTTGAAATAATCTTGCTCGAAATAATTGATTTTTAATATACTTTTACGGTTAATATATTTTAAACGGTGGTGATGTGATGGTCACGATGAACTTGAACAGCTTTTCATTCTTTTTAAATCAGTAATCATTCTAGAAATTGGCAAAGGCTCATGGAGCATTTAAAAAGGACTTATAATTTTTCTTCTGGCTATGAGACTTGAAAATCATTGCAAGCATTATAAAGGCTCTCGAGCACATTTTAAAAGTTTTCCCGAAAATTATATTGCTCGTGCTTGTTTTTCGTTTTTAAAATTTCCATCATCGGAATGATTCTTGAGAAGCTTATTAGAGCCCGTAATTCTAATACTTTTCAGGAATAAGAGAAATTTATTTCAAAAAATGCATTACTATAAAAACCCGATTCCTTTCCATGCAAGCTAAACAGGGAAGTGTCGAATTTTCTTCTCTGCGTTGCAGTGTTGTCTTGGTTAACTATTGGACGTGATCCTACGATTCACGAAACTAGAGTTTTAGGAATGATCGTTATTAAAGTTTAAAGCCACCTATCAGCAATACACAGGAGAGGGCTGTGATAAAAGTATAAATTGATTTTACCAGCTTATTACTATGACCAAAGCTAAGGTCAGTAAATGAGAGGTTGTGAAGAAACCTTTGGCATTTTTATTGTATTAAATGTGAAACCGTAGAACGCATTTCATCATTCATTCATGTCGTAAAACAGGCCATAAAAAGGCTGCAAAACTCGCTTTTAGGAGATGAACGCGTTCGATGTTTTAAAGCTCGTAAATTAATTCAACTTTAGCCGGTGGACGCAAATAAATAAATGGCGTTTCATAATTAAAAAATGCGATGATTAAGTTTGCTTATAATCTAACTTTTATTTGGACCTTTAAAAAATTGAAAATGGGATTAAAAAATTAAAAAGGGCATTCCAGATAGTCAATCACTATATCACAATCCAGATAGTCAAACTCTATCCTTGATAGATTGGATCGATTTTCCAAAAACCTTTTGTGTTGGTGAATGAAACTTGATAACCAAAAGTGATAGATGATAGGTGACGGTAAGGATTTGGGATTCAGGCTTGCTTATGCGTGCAAAACAATTTTCAAACCCCCATCGTCAGATCTTTGCTTGTAGAGGTAGGCCAAGATGATGAGAGTTGTGTTAAATAAAAATTTTTTCCTTGATTATTTTTCGCCACGCTTTAATTAGCAGACTAGCTGTAGATATGTCAGCGACAGCTTTTTCCAGCAGAATTCCACGTCAGCGAGCACGTACACAGAATCCTCTCATCCAGTGGTACATTTTTCGACCCTACAATTTCACCCCCGCCCCTTCACCCTTAATTAATAAAAAATTCTTAATGGTGGAAAAGGCTGTGTCCAGCATAGCGGCAACGGATTTGGAGTCCTCTCATCAAAAGAAAATTTTTGGGATTCCCACATTGACCACCCCCCATTTTCTCGGTGGCACGAAATTTAATTTAGATGTAGGTTGCTGGCATCGGCATGGATCTTATATTTTATCTTTTGAAAGTGGGCTTTGGTGAGGACGGTAAGCAGGGTCTCAAAAATTTTATTTTGATGAGTAGATGAATCCAAATCCGTTGCCGCTGACAAAAGATTCAACCTGAAAGAGGGTTGCCGACACCCTCTTTCACCTTTAAGAATTTTTGATTAATTAGGGGTGAAGGATGGGTGAAATTTTGGGTCGGAGAATGTGCCACTGGATGAGACGATTCTAAATCCGTGCTCGCTGATACGGAATTCAGCTCGAAAAGCGGCATAACTATAGTTCAAGTCTGCAAATTAGAATTTGCCATTTTGGCAAAGTATCAGTCGAATGAAAATAGTCGTTTTAAAAGAAAAATAAATCATCATGATTTTTCTGCAACTTAAAAAACAATAGGGGAAAAATTGGAAAATCGTTTTTTGTTTCAGAAAACCTGCTTTAGTCTCAGAACCATAGCTTTTTGTATAAAGATAATAGCCCTGTTCCTTTGCTTCGCCTGCGGCAGCCACAGACTATCTCTATCTCTTTTCCACTCATGCTGTTGGAAAAAGATCGAGTCAGTGTACGACTGCCGCAGATGTCAGGGGCCGTACACATATTACGTATGCTTTTTTTGACCATTTTCGACCCCCTCCCCCCGGGTGTAAGCATTCGTAAGAATCTTATGGCCCCCCTCCCCTAATATTACGTATAGTATTTCAAATGATTTCCCTCCAAAAAAATTTTTTTGGACTTTTTTTAAAGCTATTTTTCTTTATTTGTTTATAATTCCTTTCAGTCTGTATTTTTTAAATGCTTAGAATTTCCAAACCCCCACTCCCCCCTCCGAAAGGAATCGTAAGCATTTCGAAGACCCCCCCCCCCCCCTAAACATGCTTACGTAATATGTGTAGGCCCCTGAGCAAAGGAACAAAAAGCTACACAGCTTTATCCACCTGTGCGGCGGTTGATATTTCCCTTCTTCCCCGAATGATTTCTTTTACAGCATCTTCTTTAAATATATAAAATTCTTCATAAAAAACAATAGCTCTTTCCAGCTGGTTTAGCTCTTTTCGAAAAAACCCTGAAGTAATAAGAGAAACATAAATGTCATCCTTGTTCGCCAATTTAAAAAATTTTAAAAGCGTTCACAATATTTTTTTACCGTTTAATATTTATTTAGTCCGACTAAACCCATTGATTTTTTACTGTCATTTTAGTGAGGGGAAAAATAATTAATAAATTTACATTTGGGGGGGGGGGGGGGGGTGCTGTAAGCACACCCTTTGACTTTCGTATACTTAAAAAAAAAATTCATTGTTAAGGCATAAGTAAATTATTTGTAACTGCTGTGTGTCTCATATTATGTGGTATCTCGACTTGAGAAGGAACTCAATACAACTGCTCCCACTTGAAATTCATAAAGTATTACTCATCGCGGGATGCAATTCTTATTCGAAACTTTTTCTTCACTAAGGATGCTCAAACTTCGATCGACAATACCTACTTATGTCCGGTTCACGTAGTCGCGCACGGATTTTTTAAGATGCCGTGGCTCGATGGTATCCGAGGATCACAAAACCAGGTCTCAGGAAACGATCTGTTGACGCTCCAAGTCAGTGCAGTGTGTTGACCGCGTGGGGGCGCGGGAGAGGGGCGGTTCGGGAGCCTGGGAGAGCGGCTGGTATGCGAGGTAGCCCAGCTTCTCTTCTGTTCACTGTCGAGTTTTGTGTAGCATACCCGCGATTTCGTTGCCAGTGTTTTTCTTGTTTTCTTTTAAACATGCCTTTTTAATCGTCAACTGAAGTGCCAATATAAAGCTTAGCGTGCTGGAAGTTTACCAATTTTATTTATTTTATTTTTTGCAAAAACCAATGAAATAAGCATTTATAAAACTTGCAAGTTGTATAAAGTTAAAAAAGATCGAGCGCCATGTCCGGAAGTGTATCTAGCGAGTGCAGTCAAGAGTATAGTTTTTGACTAATTTCGGTTTTGAATCGACACAATCATGAAGCTTTTTTAAAATTTAAGGTGTCAATTTTTAAAAGCAGAGAAGCTTATGGGAATTAGGTAGGAGCTAAATCAAATACCCAGAATGCATTTTGTCGGAAGCCATATTGTTTTTCTAAAAATAGCAAAAGTAAATCGTGCTGCTTTTTGTTTTAAATAATTTATCACCATTTTCTTTAGCGTTGCATTGCTCTCATTTTTCTCATTCAATGATTCAATACGTTGCTTTTGTAAGAACTAAGAAATGAGTTGCAAAATGACTTCTCTTAAATAATAACCGAAAAACAGTAGAGCATTTTGCATTTGATACTTGGGTCATAAAAACCCTCAAATAATAAATATATATATGCGTCCCTATTGTTACGTGTTTACGATGAGTGCGGCTCTCGTTCACGCATCAAATTAATAAATATTAACCATGATTCATATTAGCCATAAAATATTGATGAATAAGATTATTGATCAAAGTTTAACATTAATTTAAATAATACATTAATATATTGATGAACTAAATAAATATATCAATGAATTAATATTTAATTCTTCAGGAAAAATGCCCATTGAAAAAGGATCAGACAACGGTGAAACGCAAACTTTATCGGCATCTGACAAGAGAATTCGATCGTCAAATGAGTCGAGAGAATCTTCGGGAGCATCTTTGCCATCGACATCTCTTGGCAACACAAACTTGAGTTCGTACCAACAGCATTTAATGACTTTGGGCGGAAGCTTGCTCGGACACCACGGTCGCGAATCGTCAGCTTTCGTGCCTGTGGTGCCATCTCGTTCTCTACACCTGGGATCTTTTGAAGAAGACGGACGAAAAATGGACATTGTTTCCATGATGGCTGACAAAAGAAAGGAAATCGTGTTGAGAGAAGAAGCCGCTTGTGTGGCAGCAGCTCACGCAGCAGCTGCTGCCGCTGCAATGTTCAGGTAACTAGATTACCAGCTGAAGAGCATATACAATATGACCAAAAAAACAAAAAAATTGTCTCTGAAATTATTATTTATTAATTTACCTTATTAAGTCAGTTTTACTTTTTTTAATCTTTTATTTTATTTTTAAACATTTTCTTCTTTACCAAAAAAGCAGTTTTTTTTGCTTTAGTATCGTTGCGACGTCCACACAACACTAGAACTATGCGAAAATCGCGTAGAAAAGATATAATTCAACCTTTTTGTTCTTGCTTGGTCTTATATTCCAAATTTTTCCATGCCATTCTTAGAGCCCGGGTAACACACTTACGCCTTCTAAACCTCCGTTGGGACTTTCTATACACGTAAAAGCCTACAAATTTGTTCTTCTTCTTTACGTGCCGTCTCCGAGACGGATCGCTATTCGATTTTATTATTATCGATATTCGAACCTCGGATGCCGCTGTCCGAAACAGGAGACGTGGAATCTAGTTCATCCATACCAGTCCCTTAAATTTATGAGCTACGATGTTTTTCTTCTGCCTGGTCTTCGCTGTCCCTCACTCTTTCCTTCCATAATTAGGTGCAGGAGCTGGTATTTTTCATTGCGCAACACATGGCCGAAATATTGGAGCTTCCGCCGCACCTCCCCTTGCTTATTCGAGTTAACACCTCAATAAATCCGTTAAAGTCCCGAAAGATATCTTGTGCTGCTTGGGGGAGCATACTCTCTGCGGTAAAATTCATGTTTCAACTGGCATGCGAAACGGTTGGGGCTTGAAAAGCGTAATCCACTGGTTAATCTCGGTGAAAAGTTTTCCGTTTCCAAAAATCACCAAAGCGTAACAGCGAGACTATTCGTGCCTCGTCAGTAACAGTTAATACATAAAATTAACTTGAGAAGATCTGAATGAGCCCAGGTGAATTTTCAGCGTAGTCACACACGAAATCTTTGTCGGCATAGGGTAGGGTGGGGTAAAAATGAGACACCCTTTTTCGAAGTTTCTAGACTGAGGTCTCTTCAAAAATGCCGTTGTCTCATTTTTACCCCACCCTAGAGAAAGTTGGCAGGTTCTAACTATTTGCAAATATCATCGCTCAAAACGTTAGCTAGTTTATTTATTTTTATTTACACCCATCGACAGCAATTGTATCGGGCTTGTCACGGAAAAGGCATATATGTATATGCAAGAAAACAAGGATTCCCAGCAGACCCAGCAGACCCAAATTTATGAATTACCTATTAGGCTTATCCGCCATAAACTCCTTTACACTGCGAAAGGCATTTCCTCTGTATAAGAGGAACTATAGCAAAGTGATTTTTTAAAGGACTTATCGCCTCTCCTCAAGTCCTTCACATGATCCGGGAAACGATTAAAACCCTTCATCCCAGCAATTTATTTCCACCTGCGAATCAGATATTTGAAGCCTATTCAAAGGAGTATAAAAACCCCTAGATCAGATCCCCTAGAAGTCCGTTTCGTAAATTCCCCAGCTGATATATCCCCGAATTCAGATTTATAACATGTAAGCACCGCTTCATATATGTATATGCGGAGAAGGGAGAGTAAACAAGTCTAAGGTTTAAGCCTCTCTTCAGGACTGGTTATCCCCAAGTCTAGCGAGAACTCTTACCGCCATCTTCTGCAGCACAAAGACTCGGTTCACATAAATTTCCCCGGTATCCCCGCCCCAATCAACTATTCCATGTTGCAGGATTGAAAGGAAAAGACCGCAGTAAACAGTTTGTAGCACTGTACAGTAGCATCACAGAGTACTGGTAACTTTCTAAGTAAGAATAATATTGGACCTAGCCGTTTGCCCAACAGGTCTACGTCAGAGTCCCATCTTATACTATACATTACTAACTTATGAGGCACTGAATAGCTTGTCTCCTGCTGTTAGCGAGTAGCTAAATCAAGTAACTTAAGTACCGTAAATTTAAAATGTTTTTGCAGTTTTTCTGCTTTATTTTCCAGAGCTCCTCCTCAACCCTATGGACCACCAGGAATTTTCCCTGCAGCTGCAGCGGCGGCTGCAGCAGCTGGTTTGGCTTCTGTAGTATTTCCGCATCCACATCTCGATCGTCGCTTATTAAGGGCCCCCGGGCGAGCATCTCGACCGAAAAAGCAATTTATTTGTAAATTTTGCAACAGGCAGTTTACGAAATCATACAATCTATTGATTCATGAAAGAACTCATACGGACGAACGGCCCTATTCTTGTGATATTTGTAACAAAGCTTTCAGAAGACAAGATCACCTTAGGGATCATCGGTAAGTATTTTTCTTACACGTAAAAGTTGCTCTTCCTATGCTTACAAGAGAACCCGGAACCAAGCGAATACCGCAGAGTTTCATTTTAAGAAAATGCTTTTCCTTTTTAAAAAAACAAAAATAATAATAACTTCCCATAGGATTATTGTTTCAACCCCGGTGATTGTGATAGGTCTCATAAAGCTGCGTATAGCTTTCGGGATTATGTTGCGTCACTTTTTTGGGAACGGCATATTATATGGTTTTTTTCTGTTGGAAAACTTAATTCGACTTTGAAGATTTCATCATTTTGCATTTTTCTTCCAGATACATCCACAGCAAGGAAAAACCTTTCAAATGCGGGGAATGCGGAAAAGGATTTTGTCAATCACGAACGTTAGCAGTTCATAAAATTCTTCATATGGAAGAGTCACCTCATAAATGCCCTGTTTGTAGTAGGAGTTTTAACCAACGGTCAAATTTGAAAACTCATTTGTTGACCCATACCGACCATAAGCCGTATGAATGCGGCTCTTGCGGTAAAGTTTTCCGCCGGAATTGTGATTTAAGGCGGCACGCTCTTACTCACGCTGTAGGTGACGTTCCTCCCGAAGCGTTCACGGAATCAGAAACTGAAAGATCGCCCAGCCGTGATTCGTCGATAGTTCGACGGCGATCGGTATCTCCTAACGGTAGAAACTGTTGTCCAACGATCGCGGCGGAAAGAGTTTCGGGGAACTTTGGGGTCAGGCCCGAGGTGCGACCTCAGCTGCACATCAGGAAAGATCTGCACGATCGCTCCCCTGCTCCTTCTTCTCATGTAGCTTCTCTCTCTGTGTCTGCTACAACGTCACAGTTGCCGTCGTCCTTTAGTAGTCTTCGAAAAAGGCAGACTTCCGAAATGTTAGGACGTCATCTCATGTTTGAAAACAATATTACATCGATAAGATCTGCACCAAATTACTCCTCTATCTTAACCTCTGCTTCCTCGACCTCTGGAGTTTCCTCTAATATAAAATTAGAGCTTTCAGCCTCCAATGTTTCGGGGTTAGTTCGAGATGGAGGCAACGTCGCTACTACATCTGCGACGGTGACTACTTCAAACACAACTCCTGTAGCATTGTCAGCAGGAACGGCAGTGGCACAAATTTCCGTAACTACGCCTGCTGTTCCTGACGTTGCTCAGGCGGCAGATTTTTCTTCAGCAACGAGGATCGAGTCGGAAAAGACTCGGAACGTGTTCTACAATAAAAAAAGTAGCACTTACCATCGATCTCGATATAACGATTTCACTGGAGTTGCATCGAACGAGGGCGATTATAATTCGGATCTCGAATCACCTGTAAAAACGATCTCATCAACCGAAGCTCTAAATCGTGAAGAATCGGTTTACAAGCCTGCATCTGAAAGTCGCTCTAAAGTAGATTCTTTTTCGATAGCAAGCGATTCTTCGGAAACTCCGTCAGAGACTCGCTTTGATGCCGATTCGGAAGAATCGACAAAACGTAAAAATGACGAAAGAATCTTTTCCTGTTCGGAAGAATCTTTTCCTGCGTCGACAGTTCCAAGTTCTGTATTTATCGCTTCGGATCCAGGACCTTCTTCGACACAACGCCCTCCGATTAAGAAAAAAGGATTCAGCATTGAGGATATTATGAGGCGTTAGAAACTTGATTTAGTCATTCACCGGACTCTTAAAAGATAACGATTAATAAATCGCCAAGAGCAATGTCAGCTGTTAGTTTTCATGATTTCAGGACACCTTTATAAATACGGGGAACTAAAATGGAAAAACGGGAACCAAGGACGCCCATCAAAACTTCCACTTACAAACGGCTATTCAAAATGGCGACTGTTGCTGTTGGAGATTTAGCTGCCGAGTAAATTGTTGCAACAGTTGCTTGCATAATTCATCATGAAAAAAAATGTAATTTTTTAAGCTCGCGTAACTACCACATCAATTGGCGACAAAAAAAGTCAATCGATCGTAATGTAGGATATTGTTCACTCTTTTTAAATTGAAATCAATATTATAGTTGTGTAAAGAAAAACGTTTTTGAAAAAAATATTGAGGCAAATGTAAATATAAAAGTTACAAATCATTTATCTCGCTACAATCCATATACCTTAATAAATTCATTTCCTTCACGGTTTTAAATAATACAATTAGTAGAGCTGGATCAGATGCTTAGCACGAGTTAAGAAACTTTCGTTATTATTTTTTTTTTAATTTTGGATCATCGTTCTTTTCAGTCGAATATGTCATTTTTTGTAGGAGCTCGGGTATTGACTTGGAAAATGTACGTCTGAAAATATTACTTCGTAAAATATTTTTAAAAAAAACTTCCGGGGACTGTTCAAGGGTGTCAGTGATGCGAGATTCGAAATTAAACCTGCCGTTAATCTCTACTCATCATCATAGGTATGCAATACCCAAAACGTGTGATGATGATCGTAACTTGGTTTTTTGAAAATACAAATTCATAGGATGGACCCGAAACTTCTGTTCTGAAGTAAAATTTTTTAAATAGATGCAATTCTGCTTTTTTTTTTTTTTTTTTTTTTTGATGCAAGGACGGAGGGAAGTGAGACACTGACGGATCTATGAGAGCATAATTCCCCTCGCGCTCATTCCTAAAACAATCAAGTGTTACTTAATACGTAGAGCCTCTAAACGTTGGGGCTCGCCTTTAGAATATTACATTTTTTGAAGAAAAACCGGGGAAAAATTTGTGTGGTTAAAACCTTTTTCTGCCATGTTAAAAATAACTGAATTTCTTTGTTAACAATTGAAGAAAATCCTTGCGATTGCTAAACAATATGCTGGTGGATTTATTAAAGAAAAGAAAGCCTCACTTGTTATATGATTCCCAAACTCGTGGCTATTACAAGATTATTTGTCATTGCAAAACATTGCATGGAGGAACATAGAGTTCCAAAGTTTATGCTAAATAACTTTCATCAAATTGTTGCATGAGGAAAGCTAAATCTATACACCTCTTAGTGGTCTTTTGAAAATATTTTTACATTATTATTTGATATGGTTCTATGGCAGCTGCTTCATTTCTTAAAACTGGCAATCCAAAACTACAAAATGATCTGAGCAGTCCAGCATCAAGGAAGTAAGAATGATGTGAATTTATGGGTATACCAATAATTATTCAAAATAAAAAATTATGCATATTTATTTTTAAGGTGAATTTGAAAAAAAAATTAAATCTTTCTCTGTATAATAAATTTGAAGACATGAAATGGTTTTGAAATAAAAAAAAAATAATTAGAGAGAATCTCTCCAAAAATATGGGTTCTGAAGCAATCTTCTTTCAAAATTAGTATACCAGTTTCGAAGAACTGATACAGGTATATAACTTTCTGTAGGGTTTGGGCACATTTCAGTCTGAGTTGTCATGAAACTAGAGGCATAATTGATAAAGTTCTGCAACATCTTTTGAGAAAACTCGACAAAAGTTGAAACTGATACTGATTCTGTTAAAGATGAGGGGCACTGCTGTTGGATGTTGGCTAAACTTTCAACGGAGATTCCTATTTGAGCATTTAAACTTATCTCACCTTGCCCAAACATTAAAGTTGAGCCATCTGCATTCAGTGCATATTTTGTAGCGTCTTTCAGATTGGATACTTTGAAAATCGCACTTGGCTTATCATTGGAGATGTAGCCCAATAAATGCCAGCATGGTGGGCTTATCGGATCCGGGAAACTGCAACAAGAAATCATTTTACAGACTAATACATATTTGTTTATATGGTTGTGTATGAGGCTGTTTTTGTTCACCAGTTCACCATCACATGCTGCAAAACTGATACTTAAGAAGACTTCTAACCTAACCTTTGTAACTTCTAACTTCTCCTCTTTACCTCTTTCAGATTTGACACACTTCTCTCTAATTTATTGCAACTGAGTTTAGGCTCACCTAAAGTACACCAATCCGCCACATCCTTCCGGAAACGGAACAGTACCGGTTAAAAAAACAACAATGTGATTAACGCCGTCGGCTTTGGTAATGTTGAACAAAAATTGTTTTTCTCCGACTAATTGAAAATCCGTTTGCACTAATTGCCCGGTAACAATTAAACCAAACATTTCGATATCTGCGAGAGAAATGCAAGGTTAACAGCAGCTACTAGATAAAACAGATTTGCTACAATTAGTAAACATATTAAGAAAGAAATCAACTTACTTAAGTCATTAAAGGCAATTAATCACAAATCACTGTATTCTCTGAAATCAGGCACTGGCACTGATTTTTTTTTTAGAATCATTAACTTTTATTTATGTTTAATGTTTATCAAAATAAGAAGTAAGTAACAGAAGTTTGAGAAGTAATATACACGGAGTGATTAAGAGAAGTGAAATTTGAGTTTAAAGAAAGGTGAGGTGGATTGTGGATTAAGAAGGCTCTTCACCGGAGGTCCGGAGTACAAGCAGGTCAATGGTTTAGGAACGCACCCTTATAAATTGATCCAAGTCATAAGGATAATGATGGGGCTGCTTATTTATTACTTCCAATCACAATCGAACACTCTTGTTGACAGTTGATATTGCTATCAATCATTATCGGGTAAGCAAACATTTTTTTGAATTCCTAGTTCTTCTGGTTCTAACTCTTGGGTTTTAAACCGTCGTAACGACCATGGGTTTTTTTTCAAGACGGTTAGCTTTATAATTATTTTTGAACAAAAACTAGTTTTGCATCTTCTTTTTTTCGTAACGTGTTGATAACCCAGGGATAACTGTGTTAAATCTATCTCAGATTGCTAAATGGAGCATTAGACGTCTTCAGATCAAAAAAACTGCGCAGAACACGAAAACGTTCTACGATTACAGAAAACAGTAAAAAGCTTTCGAATCAGCCTACTTGTTTTTCCGTCAGCCAAGAACTGAATTGAGCCTGTATGTATACTTTACCGGTTACTATCCGAGTAAGCGCATGATCCATCTAGTAATCTGAGAAACCTACTTTAATGTAAAAAATCATTAAAAGAATTTATCAATTGTAATCAGGTTGGAGTATTTTTGGAGTATTTTAACAGAAATATATTAAAACACTCATTTTATTCGTTCCGAAACATACGCAAAATTCATTCAACTTCTGTGGGTATCACTGATGCATATTATTTTCAAATGTTGAGTTTAAGCTTACTATTACAGTATTTCGAAAATTTTATTTTTCTGAACCCCTTTGATCATGTTTTTATTGAAAATGTATTTCATCGAGAGTTTCCTAAATCAAAAGGATAAACATTAAATTTCTGCCATTTAGTATTTTTCTTCTGGTTAATTCTAAATTTTCTTAAAATTTCATTTCAGGAAAAAGTGATTAAAGTTAACCAACACGGGTGACCAATATAATCTTTATAAAGCTGGATTTGTACATTAGCATACGCCCAAATAATTTCAAGTAGACGCAGGCCAGAGAAAGCACAAACGCCAAAAAAGACGTGATTGTTACAAAGATGAAAGAAAATCAAGGTAAGACATATTTTTGTATCAGCAGATTCAATTTTCTTTTGAATGATTACCAACGAAAAAAATTACCACTTTTTAGAAGTTTTCAAATCAATGTTCCACTTTCGATGACTCAATCTTCCTAACTTGAAAAGAGCGTTATTACTGTTGAAAAATATTGGCAAAGATACAGTATACTTAAATAAGAGAAATCGGAAAAGACTAAGTAGCACACTTAACGTTCTGTTTTTCAAAAAATATTTGAGATTTACCAATATTAAGCAATTCACTAGGTCCAAAATCCATTTTTACCACGAAATTATTTTTCTTACGCTCTAAAGCTGCAAACCACATCTCATCAGATGTAGTTTGATGCAAAGAATCCGTTAGAATTTACAGAAATTTAAAATTCAGCCGTGTTCTCGAGATATTTGCATTTTTCAGTTTCCGTTAAACGAGAAAAATGGCCGTTTTTTCGATGTTTTCAGATCGATATTTCGATTTCGACATATGAATTTTTTAGCTTGAAACGGGTCAAAATATCGATGAATTATATACTGGGAGATGTATTTTAATCTGAGGAATCGATTAAGACTAGGTAGAACACTCAGTTTTTCGTTTTTGAAAAGATATTATATATATATATTATATTGACCTGCTTCTGCCCTCGGGCTTGCAGGGTGTGGCAACAGGCGCCTAACAGTAAAGTAATATAATATACATTTATAACTTATGCTTAGGTATACTATTTCCCTAGTATAACATTCATAATATAAAATTTAATAAAAAAAGAAAAACATTTGAGCTAAAGTATTATAATAAAACGGATTGACCCGTGAGCAAATGACTATCACGGTGGGGCATCCAGCCTCGAAGCCCACGGCAGTGTTAGAGAAATGATCAAAAAGCCCCGAAGGAAAATTTTAGCTGTTAGCCGCCGGAGCGAAAATTTCACCTGCGCAAAGCCTTGTGCTAATCTCAAAAAAAAACTTACCAAAGTCGTCGATTCGAAATCTACAAATTTGGCGTTCTGAAACTTCAAACAATCTTATGAAATAATTAATTTTAAAACGCCTAGTTCTGAACCTGTAGACAAATCTTTTTGAAATATTTGATTAAAACGCCTTCAGAACCTTTAGAAAAATCATTTGAAATATTTGATGAAAACACCTAATTAGGCATTCTGAACCTGTCAAAAAATTTTTAGAACCGTCCAATTTTTACAGGAAAGTTTCCTGTGCCCGTAGAAAATTATCATTTCGTTCTAAAACCCAGACCATTTTCTATGATGTTGAGCTATGAATTTTCCCTTCTTTTAAGGTTAGTCCACTTCTATAAATGAAATAAATCTAATTTTGTTTTTGTTTTTTAATTTCAGAGTTGCTTCTAAAACGGGTGTAAAAGTTGGCCGAGCTTTGAGTATGAGTAAAACTCCGAACAAGCTAATGAATGCAATGTCAGTGGCTTTGCCGCTATCATCTCAGGAAACTTTGACTCGAAGTGCAAATCAGCTTGCTCGAATGAGACTTCAAAGTTGTGCCAATTTGAGCGTAAGTGCTTTATTTTTTAGATAATAAAATAACCCAACTTAATTTAACTTTGAATTTATTTTTCTTTTAAGGATTTATTTAGCCTGCACGCCACCAGGAGAATTTACCAGTCCAGCAACTCCAATGTCCGTCCAACCAACAAGAAAAAATATGTTAGCATCTGCTTTTAGTGTTTCCTCTCTTAAGCTTCTTTAAAACTTTCACGAAAAAAATATTCTTGTTCTGTGATAATTCATATTTTTATGCTTTCTAATTTTCGGCCATAACAGAGCGTCGCTGCAGTAAGATTTTAAGATTATTGGCGGTACTTAAAATAATTATAATCAAACATTTTATCTCTTATTGTTACTTTAAAGAAGAATTACCAAAATTATTGCGACAGCATTGCAGATAAGCTAAAGGCGGTGAAAACTATAGGTTTAGTTTCCTATGAATAATTTTATATATTTATTTTCATATATTTATATCTTTTAAAATTATAAAAATGTACTAAAACATGATTTTTATTGCTTTATTTTTCTTTTTATTAGTCCTTATTCCGAAAACCCTACGAGAACTGTCTAAAAAATCCATTTTTAACTTTTAGAAGTCACTTGTCGAGTAAAAATGCGTACTAGACTTTGCTGCCACAGTCCGAAGTTCTTATTCGGCGAAAGAATTTTGAAAAAGTTTACTGATCACTGCTATAATAGTTTTCTGTTGGGACTCAAATTTTGCGGTTTAATAACATTGATTCCTTCTTGTTAAAAGCGTTAGACATGAATTCCAGGTTAAAGGTTCAGCTTGCATAATCATTTTTTTGAAGGAGTTTTTAAGATTTAAATTCGAATTCAAAAATTATGTAGTTTCCGAAGAAAAAAAAAAGACTTTCGAAAAGAAAAAAAATTTTTTTAGCCCTTTTCGAACTTTTTTGTAAAGGTTTTAAATGAATTCGACAAGAAATCGAGATTAAATTCTTCCGCTATTATGACTAAGTCGAGAAAAAATGGAGGGAAAAAAATGATTCAAATTCCCGTGTGAAATTTTCGCCTTTTTATGGACTTTTCTGCAAAATATATTTAAATTATGGTAAGAAATTAACTTTGTATTATCCCTTGATTGATTTTGTTGGGAAAAAAAAATGGTTCGAAGGTTTTCTTTGAAGTTTTCGGTTCTCGTTCAGAGTCCGATGTAACATCCATAAGAATTGCATTGGACCCGTCGCCGTGTTAAAATCGTATTTCTTCTTAAATCCGATAAGTAAAGGACGGATCACCGTTGAATCTATACTCGAAGCAAGGTAAGAAGATGGGGCTTCATCTTAAAATTCTCGTCGTCTTATGGGAGTACCGGCCTATCGACGATGGTCCGGTATGAGAATTAACATGCGTTCGTTTGCTCGAGAAATATAAGAAGACGACGTCGTGGTAGGATTCAAATTACCGTGGTTTTAAATCAACCGATTTAAATGTTTACTTTTTTTTCAAAATGTCGGTCGCGTCGCGGGTGTTAAAAATATAATTATTTTGAATTCGGTGTTTGAAATGTTTTAATTACGTGGATCGGACGAATACCGGGCTTGCCCTTGCAACAAGGCTCGCGAGTTTCAAAGTTCGTGTTCGATTTCGATTTCGAGCTCATATTTTGAGATTTTCAGGAAACGGTATCTGATCCTCATATCGAGTTGGCCACTCGTTTTTAACAATGTGAAACCGGTGAATCCAGAAAATAAGTGGAAACAATTGGGATAGAATGTGCCGATAAATAGTTGCTGGAAGGAAGGCCGTTTGGATCTTTTTTTTTTATTAAAACGAGACGACGATAAGGAAGAAAAGATCGTTAGTCTTGGTTCGGATTTTATAGTTTTTTGCCGTCAACGATGATTCTTCATCTGCGGTAAGTAAAAAATCATCAGTTAGAGGCCGAGCCATAGCTTTGCTGAAAACGGGATCATCCGGAAAATATGTCAGGAGGATATGCTACCTATAATAATCAAAAGAAGACAAAAAAGCCTGATTGAGGTGGGAAAAAAAAGTCGGAGAAAATGACAATAAACACAGCAGCAGCAGTTTATTTACAATAAAAATTTGAGAAAGATGAATTTAGAACTTTTGAGTTAGTCAAACAAGTGGAAATATGTTAAAAAAAAATTTATGGGTCTTGTAAAAATAATTTTTTCTTTTTTTTTTCATGTAACGATTATCCAGTGATCAGGGATGAGCTCTCTTTCGGGCTTGAAATACCATTTCGGTTTGATGATTCTATGCCTGAGCCTGTTTTGCCTGCTGTTAAAGCTGCAAATCAGAAGAGTAAGTACTGATAACATCAAATTTTAATTTCTTCGCAAATTTATTAATCAGGATTTTTTTTGCAGGTGCCTCAAATGGATCGGCAAAATTATTTAAACAAAGTTTTGTGGGAATTCTAACAAAAGAGTGAGAATTCGACCAAAGCCACACCCTTCAACTCTGGGCATCATAGGTAAATTTTGTATTTTAGGATGAGCGAAACGAGGAACTGAAGTAAGTCATTAAAAAATTTTAAAATTCTTTATTTCGAACTAATATTTTGTTTAATTTTAGGGAAGTTTATGCTCCAATTCAGAGCCTGCGTTAAACGATGTAACTCACACTGAAATGATGGTAATGTTACAACACATTTCAAACTTTTGCGCTGTAATAAAAGAAGCCCAAGAAAATAAAGACATGCTTATTTCTATGGGAACCGGACAAACTGGCCATTGCTCGGATTTAAGGTATGATTCTAAGTTTATTTTAAATTCGGTTGAGACGTCAAAATTGGAATATCTCAAAATTGAAATCCTTATTCCAAGTTCTTGATTGAGGTTTGTTCCATCTTTTTATTGCCTACTGAATGAAGAAATAACGATTTTTCATTTTTAATGCCTTTGGGTCGGTTCAATTTTTTAATTTCTAATTGATTGCTTTTAAAGGTTATATATATGATGGATATTATATTTTTTCTGAGTAAATAACGTGAGGTAAACATTCTAGCAGTGTGATATTCTCATACTTTCAAGAGCGAGGACAAGTGAGCTTGATTTTTTCTTGTGGCATGATGAGACAAGAAGCATTTAAGGTTAGAGGACATTAAAACTTGTGTTCTGTGGTACTGTGAGAATGTAATTCATATGCAGGAAAAGTGTATATGTGTTCTATGCTGTTCTGTTATCATACCAGTGGAAGAAGATCGAGAGCTAAAATCACATACAGTATAGCATGATTCCAAATTCCACCAGCTTATTTATTTAAAAAAAATTCAAGTTTTATTTCATTATAAGCAAATGCAAAATGAAATTTTTAAATTGGCTATAGCGTAGAAGTTAGCTGATTAACCAGGTTTTTGTATTTAACTTTTTTAAAGTTGATAAATTTTAAAATGATTTTTTTAAATAATTAACAATAAGGCTCTGGCATCATTTTTAATGAACATATTAAATCTTTACTGCATATAACTGTTCTCGCCACCTCGCCCCTTTATCTGCAATAAAGCTATCCTCGGTGCTTTGATTAAAGAAAAATCAATCAATTTTAATCTATTTCCAATTAATATTTTCAAGATTTAAGGTCGAATTCTAAAATAATCTTGTCATCGAAGGAAAAAACAGACTTTCGAAAACGAAAAATAAATTTTAAAAAGTCGGAAAATTTTTAAAAATGTTGAAGAAAATGATAATAAACACAGCAGCAGCAGTTTATTAATCTAAGGAAGCGATTGAGACTAGGTAGAACAATCAGTTTTTAGTTTTTGAAAAGATATGTAGGAAAAACGGATTTCGATATATCGAACTTTATCGAAAACTATATCGAAACTATATCTTGGCAGAGGTATTTCGACGCGAGGAATTCGCTAGAATTTACAGAATTAAAAAATTCGGCCGCGTTCTCGAGATATTTGCATTTTTAGGTTTCGCTCTAACGAGAAAAATGGGCATTTTTTCGATGTTTTCAAATCGATATTCAATTTTGAAAAAACAATTTTTCCGGCTAAAAACGGGCCGAAATATAAACAAAATATATCGCTGGTCCGAAATTATTTTGTGCTATCCGTTTTTTCGGTCCATAAGTTAAACATGAGGAATTTTTTGCAGATAGCACAAAATAATTTCGGACCAGCGATATACTGGGAGATGTATTTCAATCTGAGGAATCGATTGAGACTAGGTAGAAAACTCAGTTTTTCGTTTTTAAAAAGATATTTGAGAAAAACGGATTTTTACAATCCGACTTTGTCTGAAAGTTATTTTTACACAAACGTTTTTTTCCCCGCGCCCCAGAGCTTCAAACTATATCCTATCAGACGTATTTCGATGCGAGAAATCCGCTGGAATTTACAGAATTAAAAAATTCGGTCGCGTTCTCGAGATATTTGCATTTTTAGGTTTCGCTCTAACGAAAAAAATGGGCGTTTTTTCGATGTTTTCAAATCGATATTTCAATTTCGATATATGAATTTTTTAGCTTGAAACGGGCCGAAATATCGATGAATTATATACTGGGAGATGTTTTTTAATCTGAGGAATCGATTAAGACTAGGTAGAACACTCAGTTTTTCGTTTTCGAAAAGATATTTAGGAAAAACGGATTTTTAATATCGAATCGATATCGAAATCGATTTTTGCTCAAATGTTTTTTTCCCCACGCTCCACAGCTTCAAACTGTACCCTACCAGACGTATTTCGATGCAAGGAATCTCGTGGAATTTACAGAATTAAAAAATTCGGTCGCGTTCTCGAGATATTTGCATTTTTAGGTTTCGCTTTAACGAAAAAAATGGACGTTTTTTCGATGTTTTCAAATCGATATTTCAATTTCGATATATGAATTTTTTAGCTTGAAACGGGCCGAAATATCGATGAATTATATACTGGGAGATGTATTTTAATCTGAGGAATCGATTAAGACTAGGTAGAACACTCAGTTTTTCGTTTTCGAAAAGATATTTAGGAAAAACGGATTTTTAATATCGAATCGATATCGAAATCGATTTTTGCTCAAATGTTTTTTTCCCCACGCTCCACAGCTTCAAACTGTACCCTACCAGACGTATTTCGATGCAAGGAATCTCGTGGAATTTACAGAATTAAAAAATTCGGTCGCGTTCTCGAGATATTTGCATTTTTAGGTTTCGCTCTAACGAAAAAAATGGACGTTTTTTCGATGTTTTCAAATCGATATTTCAATTTCGATATATGAATTTTTTAGCTTGAAACGGGCCGAAATATCGATGAATTATATACTGGGAGATGTATTTTAATCTGAGGAATCGATTAAGACTAGGTAGAACACTCAGTTTTTCGTTTTCGAAAAGATATTTAGGAAAAACGGATTTTTAATATCGAATCGATATCGAAATCGATTTTTGCTCAAATGTTTTTTTCCCCACGCTCCACAGCTTCAAACTTTATAGTACCAGACGTATTTCGATGCAAGGAATCTCGTGGAATTTACAGAATTAAAAAATTCGGTCGCGTTCTCGAGATATTTGCATTTTTAGGTTTCGCTCTAACGAAAAAAATGGACGTTTTTTCGATGTTTTCAAATCGATATTTCAATTTCGATATATGAATTTTTTAGCTTGAAACGGGCCGAAATATCGATGAATTATATACTGGGAGATGTATTTTAATCTGAGGAATCGATTAAGACTAGGTAGAACACTCAGTTTTTCGTTTTCGCAAAGATATTTAGGAAAAACGGATTTTTAATATCGAATCGATATCGAAATCGATTTTTGCTCAAATGTTTTTTTCCCCACGCTCCACAGCTTCAAACTGTACCCTACCAGACGTATTTCGATGCAAGGAATCTCGTGGAATTTACAGAATTAAAAAATTCGGTCGCGTTCTCGAGATATTTGCATTTTTAGGTTTCGCTCTAACGAAAAAAATGGGCGTTTTTTCGATGTTTTCAAATCGATATTCCAATTTCGATATATGAATTTTTTAGCTTGAAACGGGCCGAAATATCGATGAATTATATACTGGGAGATGTATTTTAATCTGAGGAATCGATTAAGACTAGGTAGAACACTCAGTTTTTCGTTTTCGAAAAGATATTTAGGAAAAACGGATTTTTAATATCGAATCGATATCGAAATCGATTTTTGCTCAAATGTTTTTTTCCCCACGCTCCACAGCTTCAAACTGTACCCTACCAGACGTATTTCGATGCAAGGAATCTCGTGGAATTTACAGAATTAAAAAATTCGGTCGCGTTCTCGAGATATTTGCATTTTTAGGTTTCGCTTTAACGAAAAAAATGGGCGTTTTTTTCGATGTTTTCAAATCGATATTTCAATTTCGATATATGAATTTTTTAGCTTGAAACGGGCCGAAATATCGATGAATTATATACTGGGAGATGTATTTTAATCTGAGGAATCGATTAAGACTAGGTAGAACACTCAGTTTTTCGTTTTCGAAAAGATATTTAGGAAAAACGGATTTTTAATATCGAATCGATATCGAAATCGATTTTTGCTCAAATGTTTTTTTCCCCACGCTCCACAGCTTCAAACTGTACCCTACCAGACGTATTTCGATGCAAGGAATCTCGTGGAATTTACAGAATTAAAAAATTCGGTCGCGTTCTCGAGATATTTGCATTTTTAGGTTTCGCTTTAACGAAAAAAATGGGCGTTTTTTTCGATGTTTTCAAATCGATATTTCAATTTCGATATATGAATTTTTTAGCTTGAAACGGGCCGAAATATCGATGAATTATATACTGGGAGATGTATTTTAATCTGAGGAATCGATTAAGACTAGGTAGAACACTCAGTTTTTCGTTTTCGAAAAGATATTTAGGAAAAACGGATTTTTAATATCGAATCGATATCGAAATTGATTTTTGCTCAAATGTTTTTTTCCCCACGCTCCACAGCTTCAAACTGTACCCTACCAGACGTATTTCGATGCAAGGAATCTCGTGGAATTTACAGAATTAAAAAATTCGGTCGCGTTCTCGAGATATTTGCATTTTTAGGTTTCGCTCTAACGAAAAAAATGGACGTTTTTTCGATGTTTTCAAATCGATATTTCAATTTCGATATATGAATTTTTTAGCTTGAAACGGGCCGAAATATCGATGAATTATATACTGGGAGATGTATTTTAATCTGAGGAATCGATTAAGACTAGGTAGAACACTCAGTTTTTCGTTTTCGAAAAGATATTTAGGAAAAACGGATTTTTAATATCGAATCGATATCGAAATCGATTTTTGCTCAAATGTTTTTTTCCCCACGCTCCACAGCTTCAAACTGTACCCTACCAGACGTATTTCGATGCAAGGAATCTCGTGGAATTTACAGAATTAAAAAATTCGGTCGCGTTCTCGAGATATTTGCATTTTTCGGTTTCGCTCTAACGAAAAAAATGGACGTTTTTTCGATGTTTTCAAATCGATATTTCAATTTCGATATATGAATTTTTTAGCTTGAAACGGGCCGAAATATCGATGAATTATATACTGGGAGATGTATTTTAATCTGAGGAATCGATTAAGACTAGGTAGAACACTCAGTTTTTCGTTTTCGCAAAGATATTTAGGAAAAACGGATTTTTAATATCGAATCGATATCGAAATCGATTTTTGCTCAAATGTTTTTTTCCCCACGCTCCACAGCTTCAAACTGTACCCTACCAGACGTATTTCGATGCAAGGAATCTCGTGGAATTTACAGAATTAAAAAATTCGGTCGCGTTCTCGAGATATTTGCATTTTTAGGTTTCGCTCTAACGAAAAAAATGGACGTTTTTTCGATGTTTTTAAATCGATATTTCAATTTCGAAATATGAATTTTTTAGCTTGAAACGGGCCGAAATATCGATGAATTATATACTGGGAGATGTATTTTAATCTGAGGAATCGATTAAGACTAGGTAGAACATGTGAGGGAAAGTTAATTAGCGAATTAATATAGATTATATTTTGGACGTAGCATTACATAAACAATATGTAAGAGAATACAAAACAATGCTCATTCAATTGTTAGTTGCTAGGGTGACATCGTCGTTCGTCGGCGGTGGTTTTGGCGGTCTCCTCACAATCCCCCCTCTCAAGCCAAGATCCTTAATTTCCTTAATTTCCAATTTCTTGATACCTAATTGTTCTTTGAATATTGTTATCTTGGTTTGCGGCAGATTTTTGGTTAAAGCATCAGCGGGCATTTCCTTTGTATTTAGATATTTGATTTCTACCAGATTGTTCCTCATCACGTCTCTAATGAAATGATGTCTTAAGTCGATGTGTTTCGCCCTTCTTTTGTAGGTATCCTTTTTGGCTAGTTCTTGTGCTCCTAAGTTGTCATTGTATATATATATATTACTAATAATTTCTTCTGCTCCTAATTCCTGTATTAAGTTTCTGAGATATAGCGCTTCTTTTACCCCTTCGCTTAAAGCCATGTATTCTGCTTCCGTCGATGACAGGGCTACAGTACATTGCTTCCTCGATTCCCAACTCACAGCCGCTTCACTTAGCATAAAAGCATATCCAGTATACGACTTCCTGTCATGAATACATCGTCCCCAATCCGCGTCAACATAACCAATCAATTTTTCTTTTGTACCTCTCCTAAACACCAATGCTTCGTTTATGGTTCCTTTTAGATATCTTAATACTCGTTTCGCTGCCTTCCAGTGAGTCTCAGAATAATACTCACAAAATTGACTTAAATAGCTCACAGGATGCATTATGTCTGGTCTCGTTGCGACGGCGACATACATCAATGATCCAATAATTTCCCGGTATGGGTATCGTTTGTCCGGTTTTTCTTCTTTCCACAATTCTAATCCCGGTTCCATTGGTGTAAGTGCTGGATTTGCTTCTTCCATTCCATATCTTCTTAGCATATCTTGAATGTATTTCTTTTGCGACAGTGCTATTCCATCCTTCGTAAATTTAAATTCGATTCCTAAACAGTAGGATGCTTCTCCTAGATCTTTGATTTCAAAATATTTTCTTATATCGTTCTTTACACGTTCAATGTTTGCGAGTTCCTTTGAGCAAATCAGCATGTCATCCACATACACCGTAATGATCGTTGAATTTTCAGGGTTCATTTCTTTGCATTTCTTGTCATTTGGTATCATGTAAACACATGGATCCGTTTTAGTAGGCTTTCCACCTATTTTTCTTAGCGATTCATCCAG